>JAUMHL010000003.1:8594833-8617453 GCA_032362345.1 Sandelia bainsii
GAGGCCCCGGTGACCCGCGTCCGGGCGAGGGAAAACGTTGTCCAAAATTGGTGTTCATCATAAGAGGTCTTGTGAACATACAACATACATACAACAGACTACAGCATTATTTGCATAAATTGTATAAGCGTTACTATCTCAGCCAAATGACCCTAAATCATCATCCAAGTACTGAAATGTTTTTACCTAACATAACTTCACCTGGATGGCTGATAAATCTTCATGGGCATGGAAACAGCATTGTTTACAAGCTGCCTCGGCTACCCTGATATTAGCTCAGCAAAACACAGCCCTGTTCCCAGGTAAGAAACCTGAAATCCACCAGGAGACCTGAGATCCATGAGAAACTGTGGAGGTGGAGGTGCAGAGCAGGAGAGAAGCACTGACAATCACAGACACAATGTCTCACCGATAAATTGGACGAGTCATCAGGGCCGATCAGGAACCAGAACAGGACAGGGCTGAGTTATTTTGTTTACATTGTGTCTTCACCTCTGATGCGAGGTGAGAGGCACTGTCAGAGTCATGCAGAAAATGGTGGACCCAAACGCAGACCAGGAAAAGAGAGGGTTCAAACAAAGAAACTTTAATAAAGGATTGAGCACATAACAGAAAATCACTCCGAGGAGGCAAACCAGCAAACTAACATAAACACTAAAGGCAGGGAGGTAGACAAAGTGCAGAGGGAAAGTGAGGAAAGGGACTAAACTAACTAACATGGGATGAACAACGTAACATGGAGACCTGGGGAGAGCATGAGTTGATGCAGGCGAGGAGGAGGAAAAGAACTGAACAGAGACTGAAACCAAACCAACTTAAAGGAGTGAGGAGAGAACCTGAGGAGAGGAATGACGGGTAGACCGAGCAGAGACCAGGATGATAACAGGGTAACTGGATGAACTGACAAAGGAAGGTAGAAAGTGCAGGGGCTTAAATAGTGAGAGGACTAATTGGAAATGAAGTGCAGCTGGGGGCAATCAGGGAGTGAGAGTGGAGAGAGGGGTGTGGCTACGGTGAGGGAGGATCAAAGACACAAAACAAGGAAATGACTGTGACAGGCACGTCCATGCCAATTTTGGTATGTGAAATCAGGTATGTGTTTATGGTAAAACCTAAAAGTGTAGCAATAGTATCTAAGGTGGGCTGGACTTAGTGAATAGTCAGATGCACATTACACTCAACTTTCCTATTTAATTTTCTTTATTTCAATAGTTATTTTACTTCATTCTGGAACACTGTCTCAAGAGTAAGCCACCCCACATTTCACTCCCCATACTGTGAGAGCACGCAACAAAAGAAATAATAGTAAAGTATTTTACTTTCAGTTTTTGAATGATCATAAATTCTGCAATGAGGCAGCAGATCACAGTTTTGTTAAAGACAATCCACACAGCAGGATCACGAAAATGCTGGCTCCACCTGCACAGAACAGCATCAAAACATCAAAACAGTGGCAACACTTAAACCTGCAATATCAGATTTTTTTTCTGCCACTTGGACACAATGGAAACAATCTGTTAACACTACATCTTTTTAGAGCTATTATGTTATTATGCTATATTTAGTTATAACTGCTATGCAAACAGTTGCATATTTACGCATCAATAACATTACTAATTAATTATTCCTTTAGAGCACTTTTCCTGAGAACAGTGACATAGTGGGTGGTGTGGGCAAACAGCATCATTTTTCACTCTACTCCAGTAAAACTAGTAAGGCCAGTCAGACCAGAGCTGACAAACAGTTTGCTCTGTCCTCTAAAAAGGAGACAACATAATGTCAGTTCACAGCCATGCATGCAGAACTATCAGTTATGTTTATACTTACCAGCCGCACCTGGTCAATAGAAGTACAGTCTTTTTACAGTTCTGTTTTCAGGTTCAACCAACTTATTATGGAAATATCTGATCCTTTAACCGCTAAATGCTCCATTGTGTTCACCAGCTACATGACAACTGTGTCTGTGTTTTTTCTCTGAAAACAGCTACAACCAGCCATCCAAATATAGAGTAAAGTAAGGAATAGCTGGACACTTCCTTCATGAAAAGGCTCAGATGCAATAAAATCAATTTATTTGTGTTTATTGAGGACAAAGTACACTTATGTACCTCGTCATATAAATAAATATAGAACAAGAGCTGCAGTAAATGTTTAACATGTTGCTTAACCTCTTTGTTGTGTGAAACCCTTCCAGAAAGTGGGAGGAATCAAGAGTAAGAAGAGCATGAACTGACACTGAAGGCAAAACAAAACTTGCACCTGTTGTTTTGGTTAGATAGAGTCTGACTGAGGAGACAACACCTGAGAAGCAAATTTATGAACAAAAAAACCAAACCGGAAATAAAGTGGACTTTATTCAGAGAGGAAGGTAAGACACATATGGCTTAGAAAGTAGGAAGATTATAACCGAATGACTTTTGTATCATATAGTTAGTGATAAGAGACAACTCTGTATTTAACCTGGGATCCCCTTCCCTGGTCATGTGTTTATTTGTTTTGATTTCATGTTTTTTTCTGCACCACAGAAACCCAGAGAGCATAAATGCGGGTTTGCTGGATTGTGTCCATTTTATCCACTGTGGTGTCCATGGGACTGTTGATGGTTAATACGGGCCAGTATCAAATGTTGGCCATTCTAAACACACGGAATGAAAAGCTGCAAAAGCAGTCAGAGAAACTTTATAATCAATTTTTAGATGAAGAAATATTTAAAGTCACAGTGGAAAACCTGGTGACTCAGGGGAAAAAAGTCATGAAGAATTTGGAGGATACAGTGGCCAAACTAAACTCAGAAATGGAGAAGAAGAAAACAGAAAATGACGCCTGTCAAGCAGAAAAGGTGAAACATTTCTCTTTTCTTTCTTTTTCTGTTGGTTTAAGTATCTGCCATTCTCTTATGCTATTTTCTCCACATTCAATATGCAAATACTTCAGCTGCTGTTACAGAGAACAGGCGACACTGACTGCACAGCATTTGACACATTAAACAGTATTAACACATCAGGGCAGGGTGTAGCTCAGGAAAACTAATCTTCACACACCCGGTATGTTTATTTTGTGTGGCAATAAAAATCCCTTAAACATACTGCCTTTTGTGAAAACATTTAAGAATACAATACAAATGTGTGGGCAGGTACTGAATGTAAGTACAGATTTAATAAAATACAATACACTGCTGAAGGTTAAACCAGTGGTTCCCAGTCAAAAACAGAAGAAAAGTCCAAAAACAGAAAACGCACTGGTGTAGCAAACTTTTTTTTTTTTTTATTCGTCCCTCAGAACAACCCCTCACACTGTGGCCCACTGAAAGGAGCCTGACCCTTAGGTTGGAAACCACAAAACTATCTAACTATATATAAAGTGCTTAGAATGAGTCCACCTTAATTCTGAAACAGGGATGCATCAATATTAATTATCTACTAATGTGACATTGAATAATAAATCTGTCACAGGAGCCATTTTATTGCATTTTGAGTACTTTTACTCTTGAAACTATCTGGACATTTTACTGCTAATTCTTATGTACGATTTTTAATATGGGACTTTTATTTATTACGGAGTATTTTTACTTTACTTACATTTTTACATTACTTTACTGCTTCTACTAACATCTGAATACTAATTCAGATCTAACACCCTCCTGCATTGCTGTCCCACTAGTCATTCAGGTTTGGTTATAATAAAAGACGAAAACTTGGAGCATCTTGATAGACATATCACCTTGGCCTGGTGTGAGTCTGGCTGAAGAACTTTGTTGCTTGTCTCTGTTTGTCCCCTCAAATGTCCTCAATTTGTGTGTAATATAACTTTGTTGACAGATACATTTGATTCCTCTGTTGCAGAAAACAAAAAGTGATGAGCTGGCTGGACCAGAGAAGGAACACACTGAGACTCAAGGTAACACACGACTGCAAATTATGTTTGACTACTAGTGCCACCATGTGGTGAAATACAAAAAACTACCAATAAGGCCTGGATCATCTCTGCTCCTTCTTTCTTTCTTTGTCCCTAAGGCACCTTTAAAGCAGAGTCGGATGCCTGGAACCAAAAAATTAATACTCTGAAAGTACAACTGACTGTGAAGAGTCCAATATGTGATTATGTTAAGAAGAACGCATCTGAGTAAGCTACAAAAATGTTTCTTACAACATTAAAGTAAAGACAACAAGTATACCTATTAGAAACATAATAATGTGATTGTGTATTTCAGGAAATTATGTGATTTCAACACCACCACCTTAACCACTACTCTGATGAAGAAAAAGCAATGAAAAGACATCAGCCCCGCAATGCCAGTAATGAATCCTTGTTAATTGACTGATTTTAACTTTTGATATTATTGGTGTCTTTCCTTACTGATTAAATAAATGATATTGATATGTTTCTTTATATAAATGTACACCATAAGACTGGACTCTTTTATGTGTTGATGTTCTCATATAAAATGAAGGGAAAGAGAGATGTTTAGGCTAACAGTATTTACTTTCTTGTTTACCACACACAATGTCACTTCACAATTCTAACATGTCATTATGGCATTGGTTCACTATACAGTATGATAAACTTTGAGCACACAAAACACATACATGCATTTCCATATTGTAGCTTTCTCCAAAATGTTTCATGAGTTTCATTAGTATTTTAATACTACTGTAAATGACTGAAAAGGTTTTTATGTAGCCCCACAAAATAATGTAAAGGTTCCTGGGCCTGCAAATATAAACTACATCAGTGCTATCACTGTGTAAGCAGTGCTGGAAAATAAATGAATAAAGTATTAAAGGGGACAGGGGAGTAGTAATAAGGGGCATAGTACATGGGGAGGTCCTTCTAAAAGCCCACTAACAATATTAGTGCTTCTTCAGCTGCATTACCTCTGATTTAGTAATACTTTGAGATTTTTAATACTGAGGGTCCTTTTTATATATTTGAATTTTACTTTAAGTTCTAAAATTTATGTTCCACTCAGCTACCACTGCTTGTAAACTAATTCGCTGTCCGGAAGTCACGATTACTTCTGATCTTGTATAGTAATCCATTTGCAGTGAGCCACAAAGATGGTTTTCCACCTTTTCCTAATGGACTGATTTTCCTGGGACTTTGATGAACTCCTGGACACAATGAACAGGTCCTCTGAAGAGGAGGCAGAGTTGGATGACACTTAGAGAAGCCTCTTCCATATCTCTGGTTGAGGTCTTTGAGTTAAGCACCTCCTCAGCAGCAAGGTGCCAGGTGTGAATGAGATTTGTTCTAAGATGCTGAAGGCTCTAGACATTGTTGGGCTGTCTTGGCTGACAAGCATCTTCTGTGTGGTGTGGAAAATAGGCCAGGGTTGTTCCTTGTCACTGATCCTGTCTCTCATGGACACAATCTCAAAGCACAGCCTGGGTGGGTGTCGGAGTCCTGTCAAGAGTAAAATGCACCGTGAGACAGGTGGATTGGTGCAGCGGCAGCAGTAATGTGCATGTTATACTGACTGTTGTGGGGAAGAGGGAGCTGAGCCGCAAGGAAAAGCTTTTAATATCCTAGTCAATCTACTAGGAAAGCCATGCTTTATACTGACAAATGTTTCTTATACTTTGTCCACATATGTTTCTCCTTTTTTGTACCCACATTGAAGTTTTTTATTGTACCCACTCTAGATAGACTAGACTAGACTAGACTAGACTTTTATTTTGTCATTCACATCACACACCATACAGTGCACAATAAGAACGATAAGTCGTTTCAATGGCTCAGATGTCAAGAGAAAATAGTCCGTAAGTAGTAAACAAAATATGTTTGGAATAATAAATACACATATTAATAAATACTAATATTAACAGCTAGTGACAGAGATAAACGCAAGTATAGCACTCAAACTGTAAGAGACGTGAATAAATAATGCAGGAAACAAAAACCTAATCAGAGTCACAACAAGACTTAAAAAATGTAAACAGTGGTGAAGTAAAAAGATACTATTGCACTTATAGAGAGGGGTCAAAGTGTGTTCAGGAGTCTGATGGCCATGGGGAAAAAGCTGTTGCAGAATCTGGTTGTTCTGCTTCGAATGCTCCTGTATCTCTTTCTAGAGGCCAGCAAAGAGAACAGTCCATGATGAGGGTGGGAGGGATCTTTTAAAATATTGTTTGCCTTGGTGAGGCAGCGTCTGTGTGCAATGTCCTGGATTGGAGGCAGCGGATTTCCAGTGATTTTCTCTGTCGTCCTCACCACTCTTTGAAGGGACTTCCAGTCCACTTTACTGCAGGCACCTGACCACACAGAGATGCAGCTGGTCAATATGCTCTCTATTGTGCCTGTGTAAAAAGTGGTGAGGATGGGAGGAGGAAGGTGTGCTCTCCTCATCCGGCACAGAAAGTGGAGATGCTGCTGTGCTTTCTTCACCTGGGTTTCAGTGTGGGGTGACAGAGAGTCTGTTATCTGCACCCCCAGGAACTTAGGGCTGCTGACGACCTCCACTGCAGAGTTGTTGATGAGGAGAGATGCGTGGGTGTGCTGGCTTCTCCTAAAGTCAACAATGATCTCTTTTGTTTTGTTGACGTTCACTACCAGATTGTTCCTATTGCACCAGTCCACCAGATGATTCAGCTCCTCTCTGTAGGCCAGATCGTTATCATCCTTGATGAGGCCCACTACTGTGGTGTTGTCCGCATACTTCACAATGTGGTTTGTAGTGAACCTTGCACAGCAGTCGTGTGTCAGCAGCGGACTCAGGACGCAGCCCTGATGGGAACCAGTGCTTAAGGAGATGATGCTGGAGGTTTTGTGTCCCACCTGCACAAACTGGGGTCTGTTTGTAAGAAAATCCAGCAGCCAGTTGCACATGGGAGTGTTGAAGCCCAGGGGGGCCAGTTTGCTCACCAAATGCTGACGGATGATGGTATTGAAGGCTGAGGAGAAATCTACAAACAGGATCCGGGCATGGGTGTTTTTCTCCTCTAGATGTTCCAGGCTCAGATGGAGAGCAGTGGAAATGGCGTCTTCTGTGGAGTGATTTGGTCGATAAGCAAACTGGTATGGGTCAAATATAGGTGGGAGTTTGGAGACTAGGTGGTTCTTCACCAGCCTCTCAAAGCACTTCATCATGATTGGGGTGAGTGCTACAGGACGGTAATCATTTGGACCTGTGACAGGTGTTTTTTTGGCTACAGGTCTGATGGCTGCAGTCTTGAAACATACTGGTACAACAGCCTGATTCAAGGTTCTCCTGACATCCGTCCTGTTCAGACTGAGTACCTCTTCATCAGGCTGAGGAGTGGCTTTCCTCGCTGGGTGGATGTTTTTTGCTTCAAACCTGCAAAAATAGTTGTTGAGTTCATTTAGAGAAGTTGAGTCTTCTGCTAAGGGTGGAGGAGCAGCTTTCCAGTCTGTTATGGCTTGGATTCCCTGCCACATACGCCTGGTGTTTGCTGGGTCATGGAAGAAGTCCTGGATTTTCATACTATGTGCGCGCTTCGCCAGTCTTATGGCCCGGTTCAGGTTGCCTCTACCAGTTCCACAGTGTCACCAGATTTAAAAGCTGCATTTCGTGCCCTGAGCTTCTCCCGCACTTCTCTGGTCATCCAGGGTTTTTCATTGGCCCTGGTTTTGATGGTCCTGTAGACACAGACATCCTCCATGCATGTTTAGTTCATTTTACTGATGAACTTTAGCAAGGAGTCGGGTCTAGATGTGACCCAGTAATTGGGGCTGCAACTTCTCAAGTGTGTTTGTTTGTGTCTGAGTTAGTGATATACATGTGAACACGACACTATCCACCTTAGAGAGAATGTGTGGCTGACAATGGTGAAATTTGATCCAGTACAGGAGCCTGTATGATGAGTTAGAGTCTGACTGCTCACAAACAGTAAAATATTATTTTGTAGTCAACAATGAGCAAATTTACAAGCGTGGGTTGAATATCTGAATAATTAAACTAATGCAAGCTTTTGAAGGGCGTATAACTTAGTTATATTTTAATAACTATTGCAATATGCTTACATATTCTGTTGTATACAGGTGAAGTAAATTACAATTTCAAGGTATAGCTACCTAATTAAATTTGTCCCTTTTGTTGTGTCTATATATAAATATCAGGTCAGTCCTCTAAAAATGTTTCAGTGGTTTTAATTCCCAAATCAAGAGATATGTTTGAAAAACAGTTACACCAATGTAGAGATGCCTCTGAACAAAGCACTGAATTCCTAGCTGCTGATTTTCATTGGGGCTCAGATGTTGTATGGTGTTGTTGGAAAAAAGCAAGTTAACTTTTACACTTATAATATAAACCGAATGTCCTCCATGGAGAAGGACGATAAAAGTAGTACTGAAAATACAGATGAATCAATTGTTTGACAGAAAATTAATAAGGATTTGCTGCTTTTGTGTTTTCACTTATTTCTCATTGTAAATGACATAAACGTCAAATATCTTTGGTTTTTCTTATTTTTGGTTGGACAAAAATAACTTGGAGAATGTACTGGGCATTTATCACATTTTATTAACTAACTTATTAACATATTAGTTGTAAAAATAATTGTCCCTGAATTATTTATTACTGGACTGATTCACCTAGAACATAAGATGATTATGCATTTGTGCATGCTTTGGGGTTTATTAGCAGGCCTAAATCAAAATTACTGACACATAAATTCCATCAAAGTGACAATTATACCCACAACATCGGAAATAAATGTCTATTGAAATTAAGAAGCTTTTTGTGTCTTTGCATTTTACATTCTAGGTTATTAACAAGTCTGAGTCAGTCAGTAAATTAAGGGATTGTTTAAAGCAGCTATATTATAATTTAAAAAAAATCACAATAACAGTTTATAACATAATTACTTTTATGAAAGAGAAGCCAAAGTGAATTAGCCCTGCAAATCCTCTCAGCTCCACTGAGCGTTACAGCTGCTTTCACCTCACGGTAATGGTGTTAACTGTCTGCAGCCTCACTTTTTGTTCACTCCACCATCACGTTGCCGATGACCAGAAACATGACTCAAAATTAAAACCAATGTTGATCCTTAGCTGCTGGATGTGTCTGTCGAACCACTGACCTAGTGTTATTGTTTTTTATTCACAGTGCGCCAATGTCAGACAGTGACTCACCAATGGTTCATTTTTCTCTAAAGACCAACTTAATATCTTTTCCTAGATTAAGTTATCCATAAAAAAACATAAATTAAATGTTGTCTTTCTCCGCAATGATTCTACCTTAGAAGAAAAAATGCATGACTGAATAATGAATTTTCCCTTTAAAGGACAAACATAGGTTACAGTCGTTCATTTTTACGCTCTTATCTAATGAATATCAAGTGCAACAACTAATTTCCACCATGCATGGGGCGTGGTGGTTTCTCCTCGGGTTTTCCACTAATAACTAAGCCATTGCATGTTGGGCGTTGCTGACCTGCAGGCTCCGGGTCCTGACCGTGCAACTTGACCTGCAACCGCGTCAGCGCTCCGGCTCGGTAAAGAGGGAGGGTATACTCCCACTGCAGGGAGGAGGAGAGAGGTGAGCGGACGCAGTTATGCCAACAAGCCGATTATTGAAGGCTACTGAGCTCTTCCTGTCAATTTACGTCTGTCCTCTTATGGCCGGACACATCACATCTGAAGCAGAAATTCTCACTTTAACGACAAGGTGACTAGGTTCATATCAGGAAAGTACTTTTTTAAGTGGACGCTACAACGTTTGATGGATTTACTTGAGAGAACTCTCTTGGAGAAAGACATTTTTCTACTGTGTACGATTTGCTTGTATATGTGATAATCTGTAGAGAGCTAAAAGTGATCTCCTGGTACTTAATGGTATTTTTTTAGGTGCTGTGGTATCACTTGAAGTTTGCTTTGCTTTAAACAATATTAACTGTAATGCATTTTTAAGTCTGACTGTCTAAATACATTATAGAATATTTAAATTTCTAGGACGTTTAGGCTGGACATTAATTGAAAAATGGCATCTGCAGTAAACCTTATTAATAAGTGAACTGTACAGTCAAATCTCATCAAGCCAAATCACAGGGCCAGTAGAGCCATCTTTGCTTTGCTCAATTTAAAGTGCAAAGTGTAAAATGACCAGCCCTTCCAGCAGCACAGATGACCAGAGAGTCAACAGCGAGAGCCCAGCTCAGAAACCAGAGACATCCAGGTACCGCAGCTGGAGCAGCCTCCAATTCTCAAGATGGAGAAGTGGTTCCCAGAGGACAACACCACCTGGTACCCCCTCTCCAAAGACAGAAAAGAGGGGTGATGTGAACAAAACCCTCTTATCCTTGGTCAAGACTCACAATGAGGACTACACGGCAGACCCTGATGGACTGTTGGACACCAACAGGGGCTTGGAAGGGTTGCTTGATGACCCCACTCAGGAACAGTCTACCTACTTCCAGAAGCAGCTTGGCTCCATGCTGCAGCCTGGGGTCAACAAGTTCTCTCTGCGCATGTTTGGCAGTCATAAAGGTGTTGCTGCTGAACAGGAGAGAGTAAAAAGCTTCGGAGTCTGGATCATTCACCCCTACAGTGACTTCAGGTAATACTGATGTTGGGTTCTCTACAGAATTCCCTCTTGTTTCCAGGGCTGTTTGTGGGAATGTTTTGGCAACATCATTTGTGCAAGAATAAGTAGTAAGTATAATTTTCCCAAAACAGCATTGACCAATTTGTCATTCATCTCCATGAGCTACTGTACCCTTGAAATTGTCCAGTTTTCATTCAACCAAACACGATGTGATAGAGTGTTTAGATCCAATTTTTCCAAGGACAGACTGCAGTACAGCAGCTGATGTCATGGTTCCTAGCACATGATAAGGCGATGAAGGGATGTGATTAGTGATACAGTATATAGGACAAGATCATCTGGATTAATGGTACCACTCCATAGTGACTGTTTATGAATAGGGAGAACAACAGTCATTGATCCAGATAATTTAAGCGATCCAGTTTATTTCATTTCAAAAACATCCAGTTATTTGTTGCTCTAGTTTCGTCTCACTTTAGGAGGATTTGTCAGATCACTCAGCTTTTGAGGCTGAGCGACATCTTAGCAGAGATGCCCAAGCAATCTGTCTGTGCGGTCACTAATAATAGCCATCATCAAATTTAAACATTTTTTAGACATCAGGCCTATGCCAGACAGAGAGGATAAACCTGTGTAGAGGGATTATTGCCCATAAGAATCCCTATAATTCCAATCTTGCTCTATTATGCAATAATACACAGACAGCTGAAGGGGGGATTAGTGAAGGCCTGCTATCCTTAAACCTTATGCTCCAACTTTCCCTTTATAATGGACGAGTTGGAGCAGCACGTTTTTGGAGCTGAGCGTTCTTGTTTACGGGTAAAGGTTGGAGAGGTGGTTCCCTTTTGGATTTTGAATCCAATTTGAAATTGGTAATATAACTAGAAATCTCAGAGTCTAACAACCCTTGTATACGAACCATATATCAACTGTGACCTATTGACAGATGGAATGATATTCCACAGAGTATGGTTAATCTCTGATGATTTTTTAGTGACGATTGGTGTACAGAAGACGCAAATTAACAACAGAACGAACTAAACTTAAAGTCTACGTACTTACTTAGTGTCAGATGGTTTTCATCAGTTGTCATGTTAAAACTTTTGAGTGCATTGTCATAGGGTAAATGCAAACATCAACATGCACGGTCCGAATATTAACATGCTGATACTCAGTAGCAGCTTAGGTTTTAGCATGCTAACATTTTCTAATTAGAACTAAACACAAAATATAGCTAAAGGAAATAATGTTTGAAATGAAATGTTTACTTTTGTATCATTTGATCAGGTATTATGACAAATTATAAGTTTCATCTGATAGTTGTGTTAGATTAAAAACTGAGGGGATTCAGTGGCAGTGAATCCAGTAGTTGTGGATGAATTTTCATGGATGTTATGTCACTGAATGTCAGACTTTGTAAGTTTTTAATTATTTATTACTCTGTTGTTGTAAAAAGGTATAAGCTACACACAAGTGGACACTGACATGGATTCAGATTCAACATGAAATACTATTACACCACATTTATACTCCTGTCCCACAGTAAATGTTATTAATAGCTTTTCTAAAAGGCTTTTTATGCAGCAGAATTAATTCTGTTTCACTCGCTCTGATTTATATATATATATATATGGACTCACTTAATGTTAACTGCTATAATGCTGTCCAGAGTCTTTGGTGGAATTCTTAGCAGTAAACAACCACTAATCTGTTGCAACATGGGAGAAGATGATAAGTAGTCATGTAAACCCACGCGTAGACACAGAGGACATGGATGCAAGAGATTGATGGAAAGATAAACGTGAATGAGAATGAGGAACTAATCTATCAATTACTGTATCTCTCCTCTGACTGGCTAAAAAAGAAGGTTGTTCTCTCACAGGGGTCATGTTCGGATCACTGATCTGTGGCAGTAATTAAAAATAATCTGGTTCATATTCTGTTACTGTGCCCCTGTAATGAAACAAAGACTGAGAGGAAGACACAGAGTGATTGGCACTTGATGGAAACAATCTGTAAGGAAACCCAAACCATGTACTCATGTTTAACAAGACACTGGAGACGTGGGCTACGACACATATCTGAAGCATCCAACCACACATCACAATCACAGACCAGTGGTCATGATGTTTTCTTTTCTTCATCACCTTCGTGACACTAAACTAAACATAATGATGTCTGATGAGAGGGGATCCTTCTGGAGCTGTTGTGAGAGTAAGGATCACACTGAAATGGGCCAAGGGGACACTGTCCTGCTGATTAGATGACCTGAAAAGCAGTAAATTCTGGTTTCATACATAATTTCCTGTAGTCTAGTCTCGTTTGTTTGATCCTGTACATTGTGTCTGGCATTAAGTGCCTCTTTGCAAAACAGTTTTGCCATGTCTGAATACAGCTATGAGGAACATTACCATAAAAGTGTCTGAATGACACAAAGCAGTCACTTTAGCTGCTTGACGGAGCCAGCATTGTTACACATGTGTGATCCTATCTTAACCAGGTGTAAATACAGCCAGTGCAGTGTGACTACATCCCTGCCCTGTAAGTTACAAACTCACCTAACTCTGCATCCTTCCACAGGTCTTCCCTTGCAAAAAATTACTTAAACGGTAATGGCACACGGCATTGCTGTCCTTGACTTGGGAAACTCCTTGTTTGTTGATCAGTCTTGCCTAAGCAATTTGCATTTTGAGATTCTACATTAACAATGCATGCAGAATCAGAATAATGCAAATGTTTATCAGTCCCAGGTAAACATGTAAAGGCCTGTGGATCAGATGTCATTATTCTGATCACGTGTCCAGATACAGTGTGTGTTTGGTGTGTCAAGCAAAAGTAAGAAGCGCTTGCAGCAAAACTCATGATTCCTTTCACTTATGAAATGTTCATACTCACATCCTTGATGTTCACAACAAACATTATTATGTATTTACAGTGGTATCTGTTTGTAATGTATTTGGTTTGCACATAAAGTAGATGTCTAACACATGAGTAAATGAAGCTGTTCAGTTTATTCAGGGATGCAGGATTGTTAGCCTGCATTTTTGTACAAACCTATGTAATTCTTTCTCTTCCATAAATTGAGCAACTTTATCTCAGTTTTCTGTTGAAGTTGAACAACGGTCTGCCAAACCTGACACGCACAGTTAATCACAGACTCGGTCGAAGAGTTTAAACATGCCTCGACTCTACTATGCACAAAAATGAGAAGCAAAAACCTCAGTAGTTTACTCTCATCTGCGAGCACTGGCGAGTTCATCTTTAGCCTTATATCCTATCTGAGAACACTGCATGTACAAATATCCAGTTGAATCTGAATACTATGTACAAAAATAAAATGCTCATGCTTATCCCATTCTGTTCAGGTTTTACTGGGACATTGTGATGCTCCTGTTGATGATGAGTAATCTGGTCATTTTGCCCTGGGGAATCACATTCTTTGAAGACCAGAACACTTCACCGTGGATCACCTTTAACGTCCTGTCTGACACTCTCTTCCTCATGGACCTGGTTTTCAACTTCCGTACAGGCATCCTAGGAGAGGACAGCCACATCATCCTGGACCCCAAAGAGATCCGCATGTATTACCTTCGCAGCTGGTTCCTGGTGGACTTTATCTCCTCCATCCCTGTCGACTACATTTTTCTCATTGTTGACCTAGAGTCCCGGCACGAGTCATCTGACGTGTACCGCACTGCCCGCGCTCTGCGCATTGTGCGATTCACTAAGATCCTCAGTCTGCTGCGTCTTCTCCGACTATCTCGCCTCATCCGCTACATTCACCAGTGGGAAGAGGTAAAGGCAGGGAAGGGAAGAAGACATGCTATATAAAGGATCATACAGACAAAGCTCATTTGGAAAAATACACATCAGAAATTCTACTTTTTCCAGTTCAATGTTGTTTTTCTTTCTCCATGCAACTTTCTTTCTGTTAGATTTTCCATATGACTTATGACCTGGCCAGTGCTGCGGTGCGTATAGTAAATTTGATTGGCATGATGCTGCTATTGTGTCACTGGGACGGCTGCCTGACCTTCATGGTGCCTATGCTGCAGGACTTTCCTCCAGACTGCTGGGTATCCAAAAATAATATGGTGGTGAGTGTGTTTTCATCAAAATATGCATTTTACACCTTACATTTAAAGGACTATATCAACATTTTAGGAAATACATGTTTTCACTGTCTAGCAATTCAGTGGTTGTTATGGATGTTATGGAAAGCTACTCAGCGTATTTACCAAAATGTCAAACTTAACTGCAGAGGCACTATTTGAGCTGTTCTTATTTTTAATTAATAAAAATACTTTGATTTAAAAAAAAAATTATTTCCTTATTAGGAAACCTTTACCTGTAATATAGTTACTGAAAATATCATAATGCCAAATGCATTATCAAGTCAATTTAATTGTTGTCATAGCCATGAAAAGTATATTTTCTATGACAAGTCTGCTGTGTCCTGTCTCATCTCCCCTCACTTTTAATCTTTCTCAGAATGCTACGTGGCACATACAGTACTCATACGCCCTGTTTATGGCCATGAGTCACATGTTGTGTATAGGATACGGTGCCCACCCCCCAGAGGGCATGAGTGATGTTTGGCTCACCATGATCAGTATGGTCGTGGGGGCCACCTGCTACGCAATGTTCCTCGGCCATGCAACTAACCTGGTTCAGTCCTTGGATGCGTCACATCGGCAGTATCAAGAGAAGGTAATCGCCACCGCTTTGACAAACTAAAACATTGTGACCTACAGCTACAGTTGTTTTGTGGACAATATGTCCCGGCAGCCTCACGTGGATGCTAATGTGATTCTGGCTTTGAGGTTTAATATCACAGTCATGTTTTATATCATAGACTTGCTTACTTGCACGTACTTAATTCATGGAAACTGTGCCAAATGCCTAGAGAATGTGTGTATTATCTAATGGATTTTGTGACCTTTCTGCAACCCAGAGGATTTTCACAAGATAAAGCTGAGTGAATGATAGACAAATGGCGGCACCTTTGTTTTGGATCACTGTTTGCTAATGCCCATTACAAATGAGTTTGTAATCCACTTAAAAGCCTGAAAAACAAATACAATGGATGCGTAATTATTGTACTTAGGAATAATTCATCAAACACATGGTAGACAATGTGACTAAATGTGACATCTGACATCAGATTGTCATCAATTGTATCCTCATGAAGGTCAAATCACCATGTGTTTTCTACAAATGTTTTCAGTATAAGCAAGTGGAGCAGTACATGTCGTTTCATAAACTGCCAGCGGATGTAAGACAGAGGATCCACGATTATTACGAGCAACGATTCCAAGGCAAGATGTTTGATGAGGACAGTATCCTTGGAGAACTGAGTGATCCGCTCAAGGAGGTTTGTTAATCATTAAGAATTTGACACACATAAATGCAAATTTAAGCCTGGGAGATATGTTTGAAATCAATATATGACGGTAACTAACCATTATTTTCATTACTTTACCTGCTGGACATTCTTTTCATTCATAATTTTTAATTACTTGTATAGTCTAGTAAATGTCAGAAATTTCTGAAAAAATAACCATTTCCCAAAGTCCAAGATTCTCTTTAAATGTCTTATTTTTTATAAAAATCTGTCTTTTTTTCTATTGATGTATTTCCAGTTTGGTCTGCACCATGACAGAAAATGATGTAAAATGTCCAACAGCATTTTCCAAAGCCAAAGGCGATGCTTTCATAAGTCTTGTTTAGAGCTGAAACGACTAGTTGATGGACAGAAAATTAATCGGCAGTTGTCTTGATAATTGAATAACAATTTTATTCAAAGCAAAAATAATAAAAAAATTTCCTGGTTTAAGTCCCTTGAATATAAGGATTTGTTTATTTTCCTTGTCATGTAAGATGGCAAAAAAGTAAATGTTTGGGTTAAGTACTGTTGGTCAGACAAAACAAGACATTTCAAGGTGTAACCTTAGGCTGTGGGAAGATTTTTTACATTTCTGACATTTCATAGGCAAAACAATTAACTGGAAAAATTATAATTTGAATAATAAACAATTACAATAATTGCCCTGGTCCTCAAACAGCCCTGTCAAAACAACCAACTGAAACCAAACTATAAATATTTACTATCACATAAGACAAAGAAAAGCAGAAAGTTGTCACACATGTAAAATAAAAAACTTTTGTCAGTAAACATCGTGAACAAATCTCTGCCAGTCAAATTGTAAATTAACATCTCAGTGTCATTTTGACCATCATCTTCTCTTTCTCCCCATCATACAGGAGATTGTTAGCTATAACTGCCGTGGGCTTGTGGCCAACATGCCACTGTTTGCCAACACAGACCCTCATTTTGTGACAGTGATTCTCACCAAGCTGCGATTTGAGGTCTTCCAACCCGGAGACATGATCATACGAGAAGGAACACTAGGTCGGAAAATGTACTTTATCCAGCACGGCACCGTCACTGTGATCCCACGCGGCAGTAAGGAGATTAGGCTCAGCGATGGAGCGTATTTTGGAGGTAAATCATTTTCCAGTGACTTCAACCTTCACACAGTTCCCTATCAAATCTATAAGACACTCTGTGGTTGCGTTTCTACTTTGTTGCTGCTCTTCTGTTAAGGCCCTTTTTACTTCATTGCAGATATTCATGTCCCAAATTTATTACAAACACTGAATTCCTTATTGTATCCATTATCAGTTAATCTGACAATAACTTTCTCAATTAATTAATTGTTTGGTGTATAAATGTCAGAAAATAGTGAAAATAACAAATTTTGTTGCATTTGAACTGAGCCAAACTAGTTGTTTGTATGTTTCCAGTTTTTATACTTAGCTTCATACATGCTTCATATTAACTTATTTACAAGAATGGCATCAGTCCTCTCATCTCACTTTCAACAAGAAGGAGAACGTGTCTTCTCGAACATCAAGCTATTATTTTCATGATTAAACTGACTCTCTTGGTTTCCTTGGTTCAGAGATCTGCCTGCTAACCCAGGGAAGACGCACAGCCAGCGTGAGGGCTGACACCTACTGTCGTCTTTACTCCCTGAGTGTGAACAGCTTCAACGAGGTCCTGGAGGAGCATCCTCTGATGAGGAGGGCATTTGAGAGTGTGGCTGTGGACCGACTGGACCGTGTGGCTCGCAGACCCAGTTATCAGCCTCCCACAACAGAGTGACATTCTCGTTACCAGAGAGACAAAAATGACAGAAATGTGGAGGAAAATTGTCACTATTTGACTGAACTTGATGGACAACCCGATGGAGACCCTCAACTTGATTTATTAACACATTACTGCACTTTTACTGCTGCATGATCATTTTGTGAGAGATATTTGTACACTTTTCCCGTTTTCCTGCAACAATAGCTTTTTCAAATGTAAATACTACTTTAATAATCGTTTTTAGTTGCATGCATGCTTTCTGAGGCTGCAGCTCAAATGTCCATCAGGTCAGTCATGCAGGGCACTGGAGGCACACACGAGTACCAGCTGGGCGATACATCACACAGCTTTTTGTAGCTCAGACTCAGATGATCCCTCAGATCTGTAGGTTGTATCGAGTGAGGGTTAAGTACCAGTGTTCACTGACGATAAGCTGCTGTGATGTAATAACTCCAACTGTACGGAGGCAGGCTGTATGCAACTATATTGTACATCTCTCTTTAAATTGCCACATTTTGTGGTGCTCAGATCTGGAGTTATTTAATAATACTGTGATGAGGAGGTCATCTGGAAAATCTACCTTTGCATTGCTACGATTTAGTATCCAGTGTTGTTAGTTGCTATTTTCTGTTACTCTGTATCCTTTAAAAATGCACCTTAAGCAAGCTTTTAAAAATCTTATTTCTGAAAATTGGTTGGTTCCTTTATAATTGATTTATAATGTCAAGTTTTGATTTCTGCAAAAATAGTTTTTGGATTATTGGCTAATAATTAAAACAATCCATAAAGATATAAATGGGCAAGGTTATAGACTTTTTCTCACTTTAGATACTTGGACTTGTTAAAGCAGGAGAAGCACAGTTATAGCTAATATGCACAACACCAGCACCTTGAAACAGAAACAGCTAAATGGAATTCAGCTTTAATTAATGCTGTTAATTACAGCTCTGCTTGTCATGATGTCAAAATATTGCTCATGAAAAAAGCAAACAGTATGTGAGAGTTTTTTTTTTACTCACTGCTAAGTTTCTGCAAGATTAACAACTTTAATAAGCTAATCATCTGCACTATAATATTTACAGTTTAAGGTAATTTGAATATCTATTGGACATATTTTTATTCAGTGTGGTAATGTCACTGTATTTGTTGATACAGTGTGTTTTTACAGGTAAATGATGATGAGAAAAAAACTCTTGGTCATGAAATGTGATTCATTGTACATAATATAAATAAGAATGAAATAATCACACTAATTTGAATCTTTTTTCATTGTTCTGATAAATTATTATCATGATGTCTAAATATTTCTACCTATACATTTACTGTCAGGGATGTTATAGCTGCTTAGGAGCACACACACACACACACTCACTTATGAAAGAATACTCAGATCATTTACAAAATAAGTAATATAACAAAAAAGTATCATCTCAACTTACAAAACATAAAAAATTATACATAATCATACATAATAATTAAATATACATAAATATACCTAGCTAAATTATCCATCCTTTATCTTCCGTTTATCCATAGTCGGGTCGCAGGGGCAGCAGCCTAAGCAGGGAAACCCAGACCTCCCTCTCCCCAGCCACCGCTATCCCATTCCAGGATCCTGAACTCTAGCTCCTCCTCCACAGGATCCTGACCAGGGTGTAGAGCTGGTCCAGCGTTCCATGGCAAGGACAGAATTCACATTGTTCCTCTTGAATCCGGGATTCGACTATCGACGAACCCTCTTCTCCAGCACCCCTGCATAGACCTTAGAAGTGTGATCCCCCCGATCACCCTTTTTGAAAAGGGGGACCACCACCCTAGTTTGCCAATCCAGAGGCACTGCCCCTGATGCCCATACGATGTTGCAGAGACATGTCAGCCAGGACAGCCCCACAACATCCAGAGCTTTGAGGAACCCAGGACCTCATCCACTCCAGGGGCCCCGCCACCTCTGAGCTTCTTGACTATCTCAGTGAACTCGGCCCCCGATATGGACGGGCTCCCCCCAGAGTCTCCCAGCTCGGGTTCCTCTGAGGAAGACATACTGATGGGACTGAGAAGATCCTATTAATTCCTCCATCTGCTGACATCTACAGTTGAAGTCCACAGGGCCCCACCTCCACTGTACTGTACGGTGGAGCACCACTTTCCCCTCCTAAGACGTCTGACGGTTTGCCAGAACCTTCACAGGGTTGATCGAAAATAATTTTCCTGTTATATACACATTATTTAATTAGACGAGTGATGAAAATAAAGAAATTAAATTACAATTAGAATTTGTAGAATTCAGGCCCGTTTCTACAAACTCATATGTAATGGCCACATCAAGATGACAAATAAATATAGTAACCATATTTTTTTTTATTGATTATGTGTGGTAGTTTTAATTATGACATAATATTTTAAGATCATTACCTTTTTTATGTAGGCCTATATGTAAAATATAAACTGTATAGTAACTAGACCTATAGGCCTAGCTATCAAATGCATGTAATGGAGTAAAATATTTCCCTTTGAAATGTACTTAAGTAAAAACAGAAAGTGACATTAAATGGAAATATTCAGGTTGACATAAACATTAAACGGTACAATATTCGAGTAAATGTACTTCGTTACTTTCCACCACTTATAATAATTCATAAAATTTTATCATAGCTATTCATTTTAAGGTGATCATACACTATACATGTAAAGTAAAGTTCTGCAAAGTAGTGCTGCTGTCAAATGCAGCGAAATATTCATTTATTTTTTCGGTAAAATGAAGTAGAAGTAGCAGTAGCGTCAAATGGGAATACTCAGGTACAGTAAACACTCACGCACAGGTTGACCTCTGGTGAAGACATACTGTTGTTGTGTTGGTGTTGTTGTGAAAATGATTATTTAATGCAGAGGGCGGTTCATGCCCTTGTTGTGCAACCAAAACTTGAACTAATCCCCCACATCGCTGCAGCTGCAGCGGTGTAGTCGATGACTGTATCCGGGCCGTGTGCTCGTCTACTTCCCGTCTAAATATTTCATAAAGTCTGTACATAGAAAAGGTAAGGAGAATCAATTGTTTGCCTTAAGTCATTAATATTTTGAATGTTTTGTTGCAGTAGCTGGCGTTAACGACTTAATGCGTGTATTGTTGTTGTGAAATCTGCGCGCTGCGCTGTGACTCTACTTCTTTTATTTTGACATTACAAGGTGAACCGCTAGCTAACTTTGCTAAGCTAGGCTAGGCTAGCATTAGCCATAACATGGAGGTCAGGGCTCTCTCTCTCTCTCACTGTACCCTCATATGTGATTGAAATGATTTATTCACAGTTAATTGATTTCTATGTAAACATGTTGATCTAAAATTTTACAGCTGGAGTGTTAGGCTTGAAAGCATTGACGGCACTCGCCTACTCCTTCGTTAGCTAACACCACTGACATAACATCATGAACTGGGTTACACAAGATGTTTGTCTAAGACTATTCCAGTTTTCATCTCCTCCTGCATTAAGCTGCTCTGGTTTTGATGCAGCCTAATAAAATGAGTTGTTTGTATTAAAACAAATAACCCTATGTATTGTTGTAAGTAGGTAGGACATTTAAATGCATGTGCAAATTTAGCAAATAACTCTCAGACACATATTTAGGTGTACGTCTTTCTACTCTGCTGGAAATACTATGTTTGAGTTTACTAAAATATATACCTTTTTGTTACTTTTTGTGATAATATCGACATGGTTTTCTACGAAACCTTTTTTCATTAAAACAAACTTCTGCAATATTAGCCTAAATGTTTCCCAAACATAAGCAGGCACACAAGCACTGAATATGACCATCTCCTATTGGCTAAATTTTGACTTAAATCATTGGATCATTCATCATCTGACCAAAAAAAAAGCAAACAAGATCAGATCAGACATTTCGTGCCAACTTTAAATACCTGACATTTTTCTGAGAGAGATTTAAATAATTTTTTAATAATTACTTTAATTATTACTTTAATAAGTGTCTGCTATTATAAATAAATCCCACTGCATGATAACAATGTTAGATGATAAAGAATAACTGTGTGTACATAGTCCAGCTCTTCTTCTTTTAGACCTCAGGAACTACAAGAGAAACAAATTCAACTAAAGTGACCTAAACTAACTTCCAAACGTGTCCTGTATACATTACAGATGCTGTCCCTGTCTCGAGCAGTAGTGAGCGGGGTGGCACGTGCCCCTGCTGCCGTCAGTCAAGGCGGAGTGACGGCTATCACCCGATTCAACAGCACAGCACAGGTGCCTGAGCTATGTTTTGTTAAAACCCAAATTTTAATAGCATGAATGAGGTTTTCATGTTTGTTTTGGTTTTCCAGGGTGCTCCTAAGAAAACCACATTTGGACCACTGGCAGACGAGGACAGAATTTTTACAAACCTTTATGGTCGTCACGATTGGAGGTAACACCACTGTAGTATATTATCACCTTTACCAGTCATTTCTAAAAATACTGTAGAACTTAGACCTAACCTACTAATTTTTGTGCTTCAGGCTGAAGGGGGCGTTGAAGCGTGGCGACTGGTTCAAAACTAAGGAGATCCTTTTGAAGGGAGTTGACTGGATCCTCAATGAGATCAAGATTTCTGGCCTGCGTGGGAGAGGTGGAGCTGGTTTCCCTACTGGCATGAAGTGGAGCTTTATGAACAAGCCCAGTGATGGCAGGTCAGTGAGGAGATCAACAGTAGCAGTGTTTCCCCTAGGTTTAAACCTAGGGGGTGTCTAACCATTCGCGGGATTATCCACTCTTCTGTTTCCCCAGCATTAACGCGCGTCAAACCTTTATTCATTTTCCGAATTGATACGTCTCGGCCACCGTACTTTCACTATTTATCTCGTTTATGATTCTGTTTTGGTAAATTTGCAGCGGTTATGATATATTTGAAATATGCAGATATCCCCGATGCAGCACACGAGGACAGCGTGTGGAAAAGTTCACAAAATAATTTACTG
>JAUMHL010000003.1:8617553-8638738 GCA_032362345.1 Sandelia bainsii
GGAACCTTTTACGCGATGTCTCCAAACGCACAAGAAATAATTCTACATACAGCTGGAAGGTTCCAGACTGTAGAAATGTGTTATTTAATGCTAGAAACATAACAACATAACAAGGAAAATGCACTAAAGTCATATAATTAGATGGTTTCGTTTGCTAAATATCAGCTGTACAGTGGAAATATGATTGTAAGGTTGTTGGTAGAGGAAACACTGAGTTGCGCACAGTTTTTTCTTTAGATTATCCCAAAGTATTGCACTGGTTTCTCAAAATAATTTTAGGCGTTTTTTCTGGGAATATCTAGGAAATCCTATTATCACAGGGGAAGCAATAAATCAAAATGTAACCCTCAGTCTGCCCATATGGTGCAGAAATACTGTAGTAATAAGTGATTATAATATGTTAAGTAATTCTTTATATTTCTGTTATGTCCTCTAGAACCACATGACGCAATATTGTATGCTGAACGGTGGCATCTAAGCAATAAATCCCCTAAACTATAATCATGTCCAGTTTCATCTCTGACCGAATGCCAGTGATGGTTCACCTGTTCCGAATCAGATAATCCTACGTATTAGAGTAATTAATAGGATGCTTTTCAAGTTGCAAAATTCTGTTAGAACTTGTCCACCACAGGTGCAAAAAAGACACCTGCTTTGCAATATTTTACTAAGTTAAAATTTATTTTTTTAGGCCGAAGTACCTTGTGGTGAATGCAGATGAGGGAGAGCCTGGCACCTGCAAGGACAGGGAGATCATGAGGCACGACCCGCACAAGCTGGTGGAAGGCTGCCTGGTTGCTGGGAGGGCCATGGGGGCGCGTGCTGCATATATCTACATCAGAGGAGAGTTCTACAACGAGTCGTCCAACCTGCAGGTTAAATTTATTACAGATTTAAACTGTTTGACTGAGCTGTTTCTAATAGAACTGTTAATCTGTTAATCCCCGTATTCTTTGGTATGTGACACATTCCCCACAATGACACACAATTGTATTAATGCTCAGCCCTTATTTTCTCTCAGTCGTCACATCATGGTGTATCCTTGTAGATGCAGTATGTTTATACTTATTTTTGATGTTCTCCGAACCTTTTTTAATGATTTAGATAGTAGAGCATGTGTCATGAAGGTGTTGGACTGTAGCTAAATTTCTTATAATCACTACTCATATATGATGCATTAAATGCATTATGCTCAATAATGTCACTAAATTATGACTGCTCCATATACCTTGATAAATAACAAAGTAATTAAAGCTCAGTCAGTCAAGTTTTTGGAGCTTTCAGCTGCAGCTAATGTCTTCTTCATATACTGTTCTCATAGATACATAAACATCAATGCTCAAATCCACATATATTAATTTTATTATGTATGTATCATTCCGTTTCTGCATAGTCTTACTTGGGTTAAATTTGACATAGTGCAGGTCATAAACACTATAATGTATATGGCAGTACATTTTTGTGTACAGCACAAGATAGAGTTTTGCTCAAATAGTCATATATTCAATATCTGTTCGTAGGTGGCTATCAATGAGGCCTATGCTGCTGGGCTGATTGGGAGGAATGCATGTGGCTCTGGTTATGACTTTGATGTGTTTGTGATGCGTGGTGCTGGAGCGTATATCTGCGGAGAGGAGACGGCTCTTATTGAATCCCTGGAGGGAAAGCAGGGGAAGCCGCGCCTGAAACCCCCATTTCCTGCTGATGTGGGTGAGTACCAGGGGATGCATGGGGACGGGGTGTTGGAGAAAAATATTATTAGTCTTTGCTTGTATCATATAGTGCATTTTCACATTGGCAACATTTTCTTCAGCCTACTAGTAATCATGAACTAACCCACAAATGGAGTACTGCTGGACATGTGGTGGTCTTTCCAAATGAAAGCTGTTCTCAAATGATTGCATCATTCCTGATGTTGTCTTAAAGGTGTTTTTGGTTGCCCGACAACTGTTGCCAATGTGGAGACTGTGTCCGTGGCGCCCACCATCTGTCGTCGTGGAGGCTCATGGTTTCTGAGCTTTGGAAGAGACAGGAACTCTGGCACGAAGCTCTTCAACATCTCTGGCCATGTAAACCACCCCTGCACAGTAGAGGAGGAGATGTCCATCCCCCTGAAGGACCTTATTGAGAGGCACGCAGGTGAATACGACACCAAAACTGCAGTGAGCCTACTTGGCTCACATAATTGAGACAAACATTTTTCTGTTAATAATTAAAAAAAAACTTGTCTCAAACTGCAGTCTTTATAACTTGAGTTATGGCATATTGTCCAAAAAATACTTGTGATTAGAAGAAAATGATCTTTTCTCATAAATTAATAAAGTAAAACTGGTGACAAGGGACAACCCACATCCATCACGTGTTTATCTGCATGTGTTCCTCTGCCAAGCGGGTCATGGACTGAAAAGATTAAGAAAGCTTAAGCCTAAGAGAATGCATTTTTTAAATACTTAATTGAAACAAACATCTGTCTTGTAGGTGGAGTGCGTGGTGGGTGGGATAACCTGCTAGCTGTAATCCCTGGTGGCTCCTCAACACCATTAATTCCCAGGAAAGTGTGTGAAGAGGTGCTGATGGACTTTGACGGCCTCATCCAGGCTCAGACTGGCCTGGGCACAGCTGCTATTATCGTCATGGACAAATCTGTAAGTTTGTCACCTCGGCAGTATAGTTTTCCATACATAAATAAATTAGCAAACATCTGTTACATTGGTGGGTGTGTTGTTTTTGTAGACGGACATTATCAGAGCCATTGCCCGCCTAATTGAGTTCTACAAACACGAGAGCTGCGGCCAGTGCACACCCTGCAGAGAAGGCAAGTACACTACACACAACAGGGTTTTTCTTTGTTTTGCAATACCTTTTTAACAAACATATAAATTATTATTATTTCTATTTTGGGTGATTTCTGCAGGAGTGGATTGGATGAACAAGATGATGTGGCGTTTCGTGAGCGGTAATGCACGGCCATCGGAGATCGACATGATCTGGGAGCTCAGTAAGCAGATTGAGGGACACACTATATGTGCCCTGGGTGACGGTGCAGCATGGCCAGTGCAGGTAAATACATGTGCTGTCATAATGCGTCTTCAGACTAACAGGCTAACAGTATATCAGGAAGCAACTGTCTGAGATACACCTTGTATTGCAGTTTTCCTATAGTAAAAGATCCTGGTACAAACAAAAAATAGCTGTTATTTTTGTGCTTTAATTCAAACAAGATGACTCACTTCTCTCTTTTGTGTTCTCAGGGATTGATCAGGCACTTCAGGCCTTTAATGGAAAGCCGAATTGCTGAATACCAGCAGCAGCAGCAGGCCAGGGCTTAAGTGGCTCTTTCAGCTCTTTGAATTTCTGCCCTCAACTCTGTGCTGATGTCATTAACAGATTATTTAAATAGATAATGTACCGTCTCATCACCTCATCATCAAGTTTTGCATTGATGTGTCTACCTTGTCTGACAAATTACCAATAAAGTTCTATTAACCTTAAATGAACATTTGACATAAGACTGTTTTGTTTAGACTTTTATTTAAATATTTTATTGTATAGGTAGAAAAAAGAAGAGAGGTATGGCTAACAGTGATATTTTTACAGGTACACTTTTTTTTTAGAACAATTTGTGCTCCTGAGATAAATCCACTGCAAGGCTGGGATGCTAGTGTTACGCAACAGACTATGTGCATGTTAACTAGCAGAAGGTTAAAAAACAATCAGAGGTTAACACATTATGGAAAAATGCATTTAAGAAATGTAAAAAATATATACAGTTCAGGTATTCAGGGCATAAGCAGCTTTTAAAATATGTGTAGAAAGTATTTGCCCTTTTGACATTATTGTACAAACAATGAGTGGTACCATACACGTATTGGTACGTTCCAGTTACGTCATAATCTCGCGATAACACAGTGCTCGACAAGTTTCCTATGTCACGTGATTCGGGCAGACTTGTCATCGCGGCTTCTGTACAGTAGACGCTTCAAACGGTAAGAAATGAATTACTCTTTAAATGTTTACATTAAATTTCCACTTGTCTTTTTATAGTTATCCTCACACATGCATAATTAAAGTGCGTAGATACAAGCACAAAGTAAGCACGAGGCAACACAAATTGAAATGTTGAAATATTTATGCATAATCGCCTGTTTTCAATTGTATTTGTGCATATTGACCATTGCTGGTTTCTTCCATCCTCCGGTCACCCAGCTCAGGCCTAATTTTAGCTGTTAGCCTTTTATTAAATAAAGTCTAGCCGAAATATATAGAGCTCCCCTTCTTTATTTTTGAAATTATACTTTACTTAAAATAGCCAAATCGCCAATCTTATCTTAATTAATTAGCCTAAATATGGTTCGTGCACAGCTTAACGCTAACCTTATATTTTTCACTGCAGTCATAATCACGTATGATGCATGTTCAGTGGTTGTACAGCAGCACTGTGTTCCTTTCTTGCAGATCCATGTGGCAGTAGCGGTTGAACGCATCAGCATGGACATGCTTAAGATAGAGCAAGTCATTGTTGGAAGTGAGGTGAGGTCCACCTCAGCAAAGATCAAGTCTGAGCCCGTGGGTTGCCCTCTGGAGTCCTGTAAGATAATATTTATATGCATAATCCATACACCACTTACTTCTGTTATTGTATAACTTAACAAGCTTTGATACCCTGTAGATGTACAGTCTACTGCTACAACAGTAGTAATAATTTAAGTAATAATCAAACCACTTTAAGTAATAATCAAGTAATAATCAAACAACTTCATTTCATTGTGATGCAGATCAGCATGAGAGTCTGCAGTGTTTTCAGTGCTTCATCACCTTTTGTAACTCCAAAGCCAAGGAGAGACACATGAGGAAGAGTCATCGGGACCAGTACAAACAACAGCTGCAGCAGGTAGGGAAAAGCAGACAAAATGAAAAGGCCAGGGCACATACACATTGAATATTTAATGTGTTATAACTGAAATTGTTACAGAAGCAACTGAATATTCTTTTTAGTCATGTCCAGATGCAGATTCCAGAAAATTCTATTTTAAGTAGTTTTCCTATTTTGTCCATCAATCTGTTCAAAACCAAATACATTTGATTAAGAAACCTTTAAAAAGAAAAAAACATAAAGCTGTTGCTAATAATGTATGATGATTTGTACTAGATAAATGACATATGATTAATTTACTGTTCATATTACTCCTGATTATTCTCTTACTTAATAATCAAATTTCAGCTCTACAGAACATTTTTCTGTGAATTGTAACTGCAGTGTGATGTAGGCTGTTGCATGGAGTAAAGCCCAACTACTGCTGGATTTCTGTCGCCAATATCCATATGTGAGAATTTAGAAAAGAATTAGACTATTTTATACCACTGTATAGCTTTAACAGATCAACAAAGCTAAAGTATCAGACTGTAGTATGGTTACAAATGTTCAGAAGTTTAGTCTTTTTGGATGAAAATTTGATTTGTTTGGAAAGTAGTTTACAAAAATACATTTTTAAAGTAACATTTTCTCAGTGAATACAGTTTTAAGGTTTGATTTTTTTTAAATGTCTCTCTCATTTTGCAGGCTAACATAGTCTTCACTTGCTACAAGTGTGAAAAGTGCTTCTCCTCTTCTGATGAGCTCAGCCAGCACCAGGCTACCCACAGCACAGAGGAGAAGTCTTTTTGCTGCCTGTACTGTCAAAAAAGCTTCTTTACCTTCACTGAGGTGAGGGTACAGCTGGCTATATGTAGGCCTGTTTTTCATTTTGCCATATAGTTTGCTTGAAAAATTCTGAAATAATTGTATATTGTCTTTCATGAGTAGTTAATATCTTGCAGCTGAACAAACACAGACGACATGAGTGCATAGAACGGAGGTGTCCCTGCAAGGACTGTGGCACCTTGTTCCCCAGTCCTTCGCGACTTCGAAGTCATCGCATTGCAGTGCATCCTCAGAGCCCGGTAGTGTCTGATGACATTAACACTTACCAGTGCTGCAAATGTGGCCGGGGTTTCAAGACAGAGGAAGAGCTCCTGGAGCACCAAGAGAGATTTGCCAGTGATCTAAACTGTGACGTCAAGCCTCAAGGCAAAAAACGTGGCCGTAAACCCAAGGACACTGCTCAAGGAATGGATGACAGCAAGAAGATTAAGAAAGAAGACAAAGCAACGGGATGCAAAGGGTATGATGACTCTACAATAGACGGATGCCTCTCAGATGAGCTGCAACCGCAGCTCAAGATTCCCTGTCCTGAAGCAGATTGTGACCTCATATTCCCTACTGTTGTAGCCCTGCGGGCACACAAGAAAGACCAACATGGACCTCCCCCTCACAAGACTCATGCATGCACAGTGTGTAGTGAGAGCTACACTCAACCTGAGCAGCTCAAAGCACACATGGCCAGGGCTCATGTCTCTGCACACGCCTGCTCCACCTGTGGGAAGAGCTTTGCACGAGAGAGTGTCCTAAAGGTCCATCAGAACACCCACACTGAGGGACAGGAGGTAGCAGAAAAAAGATAATGTATGTGGAAAAGACTGCAACTTCGTCCTACATCATTCAGATAAGTGATTGCATTTGTTACCATCTTGCAATTAGTGTGAGAGTTTTTGAAGCAACATTATGCAACACATTTGAATTATAGAGGTTGTTTCAAAGACACACTACACTTAAAATTGTACATTTGTATATAGTTATGTTTTATGTCCACTGTGAGCTCATGTCACAATGCTTTTTTTGCCCTGTTAAGTCTGTGGAAATGTTTTATATTCACTGTAAAGTATCTAGATAATGCTGCCTCAAGTGTGGGGATGTTTTGTTTTTAACTGTACTGTTTTATTTTCAGGAAAACTGATAAAGGTGACAATTACATGGAGAATGTAAGTCTTAAACATAATAAAATCCAGCTCTGATAAATGGGTTCATGTCTAGGATTGTGTATTGTGTGACATCAATCATGTAATTTTGGGGCATAAGTAATTGTTGCATTAAACAACACTTTTTGTGGTGTTTTTATTTAGTGGTCAGTGGTGGGTTGAGTCCTAGAGAAACAAGATTTTGTCTTGGTGTAATTTGCAAATGTATATAAATAACTTATTTCTGACACTTGTTTCTGAAATAACCCAACAAGTAACTAATATCACAATTTGTAAGTAAGAATTACTACCTCTTCCTACTATTGTTAGAAAATGTTGAGTTATAAGATTCTTATAATATGTAATTTCGGAAGTAGTGTTGCAGTTGAAACTTGAACTACAGCGTAGTATTTATGCTTCTATTATGTTTGACATAACTTTGATTTAGTAGCATTAGGTCAGAAAAATAATGAACAGAACTATGATTTTTTTGCCTGTCAGTATATTTTATACATATTATGAAGGACGTTCTTTTTTCATTTCTTGCAGAGAATGAAATGAATTGAAATAAGTGGTAAACATGCTGTTTATATGCAGATACACTACATGTAATTCCAGCTGCATTCTTTGTTTCTAGAGGTAAAACCTGACTTTTAACATTACTTCCTTTCATTCTATTAATTTGTCTATGTAGGGATGTTTTTTTGTCCTCATTTAAAGTAGGATAATAGATTCAACAAGTGTGAATTGAAATGACTTTGTAATCCATTAACACTGGAATATTGTAAAGATGTTACCCCACAAATGCCTAATGATGCTGTTTAACAAATATGAAAGACATTTTAACTAAATATTGACGTGTTTATGTAATGTACAGTTTAAAGCTACTGTTTATTTTAGGTTTCACATAAAAAGTTGTTGGTGTTGCTTGTGTTATTAATGACAACAATGATTGTCAGTGATTTTTTTCAGATGGAAGTAACTAAATGCACTTAAGAGCTGTATGTTAAACTTTGAGGCACTACTACATTTTAGTGCTACCATAAACTTCATTACATTTCTGAGTGAAATATTGTGTTGGACGTATTGATAATGAAAACAATTGCTGGTTGCAGTCTTACAGACCTTCTATGATGGAATAAAGAAAAAAATGAAAGCAATTTGCAACACAATTTTAAAACAAATGTGTGAAATCTAATTAAATTAAAAGAATAAAGCTATTAAGAAAACTAGATGTCTACACCGAAGTCTTCTACAAGACCAAGACCACAAGACGAAGGATAGAAGATCAGTCACAGATCACAGTGCACCTCAGTGGTATTAATTCCCAATAACGTAATCATCAAAACTACATTGACATAATTAGATGGAATGGACATGGAGGCTTTGAGGCTGCTGGACAGTTTTCCACTTATCTACACTGATTCTTCTTCCATTGTATTCTTAGGACACAGGAACACATATTTATGGTCTGACCTACAGCGATGGGGAAAAAAGCTTTCATAATTTCTGTTCTGGTCACTTAGTGAGAAAGGTGTCCAGATCTGATTTGCAGTGAGAAATTAAACTGAGGTAAGAGGGGAATGCTGTACCTTTATATTTAGTAGCTAGTTACTTTTGCAGATTCTTCTAAAAAATATAATCAACTAATAGTATTATTATCGACTAACTACTTAGCAGTATGTAAAGTGGCTAAAATCAGCTCCACCTTTACAAGCTGTGCCATTTTTGTCCCACACCAAGTTGCTAGTTAACAGAGATCTTTAACCAATACTTTTTTTATTTATTACTATAAATTTTCTTTCTCATAGTATTCACATTTGAGAGTTTGTCGCAAAGTCCAGAACTACTCTGAGCAAGATTTGCACGTTTCTATTTTCAGCAGTATCAAATTCAATATTGTTTTCTTTATAGTAGCTTGTAGGCTACTTTTGTACTTTAAGAAGATTTAAGAGCAGTGTGAAGTGGTACTATATAGTGATGTGACTCGCCGTGCCGAGGCTTCGGAGCGTGTGTAGAGTAATCGTCGACGACGTATGAAGCATCGCTAGTGGGACGTACCACGTGAGTGGTTCAGAAAGTGGTTCGCAATTTGGCGTGCCGTTCAAAGTATACAGGACAGTGAAACGCAATAAAATGAATAAACATGTTTTCCCAAGTTACAAAAGCACATTCACTCTCCTCACCCAGTTTTGTTTTATTTCCAGTTTCCTTTGCCACCATTGTGATTTCAAAAACGAATGGTTTAAGTCTCAGAGAAAATACACACATGCTAATATTATGTAGATTTATTCAGTTCAGTTGAGAAAGTACACAAACAACTAATGTCGTAATAGCTTGACACACAAACGAAAATATTTAGTTCCTGGCACTCATTATTGCCATGCCAAACTGTGGCAAGACAGTTTTAAGAGCATTATACTGTATATAGTTACACTAGGAACACATTTGCCTGTCTTACAGTCTTTGACCAGCAGGGGGTTTGTGTGCACATGAAGCCAGAGATGAAGCCTCGAGAAATGAACCATTTTGCGAACCTGGCTGCTAGGCTTCAAGGCTTAATGAAGCTTCATCTCGCCATCACTAGTACTATGCCTGTTAGTGGGGTATTTTTAAGCATGCATTTGCAGTATACTTGAATACTGAGTCAGCGGAATTCTGCCACCTGTGAATAAAACAAATGGAAAAAGCTGCTTTCCATAAGCGAAATCGCCAAGCGTGTCGAAGTAGGGAGCGTCATTGGCCGGCGAAGTTCGCTTTCCCATGATGCAACGGTGGTTCCTTTCTATCTCGCGCCTTTGCGTTGGAGCAGTCCATCTTGCCTCACATATCGCTGCAGTCATCCTCTGCCAGCGCGCCCTCTGTGTTGTTGTAGTAAATAATGGCGGCATCGGGAGGCGGATTATCATCTCCCGCTACTGTCGCGGGCTTGAGCACCCAAACTCCGGCCCGGGCTCGTTTCCCGGGCCGACCGTGCACGGCTCGCAGCAGGCTCAAGTCGGAGAAACGTACCAGACGCGGAAGGTTGGGCTCGGACGACGGGGAGCTGGCTGCCGGAGGGCCGAGGCCCGTCAACATCGGCCTCGCGTTGAGCGAGGACCCGTCGCTGTTGCGCCTGCTCGGGGTGATGGAGAAGCGCGGGCGGCAGAAAGATGCGGGGTTCGACTCGAGCAACAGTGAAGAGGTGAATAAGCTAATCGTAGCATGTCAGCTAGATGAGTAATAACACGCTAATGAGACACAAAAAGCTAGTTTGTTTAATAAAGCGAAACGTAAAACAAACCGTTTGTTACTTAATGAAAGTATTTAAGCTAACGTACGGATAGTTAGCGCTAACTTCGCTTGCAAACACCAACCCTAAATAGGCATCATAGCTAGCGGTTTACCTGCAGGATATGTTTTGTTAATGGGTGAATGTTTTCCAGTTTGATTAATTCTGAATATACGAGTGCTTCAGTTTCTGTCTTGAAGTCGCTATAAGTTGCATTCACGTTAGCCAAACATCCACAGAGATCAGTGTTTGTTCAGTTGAGGTTGTTTGCATGTAAACGACATTAGGCGGAAGCTTTGGCGGCATGAAAACAACCGTGGATACGTTTTGTTGTAGAAACCAGAAGATGTCTTTGTTAATTTGTCCTCTATCACCCTTTGGAGAGCTGTAGTCCCCACTCTGATGGTCCACAGGATGCTAATCTTGTCGTAGTTGAAACGTCGCTGCAGATAAGTTGGGGACCACACTCTTCACGTTGGAGCTGTCAGCTGACTGCTCGGTGTTTTGATGCAACGGGAAGGGAAAGGGACGTAACCTAAACGTTACAACCAAAAAGATGGATTTGGGTCATACAGTGAAACATCTCTTTTTGTCCCTCCCTGCAACGTAACTTTGCATAAATCTTTGTTTACAAATATTCATCACACCCATAATCCACATCTCCGTTTTGCTGAGCCTGGTGTAAGGTTTAAGCTGATGAGGAATCAAAGCAGAAAGTTTAAAGACTTATACGTTCAGCCTGTTTCAAACCAAGAGCAGTGTCCTCTGTTAATGGTTGTGCTGCAGTAGCAGAAGTTCAGCAAGCACAGTCATGTTGGTTTCATAGGCAGAAGAATTTTGGTTGAGGGCTCTGTATGAGGGGGTCAGGGGTCAATGAGTGTGAGATCTTCTCAGTATTGGGGTGGTGTAACCATAGGTTTTAACCTTTTTTACTTTCAGGGGGATATTCAATATTGACAGAAGCCTAAATATAAAAACATTTTTTTAACAAAGGTTAATACTTTAAGTATTTTTATGAACTATGGGATAGTTTAGCATGTTGCTCTTTGCACAGCGCTTTGATATATTAACAGCAGTAAACACACTATCTCAGACTGATAGCTACTATTATTTTCCTTATTGGTAAATTATTTGCTCTTTAAATATCTCTCTCCTTTTCTTTTTTTAAAGAAATTAGCAAAGAAAATTGCCAAGATAGTTCCCAGAATATTCAAAATTGCTTGTTTTGTTCTATAAAAAGTCCAAAAATTAAAAATAAATAAATAAATGTAAAAACATATCCCTGACATACATATGTATCAGTATGTTATTACTGATAGTTTTTAAATATAATTTCTTCATAGAAGTCAGTGTGTGATATATCATTCTAAGGTTATATTCTTTTAGCACCAGCCAGACAGGATGGTAGTAACCATATAATGCCAAATTGGATCTAATCATATTATTTAATCTCTAGAGCAGGGGCTTTAGTGTCTGACATCAGTTGGACTTCACTGATGCAATCCCTTTAGCGTTGACTGTAACAGCATCACATGGCTCATGCTAAACCTTGTGGGTGCTGCTCTACTGTGTTGCTGTGGGATAGATGTGATTAGGGGGCTTCATCTCTGACAGATCTACAGAGTTGTTAGCTTATGTGTCTAGATGGATGTGAGTAATTGGAAGTCAAGTTCAGTTGGGCTTTGATCTGCTATATTGTGTAATCTTTGTGTCTGAAGTAAACAGGTGCCTGAATTAGAGGATGCTGGAAGGTGACTGTGATTCAGGGGTTCTTAAGTTTGTTAGCAGATTTCGACTGTCTATAGGTAGATTTACACATTCAATTTCATTAAATAACTGAAGTGCTACATTTCTGTTACATGGCAGTGTATTATATATTTAAAATTGAAGGTGCACAGGTAGAAATATCTGCTGAGTTATTGCTCATAGTTGACTCAGACTGAAAATAAAATCTGTTTCATTTGATGCCTCAGCACAGTACTGATGCAACACTGGAGTAAATATTGGATTGAACTGATGTTGCTGAGCCATACTTTCAGTTGGGTAAATACCTGGTAATGAAGTGAGATACTCAGAAGTGGATAAATAACTTAAAACTTGCTATTGAAAAGGGAAAATACCTTTTCAGTTTCATTTGATTCTGCTTTTAGTAGGGCGCAGTTGAATATCAACTACTCAAAACCTTAGTTGTGCTTCAGTATCATGAAAGAAAGAAGGTGATGCCTTGTGGCAGTGACACCCATAAACCAGAGCGTCTTCAAATCCATTCACATATTACACAGTAACATGTTTGGTCTTCATGTCAGACCAGAAGTTTTTCCTCTTTTTAAATGTTGTACTTTCTATGTTTTTTGTTTCCCAGGAAGAAGATTTCACAGGATTTGGGACCACAACAGTTCGTCCTCAGAAAAAGTCTCGACCATCATTTCTCAGCCAAACAAAGTTCCCTGAAGTTTCTGACCATACTCTACGAGCAAAGCGTCTCAGTGATAAAATTATACCAAAGACCTCAAAATCAGCTCTGATTGGAAAAATGGTATCAAGTGTTCTCAAAGAAGGTCAGGGTGTCAGTAAGAGCACAGAAAAAGTCAAAGAAATGCCCAATGTTGTAATTAAACTGCATGGCAAGCAGGAAGCTCACACTGCAAAAGCTAAACATGCAGATGAACAGGCTTCAGGTAGACAGAGCAGTATACGATCAGCTGTATTTATCAGTAAAGCAGGAGAAACAGTCTTAGGCAGCATGCAAAAACAAACAGCCGCTACCTCAGCTAGTGGCAGTAAGCAAGATAAGCTGGTGAGTGCTCTGACAGCAGTCAAAGGCACAGAAAAAGCTTCTGAGGTCAGAGAACAAGGCGAGGTGTCAGAGGACTCAGACACAGACCAAGCTCAGCCACAGAGGCCTGTGAAACGAATGAGGGGATTTCGACTTGGGCACACCAGACGCACATCTCAAGCAGTTGCTCTGTCATTTGCATCCTTTCACAAAAGGCAGAAAAGGAGACTAACCAAGGGTATGGGTGCCTCTCCTGAGGTTGGAGCTGAGGCTGGTGCCCAGAGTGGAGAAGAGGCAGCAATGCCCCTCGAGTGTAAAGCGGTAGATTCCTCTGAGAGGCAAACACGCAGAAGACAGCGTAAATCTTTGTTTGGGCACAGGCGAAAGCCAGCGGTAACCATTAAACAACCAAAACTGGGACGTAGTCGAACTAGACGTGTTTATTACACATATGTGCCAGAACCCATTCCCACGACAACACAGGACGAGAACAAACAGCAGCTTCCTGGTCAGAATATCGCTGCATCAGAAGGTGAACCAAGCTTGTTTTCTGAACACATCCAGCAGAGCTCCAACAATTCCACCACTACAATGAGTGCACGGTCCTCCCGCATTATTAAAGCTCCTAAGAGGTTCTTGGATGGGGAAATGATCGCCTTTCCAAAGGGTTCACTGTCAACATGGCTGAAAAGTCAACAGAGAGAAGATGGAAAACCAAGCACATCACTTCATGAGTCAGGTTACGATGGCAACTCGTTACAGTCAGAGAGTGACTCTTTATCTGTTTTCAACAGCCCATCTGCTGTGACAGAGTTCTCATCAAAGCCGAGTCCAGGAACAAGTCACCTAGAGATCTACAAGAACCTCAAAAAACTGACCTTGAAACTTGCGGAGAAAAAGAAAGACCAGCCTGACTCTCAGGGGCAATATACACATCATGGTGACAATTTGACCTCTCATGTCAGGAAAAGGAAGAGGTCAAAACTCATGATGGAGGAGATGGACTCTCCTGGTGTTGTGAGAAAACTGGCCGTGGTGGTGAACAGTGAAGTGGGAGCACCCACACATAAGCCATTCGAAGATATTGGCAACAATAGTAAGGATCCTTTTTAGTTTTTTTGCAATTATTTCCAAAGATTTTGGTACTTACTTTTAAGCATGTTTTTATAAATGCCTTAATGATGCTGCACAGTTGATTTCAGGTTAAAAAGATAAACTCCTTGGGGTTTTGAGTGAATGCATGCCTTTGTTTAATTGTTATGCAGTTTTAATATATTTTAGCTTTATCAAACAAGTGAAATAATAAAGAGACATGAGAGCATTAGAAAGACTGGAGAATGCAACATATCTCAATATAACCAGAGTTGCTTTATTTATGCTGTTTTGGAACAGATCAAGCAGAAAGCATGACTGGAGACAGTCAGGAGACTTTAGAAGTCAGTGGGCCCAGCCATCGAATTGGCCTCAGTGGAGCTAATAAGAGGATGCTCCACCTGCTGAAGAAAGCCAAAGTCCAGCTCATCAAGATTGATCAGCAGAAGCAGCTCAAGTTGTCACAGGTAAATATCCAAGATGAAATATGCAGAAAAAAAGTTTTTTGGTCTTAAATACAGTATATGACTGCACATTGAGCACAGTTTGAAAACCACTATGGTCTGTAGGGCACCTAACTTTCAATAATCAGTTACTTGATTAAATTATGAATTTAATGTTAAAGTTAAACACATGCCTCCAAAAATTTTACATTAATTTTTGTTGTTGAATTTTTTTATCATTATGAATTTAATATAGTTTGACATTCAGTTCTGTTACTTTAAATGAGAGTTCAAGATGCCCTTTCTCCCTTTTTTCAATGTTTTATTGACAGAAGAATGACTCAGTTCGTGATTGATTAGTCTGCAGTGAGGCAGACGTTGAATTGTGACATTTCCTCTCGTGAAAAATAATCCCTTTCTAGGAGACCATACTGTTTGCTAATACCAGTGTACACAATGCGTGCTGATAACTGACACTTGGCCAAAACTCTGTTGATATGTGACATTGGGCATAATCACAACACCCAGTAAAAATGTAAAAGCAGAACTGTACATTACTGATCAGACTAGATGTAACTTGTCTATTTATTTAAAAAAGCTTAGTAACATAATGATGTAATACACCCTTGTTTTCTTGCTTGTCTGGACAAATAGTTGGTCTCAGGAGAATCACAAGTGCCAGTAAGTGGAAGACAGAGGAGGAGGACAAGGGTTTCCCCCACCGATGTTAGTCCTCAGGTAATTTTATATGGACTTTAATATGGGAAAAGTTTCATAGTAAGTGTGACTAGATGTCATAGAGATGTTTATTTATGTATCACATGTGATTTAATTGTAATTTCTTTATAACCAAATATTTCATCTTTTTTTTGTGTATGTGTGCAGGAGCAGCCACTCAGTGGTCCAAGGATCAAACATGTCTGTAGAGCAGCAGCAGTAGCTTTGGGGCAGCCCCGTGCGATGGTGCCAGATGATATTCCCAGGCTCAGCGCCCTGCCACTTCACGAAAGAGAGGGCATTGCCTTTTCTCCCACAGCAGAAGGTACAGTGCATCAGCATGAGTCGTTTTTAAGCAGAATTCAGAAACCTCCTGGTGTCTTTATTTAAAACAGGGTGAACACTACAGTGCATTTTACTTTGCACTGTTTCAGTTGTGGTTTAATATACAGGGAAGTCATGTTTCACATTTTAAGTAAAGTCAGAATTAAAATGTCCTAAATTTTAGATCAACTTATTTTCACAATGTGTACAGTAATTGTAAATGACCATTAACAACTACAAACAAAATATAAAAACGTGTGTAATGTAAACTTAGTTTGCGTTGTATTTAGAAAGTCAAATGGGCGTCCTCTAAAGCAGTGGTCCCCAACCTTTTTTGCGCCACGGACTGGTCTCACGCATGACATAACTTGATGGACCGGAGGGGGGGAGGGGGTGGGGGAGCACATTAAGAGGAGCTGACGGCAGAGAATCCGGTTTCTCAAAATAAAAGACTGATTGCTTCAAAATAAAAGACTGTCGTGTGAAAACGTCAATAACATATTTTTTTTCTTTCTGTGCGGCCCGGTGGTTGGGGACCTCTGCTCTAAAGTGATCTAGTAAATACAGGAAGTAAAGCAGAGCACTCATGAAGGAGATAGATTAAAGCTGCTCAGATATTTTTAATGCACTTATGAAGTGTGTTGGTGTTCTGGTTGAAATGTCCAGAAACTGAAACACAAGACAAAGGAGAAATCGTAACCAAATAGGACTTAATCATTCACTTTAGGCTGTGCGCAGGTCTTGAAGTGTCGTAAAATTATTTAATTCAGTTTTCTGAAAAGTAAAAAAACTTATTAAAGGTATTAAACAGTTGCCTGCTGTAGGGAGTAATGTTAGTCTTTGTATGGTGTCTAGATGCTGCAAGGCCTTGCACACATAGAAATTAAAGGAGGATATTGTGAACGTGGGTTGTGTTGCGGGAGACTTTTTTGTGGTGTTATTGTGCAGATTTATATGCATTTGTTAAAGAAAAGTGAAGGATAATGAAGGAGTCGTTAGAATTATTTAAAAAACATCAAATACTAAAGGAAAGAAAATTATTATCAGAAAGTATATTATTATCAGATTTTTTTTAACTCTCAAATATAAATATAATTGTCTGCTTAAAAAAATCTGCATCTGAGAGGGTTTGCCCATCGTTTTATTGTGAAACAAATATCAGATTGCATTCCAAGTGTTATTAGAAATACCTTTTGTCTCATATTTAACTTTATGAACTTGCTGAACCCTTCACAGACAGGTCTGGAAGCTCACAGCATATTGCAAGGTGTGCAGCATCAATTGTTGGTTCTGTGTAGTGGGAATTATTAAGACCCTGGAGTAGTCAGGACCACATCATTCACACTTTGACTTTACCCATATAGTATACTGTATATAAGTGTGCTCTAAGGTAGGTTAACTGCCTTTTCTCCAAAATGCTTCATCAGCATTGTCCAGTCTTGAATTCATTTCATTCATTCATTTTTTTTTAATTTCTTAGCAAAGCTGCTCTGCTATTATATGACATTGAAAACATTCACCAGCTAAAATATTTTTTCAAACTGGCATAGTTAAGCTTCTGCAGTTAGAGACACACCTTAAAAAACACACACCTCTTTTATAGAGACTGTAGCTTTTGGCTTAACCTGCAGAGCAAAACATAATTGCTTTATTAGCTCAATGTAGTTGTAACAAAAAATATTTTCCAGCAAAAATATCTTTTGTCATACACAGATTAGCCACCGCTGTTGGAAAGCTATACCCAACACTGGTCGAGTGAGCATCACTCAGTATGAGGTGAGGAAGTCCTGTTTGACAAATAGACTCACTGCCGTGAAGTTTGTGTCCTAAAGAACACATCTAGTGCCTTTGGGGAAAAACCTGATCCTTCCAGCATTCAAAATTATTGTAGGCACCACTTCTGAGGAGCATTTCTGTATGCAGTTGCTTTGTGCCAGCATTGGCATCGAAATATTATCACTGGTGGATGCAAGATGTTGTCAAAGTCATTTCAGATCTGCTCCTAGTAGATTTTAATCCAAAAAGGTCAGGTTGGGGAATTTCCACCAGAAACGGATATATCACAGACTCCTGATGTGTTTGTCCAGTCACTCCAACCTAGAGTGACTTCTAGATGCCCAACGCTACAGGAAGCCATTAGTAACCTGTAGCTGTAGAACCCAAGCTTGCTTGTTGCACAACATACCAGTAAATCAGAGTAAAAGAGCACCTCTAATCACAGCAATTAGACCTGTAATGACTCCTGCAGACTGAATAGTAAGTCCTGGCATCCAAAGATGTCAACCCCACATCACATGTAACTTTGATTGAAATGTTTATTGTAGCTCTTGTGCCCATCCTCTCTGTGTCTTGTTGCAGATGTGGCAGATGATGACGATGACGTCTCTGATCAGGGAAGGGCTCAGTGGGTTGCCTCTCAGGAAAACATCCGGAGGAAGGGGCGGGGAAGAGGCAACAGGTTCAGAAAGCGGAGGATACTGAGCCGGTACGCACCTGGCGGAGTCCGCTCCCGGCGCTGTGGAAGCTGCAGAGGCTGTTTGATAGAGGAGGACTGTGCCAAGTGTATCAACTGCCTCGACAAGCCCAAATTTGGGGGGCCGAACACCAAGCGGCAGTGTTGCATGTAAGCAAAAACCAGTCACCATTGCAGATGTGTTTACAGAGGCAGGCAGGTGCTTAGGCAGAATTTCACACTCACTAGTGGTGAGCCTTTGATGAATTTTTCGGAAACATTTGAAAGGCATTGGAAATTCTCTACTCACTGAAGGCCCACAAGGAGTCTGTGGTAAAAATAGGAAAATGAAATATAAATATCTGAATTTTTTCACACTTTGTTTTTTAAATTTTACTTCAGTTGATTAGATGTTTAGTATGTGAAGAAATGTCTCAATGCTGAACCATTAGCTTGTTGCCTAACTGCAGTGTCATTATTTCTGCACTGTGTTAACCAGTGCTCAGGGTGGCTCCGAAAACATCTGGCAGTAGCTTAAAGCTAACTGTTTTCTCCAGTTTCCAGTCTTTGTGCTAAATTAACCTCCTGCTGACATAGCTTCATATTTCAAGGTCAGACCGAAATGTGGTATTGATCTTCTCATATTAAAAGGAAAGAAGGCAAATTGTTCGCAAAATGTCCAATTCTACTGCCTGTACTTACCATCCAGTCAGAGTATTGCCATTATTAAAATTTTGAACTGACCAAATCTAAATTTACTGTGCTAGATCAAATTCTAAATTGTTTTTACAGTTTGTGTCTAAAATATTGTTTAACTTCTAACATAAGCATTTTTGCACTTCAAACATGAAAATACTTTTTATTTCCTTCCAGTAAAACATAATAAACAATCAAGTTAATAAAGGCAAGTCTACTCTTACACTTAAACACGTTCATAGATGGGTACACATGCGCTTCATTGTGGACATGTAATTATATTTCACTCTTTCTTTCACCTCTAGATACAGGAAATGTGAGCGGATTGAGAAGGCAAAGATTGAGCGCATCGTTAGACCATTCAAAGGTATGTCTCATTAGAAGATGCTCCTGCTCTTTTTGGCGATTTATTCGCAAAATTAACAGGACTAAATCTGGACATCTAAATATTTAACTGTGTACAAAATTAATCAGGACGCTCCTTTTTCTCAGTCCAGGCGAGGCGGTTGTCGGCCTCTGTGTCAAGCGGCGATGATTCAAACTGGAGGTGTGGAGATGCTGGCGAGGGATTGTCCGCGATGGCACTGGTCAGGAAGCAGTCTCTACGCAACATCAAACCACGCTCCTACAGCAGCCTGCTTAAATCTGAATCTGAATCTGAAGAGGAAAAGACTGCTAGATCAACTGTCAAGCCAAATGTAGCTGCTACAAGCAAGCAAGGTAGCTAAAGCTTTGTCTTCATCAGTGTGAGTCAGATGTCTTTCAGCATATTGAAGGAAGGTTGGCTAAATTAGGTATTTCCAATTCACACCTTCTCCTGGACACAAAGGAAAAAAGAGAGAATGTAAACACAAGTTTGAACTGGTAAAACCTTAACAGAATCATCGTGAAACACATCCAGTATGCAGTTGTTAGTGTAGTTATATCAATACCTCAACATAATTGAGCATCAACAAGAAAAATTCAAAATTCGTGGTTATTATATTAATTTTTAAAGGATATTGTTTGCCCCGGTGTTATGAATTAATTACAAGAAAATTTTATTTAATTGAATAATTTAAATTTAATTTAAGAAAAATTAATGACAAGAAAAGTATTCTTTGTCAGTGGATTTGAGAATTGTGTCTTAAACCTGTTACCTGTCAATTTTTGGAGATCCTGTCCCTCAAGTTGGCAGTTCAGTGCTGGATGACCCTCCAACTGAGACAGTGAAGCATCGGCGGCTGTTCTCCAGGGGGGCCGGCAGCAGACCCAGAGCTTACAAGGTAAAAACATTCAACAGATTTTCATCTTTGCCTCCATTTTGCTACTTAATCACGCCTGGGTCATATGGTATTTTTGGAAAAAGGTTTTTGCTTATATTGGTAGTGTTCTAAACTTTCAGATGTTAAAAACTAAGAGTGAGCAATGATTAAATTACTTATTCCTTAAACAGATTTTTCTCTTTAAATTAAGTGACTTTGATAATGAGTTAAATAACAAAAACTCATTATTTCCAAATAATACTTTGCCCAGGCCTGTAACTCACTTTCAGGGTTTTCTTGTTTTAATTTTATCTTCTGTGCTGGACTGAGTGGTTCTAATATCCTTTAATAATCTTTTCGGCCTTGCTAATCTTCTGTTTCTGACATTAAAGTTTCTCATTGTTTCTCCTCTGCATGTACGTAGCCTCATGTTGTATAAATTATGAACAAATTAAGTTGTGTTCATGGTAAAATGCAGCCCATTTTTCTTTTTGATAGAAGCATGATGCACACGGCATGTTCAGTTTCTGTTTGAAACAGTGCATACCACCACTTTCGTGACTGCAGGTATTGAAATGAAATCTGTATTTTGACTGGAAGGAAGGAAGGAAAGGAAACATGGTTTACCAGAGGTGTCATACAGGTTATGGTTATCCAAAGGTGCTACTTAGTGACAGTTGATCTTGTTTGAGGGTCTTAAAAACGTTCTCATTCAAAATCCTTCTTCAGTTGTAACACAAGATGGGGCGTCACCAGGAATCTTGGAAACATCTTCAGGAATTTCAAGCAAATCCAGTTGCCACTAAATAGCTCCATTGGGATTCACCATAGGCTTTTTACATTTTTTTTGCCTGGGACCTTGCATACATAGTGGTTGCAAGGTTCAGATTATAGCCTGTACCAAAAGGAGAAAACCTTCCCATCCCATATGAACAAGCAGTAAATAAGAAAAATAACAATCACTGAAAGTAATCATTGAAAAAGAGTGGCACTGCAGGTTTTATGGAGCTGACAAGTACTTTGATCTTAAGTGTAACTGATGGAGACAATCCACCATCGCTTTCTAACACCACTAATTTCAGTGTTTAAATGGCTGTTTGTGTCATAATTCAAGATAAGATGATAGCATCATTGCTGGCTGCACTACCTGACTCTTTGCTTCTGCTGATTCTAGTTGGCATGTACACCTGTGGCCAAAGGTTTTGAGAATGACACAAGTATTGGTTTTCATCATGCTGGAAAAGGCCTTGTTCTTCACAAAACTGTTCTTGGATGGTTGGGAGAAGTTGCTTTCGTAGGATGTTTTGGCACCAATATTTATTCATGGCTGTGTTGT
>JAUMHL010000003.1:8644680-8708998 GCA_032362345.1 Sandelia bainsii
GAACCATAACCAGAAAAGATTAACACCAGCACAAATACTAAATACTCAATTTACAGAACAAAAATAAGTAATAAAAAATGTTACTGATCTGATCTGTGTTTCATCAGGTAATTTCTGTACCGTCTGCCACAAGTGTTACAACGACAGCAGCCAACACGCACAGATGATTCAGTGTTCGGAGTGCAGCCACTGGATTCATTACAAATGTGAAGGACTCTCAGGTGAGTAACAATCTGTTTATTTATAAATTGAGATTTCATTCCAACCTAACACTGCACCAGTGGATTTCCTAAATAAGTTCCTGCTCCTGGTTGACAGATTTAGTGTTTAATATAATTAAGTCATTTTTCATCATGAGTAACAGTATGTGGAAGAATTTAATTATTAATATGCAGGAATTAATTTTATAAAGTTAAACATCTGTTTGGCTGTTAAAAGATAACAGCACACAACTTAATTTTAACTGTATCTTTATTAAACAGATACTTAAGTAGTTGGAAATAATCACCTAACATCTTAACATCTAATGAGTCATAATATTGCAATTTATATATATATAGAAAATGTAAACATAGAAATATGTTGTCCATATAATTGTAGCAAGTCTAATGTTACACAGTAGATTTTAGTCTTTAATACAGTGTGTTTTTATCGTTTTATAAGTTACATCGGTTTCATCTCGCAGTTAATCAACTGATTTAGAAACAAAACGCTTACACATTGATGTTTTTTGTGTCATTGCAGATGAACTGTTTGGCTTGATATCAAGTCAACCAGTAGAAATGGTTTTCACCTGTTCACCCTGCAGCCAGCAGAGAACTGAGTACAACAGCTTGAAGGAGGAGCTGCAGATGAAGTTGATGGCCGGGGTGGAGGAGGTGCTCACTAACCTTGTCTCCAACGACAGCATGCAACATCTCCTTATCTGCAAAGCGGTAAGAACTACTCACAGTACTTGGAGCTAATGTCATTAGATTTTTGTTCAGTAGTATATTTGGCTTTGACTATAATAACTTTTCAAAATTATTTTTAATCCACAAAATGTCAGCTTATCCCGGTAAATGTCTTTTTAAAAATCCAGACGTAACTTTATTTTTGGTAATTTTTGTGTTTCAGTGTCGGGACACAAACGATTCAGGGTTTGTGAGGGAACAGCGCCCAGTGTGTGATCTACAAGCCATGGAGATGAAGTTTAAAGGGGGCGGATACACATCAATAGTGAGATTTTTTTATTATTATTACAATTTCCAAAACTCATTACATTCAGCTCAATAAAATTAATGAATGATCTGAAATGGGTTATGACATATAATTATTACTTACTGTCTTTGCAGTTCTTATTTTCTGAAACTCTATTTTCTCTTGATTGAATTCTTGACTTTGCTTGTTTAGAAAACTTTCCATGCGGATGTCGTCTCTGTGATGAGGAAGTGGCTAAAGGAGGAGGAGCTTGTCCCTGTGGAACAGAGACCAACCACTCAAGCCAGGGCACACTATGTCAAAGTAAGCTTCCCTCCCCTCCAGATCTCCCATTGTTATAATTTATTTTTAGAAACCTGTGTTTCATTGATTTCCAGTGGAAATTTTCTTTCCTACGTTGGTTTTCATGGTCACTTACTCTGGTTTGATAAGCTGAGATTTGGAGCTCAGTCACTACAGACTATATAATAATACAATAATACTACAACAGACTATATAAAGGCTGACTAAAATGTTGTCCAAAATCTTCATGTATACACTTTGTCCTTCACTGTAATTTTACCTTGATTTGCATTTAATTTTACTTGCATTTTATATTTCTCACAGCTGATGGAGCAGGTTTTCAGCTGGTTTCCTGCATGCAATCTAAAAAAGTGGAGCTCATTCTCTGAGGAATTCCCAAGGTAACTTTATTACCAAACACCCTTGATCATGTGTCTTACAGAAGATCAAAGTCTGTTTGATCGAAAATAGAAAATGACATAAGAAATCTGATAAGACATGAAAAGTTGTACAATAGCTTGTCCAAAAAGATGAAACTGAGCATCCAACTTGGTAACAATTCATCGTGCGGATATTGGTGGTGCTGCTGTGCTACAGAGACTGTGAATCTAACATCAGGAGATAATTAGGTTGCTGTACTTTTAATGAGAATGTGCCGCCAGACCCTACTCAAATGCAGTGTTCACTTTCACTACTGTTTCAACTCGGTAGAAGTCGATAGGAATTCCTGTGATTCAAGCACCCAAAAAGTCCCATCATTTACACGTTGCCTAAAATTCACTCCCCTGGTCAGCACTGAGTCATATCAGATCTACTGAATGCTGAGAAACCTTCCATGAAATCAGCAGCAACTGTTTGTTTCTAAATGATTTCTTCCTGTAATTAAAGGGCAGTTAAATAGCACCTAAGTACGCCTGTCTTTATATGAGTATATTTGATACGTTTTTTTTTTTCAAAATTGTTACATTTCTCAGTACATTGAATTGATTTATGGGGCAAGTGACCACTTCACTGAGCCAAAGAGTGTCTTCAATCTAAAAAGATGCATAGTGCTTTTAATAATGATCTGTACAATACTCTTCTCACTGAATTGTGGAGCATTTCAGAAACACTGGTACATCACTGAAACAGATGCCATATTAAAACACATCTTTGGGGATTCCCCAAGCGGTCCACTAATCTCTGTAATCTTCTGCTTAAAGCCGATGCGTCCACCCGGCATCAGTCTTAGGATATCCTTACTGTGCCCTGTGTATTGTCACTTACAAGTGCATGTTTTTCAGCCATCTTGAGATCTGGACCTGGACTGTACATGGGCTTTTAGTAACATACACATAGATGGTGGGATCACTTGCAACGCCACTATATCATCTACCTAATTTGCTGCCCACATGGACTGGCTTATGCTGGCAAAATATTAATTCTCATTGTGCTTTTGCATTGTAACATTGCGGTAATATTGTGGCAGGTGCAGCCCAGTAGCAGTCAATTTCCAGCAGGTGGCCAATGCTGTCAGCAGCCTAAAAAGCATTGGTTTTGAAAAAGTAGATCAACCTATCCAACCTAAATAAAGAACCAAAATAAAAAATGTAAAATTATTCTTATAAATAACAGGGATTACAAATAATGCAGTTTGCTATATTTCTTTTGTGTATGTCTCCCTCTGTTGCAAAGACTGAGAACTAGAGATTTCTGCACATGCACATTATAGATTTTTAGTCCTTATATACCATAATTATTCAATTTAAAAATAAATAAAATTGTATAATGTAAGTTGTAATAGTGCAAATTTGTACCATGTAATCTCCTAATTGTGGATGGGCTATTATGCTGTGCATGTATGTGTAGCTTGGTTTTTGTTTGTACTGATTTTTGTCTGACAAAGACTTTACATTGCATTAAATATGTGGGAGCTCACACTATTCCCTCAAAATATACAAACTTATTTTTCCCTTTTTATGTGCTTGCATATGGCATAGTTGAAGTTTAGGTGAATGCACAGTCTAATGAAATGCAATTTCAATCATTTTTGTAGGCAGCAAGTGTCACTCAGGACATAGATGTACTGTAGATAAATGCCTGCACTGGTTCACCCCTCTGTTTGACTGTTCATATCATTCACTCTGCAGTGGCATGCTCCCTGAGGCGGTCCTCCCACCATCTAAGGAGCACAGCTATGCACAGTGGCTGGAGAGGACATACCAGCCCAAAGAGTCCAGGGCCCCACAGACGGGGATAACTGATTCTTCGCTATCCTCAGTTGCTACGCAGCAGTCTGGTGCTTCATGCAGCCTCCTGCTGCATTCAAATGGTATGGAAACTTTTGGAGCCTGTTATGCATCATTTGTTAGGAAATATGATTTTTGTCAGAACCTCTCTATATTATTAGTTATTTACCAATAAGTAAGCATCACATCTGCAAATGGAAAGTAATGTATTTTATTAATTTGCTCTCTCAGATTTAAAAGATACATTTTCATTTGGGTGTTCCCTCTTCACAGAGATAAGAAGTGATCTGGAAACCACTAAGACTGAAGATATGAGGCAGTGTGCACTGTGCCAACAATATGGAGACTCAGCTCCCAGTGTGAGTTTAGCTGCATTACTGGGTTTTGTTGCAAGGGCAGTAACTAATTGATATTTTAGTTACTTCTTACCTATTTCAAATAAAAAGTCAAATATTTGTGTAATGATTTTGCTACAACTCTTCTGGTTTTACTTTTTTTCTGAACATCTTTGTCAGAAGCTCTACTGCTTATTAAGTAATACGACTGTATTTTCATCCCAATAGGATGCAGGACGGCTGCTGTACTTAGGGCAGAATGAGTGGGCCCACATTAACTGCTGCCTTTGGTCTGCAGAGGTGTATGAGGAGAACAGTGCTCTTTTGCAAGTGCACAGCGCTGTCTCAAGAGGACGCCACCTGGTAAGATATTACAGTGAAATAAATTAAATGGTGTTTACGTTATTAGTGGCCAGATGTTTGTCAGTCAACTTGTGAGTGTTATATGATTGCAGTGGGACCAGTTGCATAACTGTGTGAAATCTGTGACATTTGTTCTGTCCTTCATTCTCCAGCGTTGTGATCGTTGTGGCCAGTCAGGAGCAACTGTAGGCTGCTGTCTCGCCACCTGCCAGAGTAATTTCCACTTTATGTGTGCTCGTGCAGAGAAGTGTGTGTTTCAGCAGGACAGGAAGATGTACTGCTACAAACACAAAGATCTTGTCAGTACAAAGGTATAAGCAAAACTTATGTTAATTGAGTTTTATGTATTTATTTTTTGTTAGTTTGTTTTTGTTTTGTTTTTATAGTTTGTTTTTGACAAAGTAGACAACATTTACCCACCAACACCTCATACCTTCCAATTTCTCTACATAATATTACATGATACAACATTTATGACTTGTGATTTTTTCCAGATTGTGTCTGGGAAAGGTTTTGAGGTTGCTCGACGGGTGCATGTGGACTTTGAGGGCATCAATCTTAGGAGAAAGTTCCTCACAGGCCTTGAGCCAGAGTCCATTAACATGACCATAGGTAAGAATATCTGGGTGTTTGTTGTGTTGTTGTTGTTGTTTGAACCACTTGGCTTCTTCACCAGGTGTGTCTCCATAAATGGATGAAATATTATTGCTACAAATCAGACTGACCTCTGTATAATGGGCCCCTTCTTTTGTTTTCCTTTCCTGTCTTTTCCAGGCTCTCTACAGATTCAGAAACTCGGTGTTTTGTCAGAGCTTTCGTCTAATGGGAGGTTGCTGTATCCCGTTGGCTATCAGTAAGTAGTTACCCAGGATTACTCCAAAAGTGGTTAAACACACTTTTTAGTGTGTTGATGCTTTACCTGCTGTATCGGAATTAACACTTTTATATATTTCCCTTCATTCTTTAGATGTTCTCGCTTGTACTGGAGCACTGTGGACCCTCGTAGGCGTTGTAAGTACACTTGTAAGGTGACTGAAGTAAGCACACCTCTCCCTGGTGAAGAACCAGACCCTCGATGGGACCAAGAAGAGAACCACACAATAGTCCACAGTCCAAACCACCACAGAGGTGAGCAGGATTGCTATCGTAAGTATTTAAAGGACTTGACGGTTTCTAAAGCCCGGCCATTTATTACACTCCTGACAGCACCTGGTACATTACGCTTAAAATCAATACACATAACCTTAGTTTTAGTTACATTCAACTCAAAGGCTTCAGAGCACCATTTTAAAAATCCATCCACCACAGGACTGAGAGACGATTCGTCATTGTTGAGCAGGCTGATAGTCACTGGGTCGTCTGCAAACTTCAAGATACGTTTTTCAAACCTCAGAGTCATTTGTGTATAAAATATATAAGAGAAGAGACAGAACACAGCCCTGTGGTGAAACAGTTGATACTGTGGTCAGTTATGAGAAGTGTTCATTCGCTTTCACTCTGCAGGTTAAAAAAAGGTGAGATTAATGTTACAGGCTTATAATCATTCAGTGACTTGGGGTGGTAAGTCTTAGTAATAGGGACCACAGTCAATCAATTCCATAGTATCAGCACCCTCTGCTGGCTGAGGGACATATTGAAAATGTATGTAAAGATGTAATCAAGCTGCTCAGCACAATTCCTCAGGCATGAGGACCAGGACCTGCACAACCTGTTGTTCCTCAAAGTCAGGGCTTATGTGACAGAAATTGCTCAGATTATTTTTCATTGCTGAAGTCATGCACATCAAATCTGGAATAAAATTTATTAAGCCCTTGGGCCAGTTCTAAGTCAGACGAAAACCCTTCTAGTGCCACCTTCTTCCTATTCTTGTCATTTAGTCCAACCATGGTCCTGATGCTATCCCAGGCAGACCCCAAGCTATTTGTGCTGAGTTTATGTTCTGCCTTATGCTTGTAGTGCAGTTTAGCCTTGTGGATTTCACATCTGGTTTCCTTCTGCAGAGAGTGTAACTCTGTCCTTGCTTTAAAGGGATACTTTTCTTATTAAGCAGCACTTTCAGGTCTTTGCTCACCCATGGTTTACTGTTAGGAAAGATCTTAATCAACTTTTCAGGAATTAATGTTACCTCAAAGTAAGTTCCTCACAAGCTGACCACATCTGTTAGCTCATCTATGTCCCTTGATGATTCACTTCAAGCAACATGTTACATGTGCAGTAGCACTTTCATCAGTTTTTGATAAAATATTAATTTGAACAGCTTTAAATACTGTGTGACTAGTAGCAGTCTGGTTAGACTTGAATAACTTTCCCTTTTTTTTGACAGACATGGAGTCCCCAGATCGCTTAAGCTCCTCATGCAGCCCACTAAAGTCTGCTTCTCCATCACCCAACTCTAAACAGCACAATACACCTGGATCCAAAAGTCCTGGTTACACACAGACCAGGAGACCAGCAGGAGGATCTTCTCGACCTCTTCCATCTCCAGGTAAATAGGATTTTCTGGGTGTGGGACTATGTTCAGATGCTGCTCAGTAATTGGTCTTTAGCATATATTTTACATTGAATTTAGCATTGTTGCATCTGCTTCACTCTTTTTTTCTTTTTTTCTTTTTATACTTTCAGGATCCGCCCCTCCCAAATCCCATCACATCCTCACATTGAGAGATTTGGAGGACACCCGTCGGCCTCGCAGGCTCTCATCAAGAAGCCGCTGCAGTTCTTCACCAACAGACAGCGACCCATCTGTACCTATGACCCTCCGCTCTGGTGGCACTGTCAACACCAGATGTGCCCTTTTCAGCTCCCCTCCAAGATCATCAAACTTTGGACCAGCTTCGCCTCCTCTATCACGACAAAACTCAACATCTCCAGTCTGGAGCTCTCCACCTAGATCCAACTCTAGCATTTCTGCAGGGCTGTCACCTCGACATGTTGCCATCACTCAGTCCCCCAGAGGCAGGCAGAACTTTAAAATCACCACTCCAGTCTCTGCTGAGGTTCCCCAAGACTTCCTAGCATCGTCTGAGGCAGAAGACGCAGCTGTGGCCACAACAAATGGGATCTCACTAGCCCCTGATAACTTGGAAGAGGAAGTGGCCCATCTGATGGCACAGGAGCTACCCTACACTGTTTTTGACACTGACACAGAAGTAGCAGTTGCCTCAATGCTGAATGCTAAGCTTGAGTTTGACGAGGCTCTCCTCGCTGAAAACATGGTTCTTAACTGTGGAGCGCAAGGTGAGAGGGGACAGGTGGAAGCTGTAGTGCAGGATGTGGAAATGCAAGAAAATATTAAGGAAAATGAGTCTGAAGATGAAGACTCAAGCCATTACTTCAAATTTTCACGCACAGTGGTGTGTGATGCAGCTAGTAGCTCAGACGCCTCGGGTCATTTCCCCTCTGCACAGTCAATCTCACAGTTAGATGGAGCAGACGGTGGGTCAGAGAGTGATGAAAGCGAGGCAGTCGATGAATCTCAGTGCAAAGGAGAATATGGAGAGACTGAAGTTTGCACAAATGATAATACACCTACGAAGCAGCTGACGGTTGCTCTAAAAAGGCTGGAGTACACTGTGCCACCATCAGCAGTTGAACAAGGAATAACTGAGGCAGAGTTCCAGGAAAATCCTTCACCATCTTCTCTACTTCAGTCAGGTTATGCAGGTGATGAAATGTCACTTCAGGAGGAGGAGGTCCAAGTGAATTCTGAAACACCAGCATTTCATAATGAAGTGTTTTTGGATTCAGCCACAGGCCATTTTGTTTCTGCTGAAGATGGCTCTGTAGTGTACCCAAGTAAAGCTGAGGATAAAGACGAGACTAGCTCATCAGCCGAGTCAGTTGAAGGATTTAAAGATGATTTGAATGACCCAGATTACTCTCCAGAGCCTGTCACCAAAAAATCTCCCATAGCGCAGATGAAAACCGTCATTCTGAAGTCAAAACGTCCCACACCAAACCTCAAACGCTTATCACCAAAACCATGTCTCCAACAGCAGACTAATGTCAAATTGTTGTTGCCCCCTCGGTCTACAGGGACTGTAAACAATGCGTCCGTCTCCCCTGCTGCTGCCAGCCTTTGTACAGTCCCATGCACAGTTACCTCTCCCATCGTGATCAGTGGCTTAAACACTTTACCTGCTCAACCTGCTGCCACACGGGGCAGAACCATCGCCATACGCTTGGACAGGCCAGGAAGTCAGCAGCAAGTGGTGAGTCAGAATGTTGCCGTGGCTGCTAACTCACTCCAAGCTTCACCTCCTTCCCCACAGGTCTTGCTGGTCAACCGTCAAGGTCAGATTCTCATCAAAGACCCAAGATCAAACACTTACCAGTCACTCAGTACAAATTCTCCTGCCTACAATAAAATAAGCCAGATAGCAAAGATTCTTCACAGTGGTAATTCTTTGCGACGCTCCATCCCTCATGTCATAATAAAGCCTCGCTCCAACCCCACTACAGCGAATGCTCCTTCTGCCGTTAACCACACAATAACAACCGACAGGAAAATCATTGTCAGAGTAATGCCTTCGAAAAGCAGTGCGACTCCCACTCCCACAGCTCCTGTCAATGTTCCTGAGCCTGCTCTTACCAACATTGAAGAAAGCATGGCTCAGGCTATCATTGACAGAGCCATGGCTACGCACCGCGACACTCTAAAGACAAAACCCATCATCCTCAGTAACACACAACAGCCCAAATCCAAACGTCGAAGATCATCCCAGTTTCGGGCCACAGAGGACTCGGATCAGTCTCCAGTTTTACATACAGAGCTGCCCAGTGGCTTCCTCAAGGAGCCAGATTCCAACCTGCGACCAACTCCTGCTTCATCACGCCCCCAGGTTCGCATCAAGAGAGTGTCATCATTGTCTGAAAGGCCGTCCAGGAAGAAATCCAAGATGGACTTCTTGAGGGATCCTTTAAGTGACCTGGATGAATTGAATGAAGCAAGGTATTGAACATTTTCTCAACTGTTTTAAAACTTTTCATTGCAGCATAGACAAAATTGTAAGATTGTTCAAATCTAAAATGTAAAATTGAAAAAAAGTAGAGACATGATAGCAAAAATAAACTGAGTTCTGCAACAGTGATTTGACTGCGATTTAGAAATCATAAATAGAACAACTAATGACTATTTGATTTGTGAATTTCCTCATGGGGATGAATAAAATATCTATCTATCTATCTTTCATTTTGCTATTAACTGATTAACCTAATCCCTTTATAGTGTTATGTTAGATCGTTGAAGGAACCCATGTATTTCAACATCATTACAATGAAAACTTTTTTTTTTAACAACAGACCAAGTGGTGTAAGAATGAAAGCTCCAACAATGAAAGACGTTCTTGATCTAGATCAGGAGAATGTGTATGAGCCTCAGCCGTTGAGGATTACTGCTCCACCACCACCTACACCCTCCAGGTTAGTTCATTATAAAGATATTCTCATGTCTTCCAGTACTATGCAGGAAAGTGAAGGGGCAAATGCAGTTTTGCATTGGCAGCTACATGGCCATATTTTAAATAATTTTGTTCTCCTAACTTGGCAGAACAGACTTACATTGTAAATAAAATGAAGGAAACAAATCATTCTTTTAATTTAAAGTGGTATTGAAAGTATCTGCCAGTCTTGTACTTTGTCTCTTCTGCTCAGGCGTCTGCAGGTTGAGAGTCTGCCTTCATCCACACAAACCAACAGTCACATTCAGAGTAACACACACATGTGGGTCAGCGCTCGCCATGGAGACCTGTCTGAATGGGGCCCTTATTCAGGTTTGTGTACGTAATAATTTTGATATCAAATACTGAGTTAGGTTGATTCTACTCAGAGCCTAAATCAAGCTTTAGCTTTTAGCTGCCACTAGCAAAACAGCAAATGTTCCTGACATCCACAGGAAAAACTGCAGCTAAATGAGAAAACGATCACTTTTTTCAGGAAATTATTTTGTTTACATCAGTCATTATTGAAAAACAAATACTGATAGACAGTCAAAATAAAACTTTAGTACTGTGATACTTGAAATGATATCTTGTTCGTTTAGTGTTAAAAATATCATTACTTTTCAATAGCTGTACTTGTACATAATACTTTTTTACAATTGAATTTAACCCTACAGGTTTCAGCTCAGATGAAGATTTGCCTTCACCTAAACAGAAAAATAGGACATACATGAATCAGCCCCACCTGTGCTTTGAAATCACCAGCGAGGATGGCTTTAGCATTAAAGCTAACAGCATAGAGGGTGAGTTGTTTTTTCAGTCTTTCGTATACAGTACACATTATATGTTTCTGTCATGTGCTCTGTGTTAAACATGGTGTTCCTATGCTATCTCAGGCAGCAGAGGAATCATCTTATGAGCGTTTCATGTTTGAGTCAGTCTTTTTGACTCATTTGTTTGTGAAAACAACAGAAGAGGAAACATGTAGAAGAATTGTGTATGTCCCATGTTGCCGAGCTTTCTCATCATCCTAATCTTTTACCTCCATCAGTTGCCTGGCGTGCAGTGATTGACGGTGTCCTCGAAGCTCGAGCAGGTTTCCACCTGAAGCAGCTGCCTCTGGGTGTGATGAGTGGGCCACGGGTGCTCGGTGCCGTTCACGACGCCGTCATCTTCCTGCTGGAGCAACTGCAGGGTGCCGCGAACTGCAAACACCACCGCTTCCGCTTCCACCGCTGTGACGACATTGAAGAAGAGCTTCCCCTCAACCCGACTGGCTGCGCCCGAGCTGAAGTCTACACACGGTACAAGCACAGTCTGTTACTTTTTATCAAAACTTTTTCTTAACTGATTTGATATAAACCTTTAAATATACTTTTTTTTCTTCTTGTTTCATTAATTAGGAAAGCAACTTTTGATATGTTCAACTTCCTGGCATCACAGCACAGAGAGCTTCCTGACATAATAGGCTCCTTTGATGAAGAGGAGGATGAATTCCCACTGAAATCTTCCAGGTAAGGGGATTAAATATATGTTGGTTTAAATTTGCAAAAAAGAAAAATATTAACAGATGCCATGTCCATGTTGACACCACATCTGTGTCTCACTCTGACAGGCGAGCCACCAGCAGTGAACTTCCCATGGCAATGAGATTCAGACACCTGGAGAAGATCTCCAAAGAAGCAGTAGGAGTTTACAGGTAATGGCAGCAAAACAACAGCATGAAAAGTGTAGGCAAAAAAACATGTAAAACAAATTTACGAATTCCCTGCTCTGCAATGCTTTTCTAGATCTGAAATTCATGGGCGCGGCCTTTTCTGTAAGAGGAACATCGAGGCTGGGGAGATGGTGATAGAGTACGCTGGCACGGTGATTCGCTCTGTCCTAACTGATAAACGGGAGAAATATTATGACAGCAAGGTTTGTGAATATATTACACTTCTGTACTTAAATAAGGATTGTAATGACGGTCAGTTTATGTCTTTTAAGTGTTTTTTTTGTTTGTTTTTTAACACTGAGCTTTTAACTGATTTATTTTTTTCTCCAGATAAGTAGTTTTAATGTGATCTAGCGTCACCAATGAAATAGTTATTTCCTGTATGTGGGTGGGTAATTTAAATCTTGTGGAGGAATGGCAGACCCATTAATGAAAATGTATATCACAAGGTGTGAATGTACTTGGAATGTGAAAACAAATGACCAACTATGTTCTTTCCTCTCATCAGGGCATCGGCTGCTACATGTTCCGCATTGACGACTTCGATGTTGTGGACGCAACGATGCAAGGCAATGCAGCCCGTTTCATTAACCACTCGTGTGAGCCAAACTGCTACTCTCGTGTCATCAACGTGGACGGGCGCAAGCACATTGTCATCTTCGCCCTGAGGAAGATCTACAGGGGCGAAGAACTCACCTACGACTACAAGTTTCCCATCGAGGATGAGAACAACAAGCTGCACTGCAACTGCGGTGCAAGACGCTGTCGCCGCTTCCTGAATTAGAACATACACACACCAATAGCCATCTTGTTTAATGCATTTGAATTTAGGGGGTGGACTTTGATCAATTGATGAAGGCGATTTAGAACACAGACCTGATCTACTGATTCACAGGATGATCAAGGGAAGAATGCTTTTTCTCTGTCCGCTGAACTGCTGTTAACAAATTTCAGCCATATGTGAAAGCCTGGGATGTAAAGTATTTATATGATTTCATATTGTTTTGTAGTGTTTGACTATCTCATACAGTTTTTCAGTTTTACATTTGAATCTGAAGCCTCTGCTGGAACTGGGGCTCAACAATAGCCCAGGAGGCGATTACTACCAGCTACAAATGGTGCAAACTAAAGTAGCCTGATTGCAGTGACTACTTTGTAAAGAAGGATCATAATGTGGCAGTGTTTCTTTATCAATACCAGGTCAAAGTGGAGAATGAGAAGAATTTTTTTCAGCACCTTACTTTGACACAGGTTTCTCTGGCAGCACTGGTGTCACAGCAGGCACATTTTTACTTCAGAACAAAATAAACACACTTGACTCAAAACACCTCATGTAAATTGTAGTGCAGCTACATTTTAACTTCACTCTGGACACCACAAATTTTGTGAGCAGGGACCCCACTATTTTAGGTTGTGGTAACATTTATCCTAAAAAGTAGTTTTAATGTAGTCACCCAAACCTGTTTCTCCTCAGTCAGTTAAAATATCTTAATTTTATTTGCAGCAGCAGAGGTGCTGTGATCTAAATGTTTTTATCCCACAATTACCGTCTGTTCTTTATTTGTTAATTAGTGCTTTTTGTGTATTTTAAGGTATATGAGGGAGTTCCCTTGATGCAGGGTTCAAAATGAATATAGTGAGCTTGCTCTGCACAGTATAAATCTTTTTGTATTTTTGTATATTTGAACAGTAAATGTATATTCACCATTCTGATGGGAATAAATGTGTTTAAGCTTTTAACTTTCTATTCATAAGTGAAGGCAGACTAATGGAACAGGAGCTACTGCTGAGAAATTATCCTAAGTTAATCTTTTTTGTTTTCTGCAGCTATTTTGCACCCTCTTCCTCTATTGTATTTTTATTTTATTTTTCGTCTCAGGTGTACTACCTCAAAGGCGTTATGAAGCAACATTTAATTTAATCGCACAACACATTTAGTGGAAAAACAGCTTCCATGTTCCATGTTTCCGTCTTTCTAATCATTACATGTCAGCAGTATAAAAAAAAACAAAAAATACTAAACACTATTATGCATGCAATTATTTTGTAAGAATAGGTGCACATTATGTTTTGTGCTCATTTGTCCAGCTAATGGATGTAGATAGGATCCTACACTTTAGGCTGAAGGCTAAATGTTGGGGGTTTATGTTTTGTTTTTTAGGATTAATAATTGAATTTGATGCACAAAGCTTTGTTACTGGCTCACCTTGAATCCTTGCCTGTACATAGTTGTATAAAGAATTTCTAAACCTGTTAAATATTTTTTTACATACAACTTTTTTTAATTTATGTTCAATAAAAATTTGAAATGTTCAAAATGTTCTTTCCTTAGCCAATGTTTTCACCATTCTCTGCATTAACCTAAAATAGCATTGGTGATTCTTTACTGTCGATGGCTTGACACCAGGAAACAGAATTGGCAGTAACATTGTGTACCTAATAAACTGTTGATAATTAACACATTAGGAAATAAGCAAGAACTAAATTTTACTACACAAAATTCCAATTTGTACTTTTATTTTCCCAGGGGAAAAATGCCTGTACACCTGATAGTCTCCAAAACTAGTCACTGGAAAACAAAACAGTCAAGTACACGGTCAATTAATTTTCACATAATTAACAGTGTTTAAATCCTCAGACTCATTAGCTGCTGAAGTGAAGAATAGTACGTTGTACTTTTATTTTTTGAAATACTGAACAGGTACAACTCTAGTATTTCAAGAAAAAAGTAAACATGTAAGTTGTGAAATTCTTTAAAGCACAAATCTTGCCTGAAGTTCATCTAATGTCTCTGATGACCGCAAATATACACAGATCTCATAATACAGCTGAGTTTTCTCAATTGTTGCTGGTGCAGGTTTGCAGTAGTCTTATCAGGTCCTCTGTGCTTTACTGAGAAACCTCTTGAATATTTCTGCAGCCTACGACTGAGTTGAGACCAGTGACACCAGACTGTTAGACAGGCTATCAGCCATTTCTAAAGTTAAAGTAACCTATGATTCATGGGTCTGAAAGTGCTGTTAGCAGTTAAAAAATGTTTTTGCTGATATGTTACACAATTTTATTTGTGCCTAAATAATCTTCATTGGTTTGAAATTTCATAATTGGTAATTAACCAAATGTCAAATGAAGAACACTAAAATCAGAAAATCCCTTAAATTACCTTGTGGGTTATATCTGTTTGTTTCAACATCACTGAGCTTTTGCTGTTGATTTTTGTCGTATGGCTCTTTTCTAGAGTGTGACCTTCCTGATAAAGTCAGGAAAAAGGGCAGGGCTGATGTATATAAAGAGTTACTGCAGTGTAGGCTTTTTCCTACATTGAGGCAAACTTCAACATGAAGGCCCTTGTATTCCTGGCTTTGCTTGGAGCAGCATGTAAGATGTATTTTTTCTACCTCCTGATGTGATAAATAACATTAAATTTACTCTTTCATGGCCATATAGATTTATTTTAGCTGCTACAACATATATTTAGTGTATATTTTAAGTCATGGCAATAATTAAGTTCTTCTTAATTAAGTTTCTATACGTAATACTTTACATTTTATGTTGGAGGGTATGAGTGTCCCAGACACTCTGTTCCCTACTAAGTGTCTCTAAACGCTGGATACCACTTTTGCTGTGGATCCCTCATCTCCAGCCAGTGGGTGGTGTCTGCTGCTCACTGCTACAATTCGTAAGTCATATTTTGCATGGACTTTATTAAGGAACGTTTTCAAATGCACATTAAAGACCACTTTTAGCCATGTTTAAGACATACTAAAATGTTCTGCTTTTTGTTTAATGAGCAATATATTTAGAAATAATTAAAAACACATTTACTCATTATAACTAAAAGCACTATTTGCATAAATATGCAAATATTTTCACTACAAAACTGTAATATCTGTACACAAGATTGTTCCTGTTTCACTGAGAATCCATTCTCAGTGTCCATAATGTTAATACATACTTGCAGATTAAATTTTGAGACAATCTGAGAAAATATTGCAGATATTAAGAAAACAGGCATTAAACTGTCTACCTTTCCTGCATCCAGTCGTGTCCAGGTCCGTCTTGGTGAGCACAACATTGCTGTGAATGAGGGCACCGAGCAGTGGATTGATGCTGCCAAGATTATTAAGCACCCACAGTACAACAGCTACAACCTGGATAACGACATCATGCTGATCAAACTGAGCCGCCCTGCCACCCTCAATAGCTATGTCCAGACTGTGGCTCTGCCCTCTCGCTGCCCCATTGCTGACGAGAACTGCCTTGTGTCTGGTTGGGGCAACACATCTGCCAACAGCGGTAAATTGAGTCTGGAAGGAGAGGAGAGAAGATGTGTGATATGTAGGATGTGTCATAGTGAACTGAGTTAAAGAAAACAAAATGACAGAGCAGCAACCCTGAGCAGCTTAAATTTGCCACTATGTGGCTAAGTCCCAAAAATGGATTTAGATCCAGATCCAGAACACCTATCTAAGCATTAAGCAATGACATTGTAAACAAAATTGAATATAATATGATGATACAAAATAATACATGCTTAAAGGGACAATACACCTATTTTACACAAAGTTTTTTCACTGATCACAGGGGGAAATGCTAACCTTTTTAAAACAGTTGTTTTACAATGTAGTTGTGGCTCTTAAGAGAGATATCGTGGCTCAGGCTTAATACTTCTAACAAAATGCCTGCTTTACAAACTGAAGTGAGAGTATTTAGGAGACACAGGGGGACATCTAATGAAAGATTTTATCTAGCTGCATTATGGAAACTGTAGGATCCAGCATTTTTTAGCTTCACCTATACTATAGGGATTAAAGGTCAGCATTTTTCTTCATCTGCTGCTTCATTGTTGACCTTTCCATTTGTACAAGTTTATGGAGGTGCAACACTAGATAGATGCAGCACTGTTTTACCACAAAAAACATGTAGTTTTTAATTTACAGATACATATACATGTTATCTGAGGCCCAGTATAGTATTTGTTGTACAGTCATGGACTGTGACATGCAACTCTAGATCTTACATTTTACACAAAATACTAAACTCCAGGATATTCTGACATGTTCTGTTCAGCCATTGCTTTCAGAAACCAAACATTTTCAGTTTACAAAGATAAAAACAGAGAAAAGCAGCAAATTGTTACACTGGAAAAACCAAATCAACCAGTAACCATTTGGCATTCTTACTTGATAATATAGGCACAGTAACTGAGACTTGCCTTTCTGCTCCCCAGACAACTATCCTGACAGGCTACAGTGCCTGAAGCAGCCCATCATCAATGACAGGATCTGCATGAACGCCTACTCCCATCTCTTCACAGAGAACATGGTTTGCTCTGGTTTCATGAGCGGAGGTGCCAGCAGCTGCCAAGTGAGTTGGACTAAACCATAGTGAGCACACAGGGAGTCAGGTGGTGCGTGAGTGTGCATCACCTTCCGGCAGTACGAGGAGTCTGTCAGTGGTGCTCGCACAGTATAAGACCTATTTTTCACTAAGCAGTGAGACTACATACTTGTTATATCTAAGCAATACATATACAGTAGAGTATCTACTCTAACAACCTTATATTAAAAACAGAGTGACACTTAAATTTAAATGATTCCTATACCACTGACACTTCTCTGTCTGTAGTATTGCAAGAGATACATTTTAACCCTCTGAACATGTTTCTCATTCTAGTTCATTTAATGTTTTATGATCAGTGTAACTGGAGTGAAGCTTAAAGATTGGCAAAAGAGTGCTGGCAAGCTGAAGGAGTAAATCATAAAACAGTACTGTGCATTTTATTTTGAAAGAGACAGTGCAGGAGTAACACTGCTTCTTTTTGTCTTCATCAGAATCAAACTGCAAACCCTGTTTGACACTGATGAAGAAACAGCTGTGTTGAAATGTTAGTCTATTTTTTTGCACCATTAAACATGTGCTCCAGTCTTTTCCCTTTCAAAATACTTGATGCCCTTCATCAGAGAAGCACCTGACCTTGCTGATTGTTGTTGGTATAGAACATTTTATCTTTTCTCTTTAAGCAATAGGCTCTGAACTATCAACTAATAATAATAATACATATTATTATTATTATTATTAATAAACACATAGAGCAGAAGCAGCAAAGCATCGGTTTGCAATAGGCAGCATCTGAGTGTGTTTGTATCTGTTGGAATATGAAGCAGACACTGGTAGAAGCACCTGGTTGGGCTTCACTGTTAAAACTCAAAAAGACAGATAAGTTGCCTTAAATGCAACATAACTTCCACACCATCATGCTATCATTCATTAAGCTAATCGTGTGTGTTTCATGTACTATTTACTATGACCCCTTGCAGTAACATTTAACATTCTTCTGTGTTTGCAGGGGTCCTCTGGCGGTCCTCTGGTGTGTAACGGTCAACTGCAGGGAGTTGTGTCCTGGGGTTATGACTGTGCCATGCAGGGACACCCCAGCGTCTATGCCCGGGTGTGCCGCTACAACAGCTGGTTCAGCACTGTCATGCGCAACAACTGAACACACATGCTCACCCATACAACCACACGTAAGCCAATACTACAACACTGAATCACAATACTCAGTTTATTTTGAACACTCTATGTATAATTTTGACATTATATAGCCTAATGTCCATCTCATAAATCACATGCTTAGGCATAATATTCTGTAACCAACAGTTAAGAGAAAAAATTGAACGAATGAATAAAATATGTTAGCATTCAGTACATTTGTTTTTCTACACTGCATTTCACAGTTGAATGACGTTAACATGCTCTTGCTTGGTAATACTCTATTCTCAGTGCTTCTGTGTCCATTTTGTGTTTTTCTGTCACAAGGCCACTGGCATTGTGAAATCCACAATGGAAAATAAAAAACCCTAAAACTGTATGCGTCTGAAAACTGCAAATATTTTATTTGTACCATAGACACATGCATCTCTGTGAAATACCTTTTATACTTGGTTACTGTGGGCGCTGGACTGATATGGGAGACAAGCGAACATGAGTAAATAAGCAGTAAGGCATAACTGAATTTCTGGATTCTTTGCATGTATTCCTCAGATGGCACTCTGTAAACTTCGCTGTTTCTTGTTTGCTGAGGCAACCTAGACACAAAAAGGAAGAGATGCAGTGAGCAGAGAGGACAGTTATGCAGTCATATCAAACAGGGAAGCATAGACAATGACAAAAAATCATTTAGTGATGGCATTACAATACAAATCTAACTTAACTATGTAAACATATACAGAGATTGCACAGGACAACAATAAAATGTTCATAATAAAATTGCCTCACGCCTATATACTGCAGTTCAACAACCCACCTGACCAGCAATCCTGTCCAAATCTCTCTGGCCCTGAGGGGTAAGTCTCCGTCCACTGTAAGCACACGATAAAAAAGCATCTATCACTTATTCAGATCACCACATCACAGCACACACAGCCAGTGTCCACCTCTCTTACCCATTGGGGTCCTTCTCCACCATCTTGAGGCCCTCCAGAGCCTGGAGAACCTTCCTGGCCACGTTCCTGGAGCCTACACTGAAGTGGGCAGGACATACACCATTCCTCTGCCGCCCTCCATAGACTTTGATCATGGAGCCGACGCCCACCCCTCCTCGCAGGTACAGGTGACGGGCTGTAGAGGCTGTTGAGGTGTACAACGCAATTTGTTGCAAAATGTCCTTATCAACTCAAATGCTCCTGATTTGTTCACACAGAAGACATGAAATCAAACATTCCAGCTTATCAATACATAACTGCAGACTCTGCCTGAGCAGCTAATATACAGAGCAACAAAATATGTACTTTATTGTATATATTTTTGTAGTTTTGGAAAATCTACTAGTGAAAGGTCTGATAATACAACTGCTTGTGTGAGATCATCATCTAAAGAGAGGTCTTCCAGGAGTTGTTACAGGGGTTTTACAGGAAAATATTAAGTTTAACATTTAATATTTCAATAATTTAAAGTCAATATACTTACTTTTACATACCAACATACAGAGTTGTGTAGCGTTAGCATAACCTTTTGCTTAAGAGTGAAAATCTTAGATGGAGCTTCCTGCAATCAAACTTGATAAAAGATCTTGGACATGTAAAAAATTATATGGTATAAATACCATATAGTATTAACACAAAAGAAAAACATCACATGTTTTCTGATTAAAGCAACTTATTAATATTTTGACTGTTGATAAATCGACTCCTTTTTATTTAGCTATTTGTTCATTTGTCTATAAAAAGTCAGTAAAAAGGCCACATGCAAAGCCCAGGACAGTTTTTTTCCAGTTTTTTAAACAATAGTTTAAACAGTTTAAGACACAGCTACATTACTTTCAATAATTAATCAGCTATTAGAATTTTAACTTAACTTTTGCACACTGACTAATACAGTGTAGATTAATGGGGTTATTGTTTCTGCAGCATGCTTGATGTATGAGAAACACTCCCAGCGTAACCAACCTGCTCTGGTGTAAAACCAGTTGTCATCGCAGGGAGCCATCTCTTTATGCCTGGCAAGCTTCACAGTGTCAACCCACTCTGGGACTTTTAGCTTACCAGACCTGAAAAATTAATTATCAGTTGAGGTGATGAATCAATCAATATAAGAAAAGATAGTGAAAAGATTTTGAACCTATCATCTACATAAGGTCATCCTAACATCATGACCTTATGTAAAGAAAGTAAAAGATTTGTGTACACTGATACGTTCAAGGTGGATATTTTACTGTCAGTATAACTAAAGTTTGTCAGTTTAGCACGAGGTAGATAATATTAAAAGAATATTGATCTACCTATTACAGACAGGAGTATTGTTATTTCAAATTGAGTGTGACTAATTAATAAGACAACCTAACCTTTACCGATCATACAAAGTGAAATTGTTACTGCAGCAGAAGAACAGATGCTTGAGTAACTTTTTATTAACTATAAAAGGTCTGCTATCTAGTATAATCTAGATTATGCAGAAAATTATACATGGAAAATCATCATCTATCTTCAGATGGTTTGTCAGCACTTTTAGTTGAGTTTATCCCACGTTTACACAAAGTTTTAGCTCCTTGTCCAGTCCACAGAGGCGAGCCATGATGAAAATGAAAGAAAAAGCTGGTAAGATTACATGTTTTGTGCAGTATGAGTGGCCAAAACCAACATTCAAAAATCAAATAAATAAATAATTATATGAAATAATTAGAATATACGATTAAACAGACAAATATGCAATTTAACTAAGAATTGTGAAATAATACATTTCACATTTTAATAAATTTTAATTTGTGCTTGCTATTTTTATGAAATCAGGTTTATGAAATCTGAAGAGAGATTCCTTTTATTGAATTTTTTTTAAAGTCTGTCTTATCAAAACAGGACACAGCCGATCATGAGGTTGGTTGTTTCAAGAGCTGAAATGATAAATCTGTCAAGTCAACTATTAATTTGAACCAACAACTTGGGATTTAGGATGTTTAAGTTGTATTTTAATCAAAAATACCAAACAATCTCTAAACATTTGAAGGTTTCCTCTTTTATTTTATATTTATATGACATAGGACATCTATAATTTAGTGTTTTGGGGACATTAACTTGGGATTTAGGAAACTCTCAAAGATATTGTTCAATATTATTTTAACTTTTTATTGGCTTGATTAATCAAAAAGAGATAATCTGCAGCTTAGTTGATAATGAAAAAATAAGTTGCTACCCCAGTTGTTTCTTTGCTGTATTTATTAATTTAACTGTTGGGTTTGCTTGCATTTCTAAAAAAAAAATGTACCTCCTCTTATTATAAATCCATGAATCCAGCATTAAATAAATAAAAATGTAAGTTCTTTTTGCATTAAGTTCAGCTTTTATCAGCCATCACAGTCTGTGATTGACAGCTGGAGATCAGCCAGTCATGCAGCAGTACACTGTTTTCTTCATAAGCTTTACTTACTTTTTGAGGAAAGCTGACAGTGCTCTGACAAACTCCTGCTGGTTAACATCTTTCACCGTGACACCAGGCATCTAAAAAAGCAAATTGGAAACAAAGGTGAGATTAAAATGTATTTATTAAATATTTTTAGGAGCCAAAATTACACTGCCCGTTACGGCCGTTGGAACGGTTGCTAACGTTAGCTACCAGCTAGCTAAACCAACTGTAGTTAACAGACAGCAGGCATGTCACAACACTTCTGACAGTTACCGATAAATACATCTCTCATTTAGCTTTTCTATCTTACCTTTCATATACCCTACAAAATCGACAGCCAGGAGGCCAGGTTTACAGTGGAGTTAAGTCCGAGTTTGGGCAATGGTAGCTAATGCGGAGGAGCAGCAGAAAGAGGATGCAGCTGCGGAGGGAGGCAGGCTGCCCTCATTTGGAAAGATGATAGAGTTACCTGAACCTCGCCAGCAGCTTGAAACTCCTGCTAAACTCAGCCTTTTACCACAAGCAACTCGTACACTAACGTAAATAATTATTGTTTATAATTTCGACACACAGTGTGGCTCATATACTGTATGTATCAGACTGATGGTTAAACATATTCACCGTCATTTTGCTGGGTGTGAGCTGTTCCCGCTGGATCCCAGCAGAGGGTAGTGTCGTGGCGCCTTTTCCCCCCCACAAACCTGTCTTATTTCTCTGTTTTATCAGACCCAAAGGCTTTTCACCAAAGTGTGTTGCAGCCAGCAGGCGAGGAGAAAGCACCTCAGTGAGGAAGACACTGCCAGTCCAAGGTTAGTACTCCTTAAGTTTATTTTTATCAGCTAGGAACGGTTTCGTTTCTTCATGTACAGCAAATATGTGGGTTTAATCGAGAAAATATTGTCAGTACTTTATCCAATTTGTCTGTCTTTTAAATAGATAATAGCAGTTATCCTCTTTTAGATAAACACGGTGAATATACAGACTATCCTTGTAGCTTGCAAGCAATGTGTAAGTTACTTTCAATTGTGATAATTGCTTGCTTTCACACAACTGTTTGTGTTCACGGCTTACTACTGCCTTCGGAAAACAAAACAGTATGCAATGACTGCTATCACAGTTTTATTAATGATAGCTGTCATTCCTGGCATAAATGTATTTATGTCTAAAGAAACCAACCAACATGGTCATGTTTTCAGTACAGTTGATATGCCATGACCTGCCTTCCTTTTCCTCTTTTCTCATCCATTTGCCTTAATCCCTGACAACATATTAGTTATAAATAGAAAAAAGTAATTACATTATGTCGTTTCACTGATTCCTTCTTATGTTTACTGGTCAATTCAATTCATATGTGTTTTACACAAACCTTGATTCATAAAGGTTTATTATATCTAAGTTAACAAATCTGTTTTATATATACAACCAAAGATCTAAGAAAATTTTTGCACTTGGCCATTTAGTTTATATGTTTATATACTGCCAGTTACAAATTACCAGGAGTAAGGTTTTATTACTTATTCTGACATGTACCCAAAAAATCCACAGAGTAGTCATTCGAGGATGAAAGTAGAAAGTAGTGTTTTAATAAATCGGATCAGAAAATGTTCATTTGACAATTGTTTATCTGAATGATAAAGTTAGAAATTTCTCTTGATTTAGGCTTTACCACTTTAGTCAATAAATAAATCAAACTATTTTTTGCAAACAACAGATTTTGTAAGTTGTGTACTTTTTGGTATAAATACCAACATTTGCTAACTGTTTCTTAAATGTTGCTGTCTCTTTCCATTAGAAGTAAAATCCCTTAGAGTTTTTAGTTGTTAATACAAAAATGTACAAAGGGTGAATGTAACACTTTCTGATCACTTGAAATAGGGCTCTGTCATTAATTGTGATTATTTTTGACTTGAGAAACAAATAGTAATAGTAATTAAACTCATCCCTTGCAGCAATTTTTATATATCGACTAGTGTCTCCAAAGCATTGCTTAACTCTAGTTTGTTGTTATATGTGTAGTGTGACACTATAAATTGCTGAAAATACAGATGTTTAAATTATTTCTTCCTTGCCCTCAAAAAGTCACGTATTTCCTTTCTGTTATGTAGGCTAACAGCATATGCGGATTACCACCATCATGTGTAACACTGCATCTAAAGCCAAGGCAGACGAATGTGTAGTTACATACGTGTAGACATGTTCATACACACACATGCACACAGAGCAGCCCTGTGCTCTCGTGTCAGCCTGTCTAAGCTTCTTCCCCTCCCCCCTCTCAACATCTCTCTCCCCTTTTTTGTCCCCCTCACCCTCTCCTTTTCCTTCCCGCTTGCTCTGTCCTGCCTGCTAGCACTATTTCAAGCCTCTGCCCAGGAGAGAGAGAGAGAGGCAGAGATGCACAGATGCGCAGTTAGAGAGAGACAGGGGAGGGGAAAGCAGGCAGGATTTAGAGTTCAAGTGCACGTGCAGAAAAATAGCTGAATAGAGGAGAGTCGGTGCAGAAAGGAAACCAGGAAAAGGAACGGCAGGGGTGGGAGACAAAGCGCACAGTAGCTCTTTCTCTTATTCTTTCTTTCTCTCTATTTTCTTCTCACAGAAAGGGAAGGTATTAGCCTTGAAATGGGGGGTGGGGAGCACAAAATTCGAATACCGTAAGTATGTATTCCTATTCCTGCCTCCTCCTTTTTCCTCTCCCCACTGACACACTCCTCCTCTATCCCTCCCTCTTGGATATTTCTCCATGAACCCCGAGTCTCTCTTTTTCTCTCTCTCTCTTCTCGCTGGCTGTCCTTTCTCTCTCCTCCCACCTCACATGCACACACCCTGGACTTCTTCCCACTCCTTCCCCTCATGCGCGCTTACTATCCACTTTCACTGGAGACTGACCGCAGCAAGCTCAGCTTTTTCCTTCTTTTTCTTTTGCTTTTGGTTTTGGTTATGCCCCCATGTGAGGCACCACCACAGACTGTTCACCCCTACCATGCGTGGCGCCCCTGAAATACGTAGGCCGTGGATTGTTCCTGCATTAGACTGACTGCCACAAACCTCTTGTTCGTTTCTGTAAACAGTTCTTTCTGTTCTTCTGCAGTATTTTTTGTTTTTTTACAGCTCAAAACTTGATTTCTATTTAGAAACCTTTTTTAAGGTTTATCTCTAATTTGATGCAGAGGGTTGAAGAAAAGAAAAAGAGTGTCCGATTATTGGACTGATGAAGGGGACAGAGCGAAGTATGAGCGAAAAATGGAGAACATGGTCTGCAGGAGAAAGCGAGAAAGACAGAGAAAGAGAGACAGAGAGGTAGGAGAAAGAGTACCGGCACTGGCAAGAAAAATGGGAGGGGGAAGAGAAAAGAAGGAGGACCAGTAGGGGATAGACTTAGGAAGGAGGTACAGATGGATAGGAATTGTCAAAATCGCGGGAAAAAGGAGAAAAACCAAAGCTCCAGAATGAGATGAAACTGGACTTCTCTTCAAAGTCATACTCGCACTTTCTGCTCGCCTCTGATTTTTGCTTTTTGACAGTCACCCACTCATTCATCTGTGAGTATACCGTATGAACATGTCCTTTTCCTTTCCATACATGCATCCTCTGTTTTTCCTTTCTATTTCCTAACTATTCTCCTGTCCCTTGCCTTCGCTTCATTTTTCAATTGTCCTCTTTTTTTCTTGTTTGAAAAAAATGTGTTCCCTAGGTTGCTAATCCCCCCATCCTGTTTGACGATCCCATCTCGCTCTCCACCTCTGTTCGCTTTTTCACTGTGTTTCTCTCTTTTCTCTTTCTGCTCCTCTTTAATGTGGGTTATCACTGTTGTCTTTGCCTCTTCTTGAAAAATTATATCTGCTCACATTTAGATGAAGGCTTTGGAAAGGGATCACTGAGTGCATCCAGTTTTAGGGGGCCCATACATGGGAGGCTAGTACGTGAGGGAGGCAGGGTGTGTGCATTTGTATGTGTAGTTATCTGCATTAGTCATGTGTATCTGTGAATCTGTGCATGTGTTAGTTTATTTGGGTGTGATTTAGAGTTAAGGGGGTCGGCAGTAGCAGACGTTTACCCCTGCGTTTACATGCATGGATTTGCACAGTCATGTTTCATGTTTCACGTTTCACGAATGATTGTGTGATGTTGTTAGTTAAAAAAAACTAAAATTCACAGATATGAAAGTAGAGGTGTTAAAAGGAGATAAAGCGCAGACATGAAAATACCGTAAGTATGGCGGGGTTTCTTCTTCTTCTCTCATTAGATTTTTCACTCCCGTCATGCTTCCCCCCTTTTCCGTTCTCCATCCGTTCATCCGGGTATCCCCAATCTATCTGTTGGCCCGCCTGTAAAGACAAAACCTACACTCCTAAGATGTAGTTTGGTGTCAACAAAAGATAAATGCGGATTTATTCCAGTGTGTAAGATAAGTAACAGACTGGAGTTAGTTTCCACAAGTTTTTTATTTTTATAACCTGCGCATTTGATTGAGGTTACTTTTATTTGATGTGGTAAGTTGCAGGTAAAGACGGAGGCTTTGGTGCAAATCTGCGATGCGGACATGTCGACAGTAGGGTATTACATTCATTCATTGCACTGAACTGTAAGTATAGTGGATAGTAGACAGAGAAATACGATATGTAAAAATATACAAGTGTGCTTTCATCCATTTGCAGTTCATCTGCTGTATCCTCCACCGAGTATACCTTTTTCTCTGGCAGTATCAGCTTCAGATATCTCCTGCCATCTCTTTTCTTTCCTTTATTTCCTCTCCTGTTTTAATCTGCCTGCTCTGTTTTTTATTTACATAGCCTCCTATTATCGCAGTCCATATTTTCTCTATCACTTGCCACAGTTGTTATCTGTACCCAAGATTGTTCACTGGTATCAGAGAGGAATGCATACGTGTGTGTTCCTTCGTTTATGTTCTTTATTGGTGTGAATGTGCAAACGATAAGCTTTGAAACACCATTTGATTGTTAGTGCTGGTTTCTGGCATTTTTGTCAGGTTTAAATCTGTTTATCATCTGTTTGTGAAGGAAGCATGGTTGTTGAAGTTATGAATGAGTACACGATCACTGAAAAACACTGCAGACCAATGCTGTTGATAAGAAGAAAGAAGCTAATTGCATAGCAGACTCTGTTAGATAACAGTTCCTGGCCTAGTTCTTTAATAATGTTGTGTCTAAATGTGTGCTATATCAATTCATATGTATTTGATGGGTGATGTAGGTATTTGATTATTGCACTAGTATATGACATTTATATCCAGACAGTATTACTGAATTTTATGATACGCCAAGGGTGGTGGACGCTTTGTTTAGTGGCATTGTGGACTCGACCTCTCCATGACCTCCACTCCACTCCAGCTTTCAAGAAAATGAAAAAAGAAAAGAAAATCTTTGATGTCTTAGTTTTTGGTAACCAAACATCTGTGTTTGCCATCTAGAGACATAGAAAAGGTTAAGAGAAATAAATCACCTTATAGCCCTGAACTTGCTCTTATTTGTTTTCAGATTTAACTTTTATGTTGCCAAACCTACCTAGTACCTTTGATTCCACTCCTGAGAGGATTTGATGGTAATGCTGGTGTAGTGAGACCCCCAGGTTATGAAATATTACTCAGACAGACCTGGTGTTATGTAATCTTACATAACTGAGGCGGCAGCTCAGCAGGCTCGTGATCAGGGGCTCTGGAGGAGAAGCTATATGGGTCTGCTTATGGTATGAACTCACTGGCAGGGTCAACGCAGTCTTGAATACCTGGGCCTTAAAGGGGAAGAGGCCCACACTGCAGTATCCACCCATATCGGCTTTGAGTGCCTGACACCTAAAGGCTAATGAAATAAAATAACCTCACTTATAGCAAACAGGCTGTTTGGCGCATTTAGTAATTTATGTACATTGTGTGTAATTTTCTTTCTTCTGTTCCTGTTTAAGCTGAAGCTCATATATCCTAAATTAAGTTCAAATCTTTCACTCATCTCTAATTGAAAAGCCCTAATCTAAAAATTGATTTGCTTAAAAATAGTTTGCCCTGTTAAGATTAGCCCACCTAAAACTAGCCTACATACTGTGTTCACACAGTAACATACTGTAACATACTGTGTGAACACAGTATGTTACAGTTAGTCAAGGTACTAGAGTCAATTGTCATTCCCATTATTCTGTACCAACTCTCTGTGAGTCTTGTGTGTGTCTCATTCATAATTGATGACATTCAGCCGCAGCGTACATTAATGGATCGAACAGACCTCAGGAGTTCCCATGCAAGCTACTGTTGTGTGTAGCAGGTTTGAATTTGTGCTGCTGAATTTGCTGGAAACCGACTGACTGACTGACTAGTGCTAGTACAACAGCCTGGTGTGAAACATAAATAGTACAATGTAATGCCTATAAAATATGTAGATTTAATTAATCACAAAAGCATCTTGAAACAATAAAGATAAGAAATGCATATTCTATCGAGATGAAATGGTATGAAAATCTAATATCACGATTATAGTGGCCAGTATCATTGTTATCATCGTATATCACAGTATTTTTAAAAAGTTCTGAAAATGTTGAAAAAGCACTGGTACACATTAATCTGTGGTTATTATTACTACTATTATTATATTATATATATTATAATATTATAATTATATTTGTATTCATATTCTCTCTCATATTCTACACACCTACATTGTATGTGAGATAAAAAAACAAGTACTGGCTGTAGTACACCTTTCAAGCAACAAGAGTGCAAGTCACACTAACATGATATATGCCTGTATGAGGTAGAAATTAGACTATTTGCATCATTATCCTCCTAAAAAATGAAGCTGCCAGCAACACAAAGCTAATAATTTATTAAATCAATGAGTCTTACTAACTTTATGTAACAACTGTGTTGTGTATTTTTACAGTAAATATACCAACTTGTATGTATGTTGTGCTGACAGTAGCTGATAAAAAGAGACAATAAAAGTATTTCAGTAAAAATGCTAACTAACACACTAACAAACAGTAAAAGTTGTGCAACTACCTTAACCAAACTTCTGCAGCAGCGAGTCTCTCAAAAGTCGTCAGGCAGCAAGAATCACACAGGTGTAGCTACTATCAACAAGCTAACTGGCTAACAAGTGCTCCTGTCTGCATTTTTTGATGTACAGGCGGCAACTCAGTATCTATGGAAAGTATCAGGGGAGAGCGAGTCCATGTAAGAGCTGGTGCCAGAGTTTGTATTGATGTATTGATGCAAAAACGTGCAGCCATCACATACAGCTCAGCGTGTAAAGTAAGTAGGGAGAGCAGGTCCGTAGTCTGTGCGTCTGGGAAGCTGCTGCTAACTTTGGCTGATCCTGGACTGTATTTTAGCCTTTGGCAGGAGAGTTTTGCATCAACCACGGTTTTAATGATTATTAAAGTGTGAAACTAGTACTAATCACCATAAATTTTACTATGGAACTGGTTATCGTTTTATCCCCAATTATATCTTAACAAATCTCTTAAAAGTTAAGTAAATTAGATATAATTCAGAATCATAAATTGTATCAATGTATGGTATCCTTGTGCTGACAGTAGCTGATACAAAAAGACAATAGAAGTATTTCAGTAAAAATGCTGTTATAGTGTCCTGCTTTAGGATACCTGTTTTTCTCCAGATATAATGTAAACAATGTACTTCTGTTTTTCAGATCAAGCATGAACTGTTGATGATGTCATTTGAAGATGTCATTTTTATAAGGTAAGAAAATAATTATTGTTAATTGATTTATTTACTTGTATATTTATTTAACACATATACTGTATGGTCCATAATAAATAGCAGATGGTTTACTTTCTATTTATCTTTCAAAACTGACACTACGTATATAGGTTTTTGTAAAATTAAGTGATGTACTGACCAGATTTTTGCTTAATGGCACTCAGCAGTCAGGAACACTTGGTCAGCCATTTTAGTCTGTGGCCCGATCGAAACGTCAATGCACCATCAGAATAATTGAATTACTCTTCCCTGAGTCATTCTGTCATGATTAACCTCACAGATATGTGAAAGCAGCAGTCAGACAATCATTCATTTTGCTAGCACGCCTATTTGAGTCAGTTTTGTGTACCAGTGCTGGCTGTAACTTATCTTAGTAAGCAACAAGTGGAAGGGTCATCTGTTGGTCACGTCCCTGTTATCAGATGTTGTTGAAAAGTCAGAGAGTGAGGGTATAAAGAGAGGCCTGTGGTCAAGCCTTGAAGCTAGCTTTGGAGATGCCTCGCATTACATTTTTGTCTTTGTGCTGATGTCACCCCTATGCCCCCGGTCCAGCAGCAGGAGAATAAGAGCTACATTCTGCCTCTGTGACACAATAGAGCCCTTTTTGCCCTGATATTTTCACAATGTGTTTTTGCAGGGCCTTGTGCATAGATATGCACACATTCTCTGCTGATGGTCCACACAGATCATCAGTTCAGAGCTGGTGGAGTTGTGCACTAAACCTCATATTACAATTATTCTTGAAGGTTTTTGCTCTGAGATTACCAGCAGTTAGCTTCCACTGTCAGTAAGTCCGATATACTGCAGGTCATGTTTTGAGATTTCTAGATAATTCACAGTGCCACTAAAAATGTGAAATATTAATTCTCCTTTATGAACTGCATGGTATCTGTAGTACGTGTAAATTTCAAGATTGTCATTCTTTAGTGACAGGAAGCGATATAAACCACTGCAGTACAGTATGATGGTGTGGCATGGGTTAACGTCTGAGGACTGGAGGAATGTGTTCGGACACGGAGAATTCCTCAGTCCTGTGTGACTAGGGCAATGAGCTGACAAGAGTCTGCCACCTATTTTAGCATGCGCACTGCCACCATGCGCCTCTGTCTCGTTGCCCTTCTCTGTCTTTTTCTAATTCTGTCTCTCTCTCCCCTCTTTCTCTCTCTGTCTGGTTCTGAGTCTGTCCTTCTCTTCTCCCCTGACTTTCTTTTGCAATTCATTGTTTTATCTTTTTGTTTTCCTGCTTGCTCTGTTTGTATCTGTCTCTCTTGTGTGTCTGTTTAAGTTAATCTGTCTGTCTGTCTTTCAGTCACGCTATTTATTTTGCTGTCCTACTTTGCCTCATTTTTTTTCTCAAACTTCATTTCATCTCCATGCCCTTATCGCTGGCGTCTTCAAATATTCAAGCCTTTAGGTATTTATACTCCAAACGTCATTATTCTGTCATTGTCCTCTGGTTTATCCATCCTCCAACCCTTCACCCTTGAATCTTTTTTTGTATCAAGTCTGTCACTCCCTTTCTGTCTTTTTCTCTGTCTGTGGCACATCGAGCTCAGTGCTGCAGGTGCTTTCAGGAGGATGTGTCGAGAGTGCAGGGGAGAGAGACAAAAAAGACGCAGACCTATACATTCTCTTTATGCTTGTGAATATGACACTGGTATGCTTGTTATTAATGCCTTAGCATAGATATGGTACCTGGTGGTGCTGGTCATGTATGATTTATATGGTGGGCTCCCACACACAGGCCGAGGGCCAGCTATTTGTATTCTGAGTGAAGGAGTTTACAGGGTCTCACCTCTTCATTGGCTGACAGTTGAGGTGAAAGACAGACCCCCAGGTACATGAGTGTTTCTGCTGGAGGCACATGCGTCAATTTGACACAGTCTGAATGTCGCACACATGCTCCATGCAGTGAGCATGAGTGCGAGGTTCACAGATGTACAATGTGCACTGTTTTATGCCTTATATGGAGAGATATTGACCGACACATCTGCAGATTACCTTGTTCCTCTGTATAATACATACATAAACTTGTTAATTACACGTGGAATACCTGGCTCAAGTTTTCTTTTATTTAATTTTTTGCTTTACTTGGGTGAATGATGTTCATGGTTTTCCACATTAGGAAATTATAATGACAAGTAAAAAAGAATTGAAAGTAATTTTACCATTCTCTGTGATTGACAACATACCACACCACCTGAGCTATTTTATACATTTTTCCTGGGTGTTCATCAACTATTTATCATCATGGTAAATTATTGACTGTTCTGTCATGCTAAATTATTAACTCTTCTGTCATGTCTCTGTTTCTCAGATGTGAAGATTTACTGCTTTTCTCTATTTTATATTACTGTAGTAAATCAAATAGCTTTGGTTTTCTCACTATTGGTCAAACAAAACAAAAAAAAGATATTTGAACATGTCAGCTCTTCCTTGGGATTTTCCCTGGGATTCCACTTTGTAGACTAAACGTGTAATGAGGTATCTTGAATAATCTAGAGATAAGTTTTAAATAATGGAAATAGTGTTTAGTTACTAGCCTAATACGTACGGATATGCGTTGTTTATTAGGTACACCGTTATATTAAGATGTGTTTCTAATGTTTTGGCCACCCTAGTCACATAAATGAGGGCTCCAAAACATATCTTAATATAATGTGCTCCAGTATGACTCCTCCACCTGCTTTGACCTCAGTAATAACTTTATAGTAGAATTATCAGTCCTCTGACAGCTTCAGCAAAACGGAGAAATTGTAAAAGTAGTAAACTTTACTAAAAAGATTTCAGTCTCAGTTGTGTGAGGAACATCTATTTTAGACAAATTAGATTCAGAGTTCTTTTATCTAATTATTTTTCATTTATCTCTGACATCATGGGTATAAATCTGTGTGTGATTGTTTGTGTTCATCAGACATGCCACCAAGCACTAGCCAGACAGTGAGGGGAGGTGAGACGTGAGTAATAGCAGTGACTGATGATGTCACAGACGACATCGTGCCGCTTCAGCTGCCCCCCTGACCCGGCTTTAGGATGGCAGCAGCATTGCGCAAGCACCCGTGGGTAACACACGCCAAAGCACATTAGAGGCAGGGAGATGGAGAGAGGCATGGATGGAACACACAGAACACAGCTCAGGGGGACAGAGAGAGAGGCCGAGAGACAAAGAGAGACAGAAAGGGGGGGGGAGGCTGTCAGATTAAAGAGGAGAGAGAGAGGACGAAAAGCTGAGAGACATGGTAATGTTTGCCTCTCCATGCTTTTTTTTTAGCAGACTGTCTGGTTGGAGTTGATGTTCTACATTACTGCCTCAGGTATCTCTGTCTCTATCACTTAAATTAAATACAAAATATGTCACTTGCAAAAAAATAAGAAAAGGAAATGTTGATATGCATTGATATGATATGTTAGCTGGAAAATTTCTAAAGTAATGTATTTACTTACTTAATCTTCTGAGATATGACGTATTACTGCATTCACCCCTTTTGTGTTATTTTAAATGAACGCACAATGATTTATATAAAAATCACTCATTACATTAAAAACAAAATCTAAATCATTATTAGCTGCAGTCCTAAATAGTGTGTCTCGCTCACTCAAGAGGCCCTTTTTTCTACACTTAACACACAGTTTCATCTTTGCCTCCTTCTTTATCTTGTTTGTATCCATGGTCACTGTCGTTCAACTTTACTCACTGTGCATAATTGCCAAAGGTGAAAATGATAGTGTGAGTTCAACAATGGTGAAATGAGCAACAGTGATGTAGTTGAAGGACTGCTGAGCTCACTGCTTTAGACATTTTTCTCCACATAGGTCTGATAGATTGACTAAGAAGCCAGCAGTCACTGGCTGCAACTCCTCCCACCCAGTCCCTCCTTTGCTCCAATCGGTCAATCAAGTGCTACAATATATGCAGTTTAAGATCATTCTTATGAAGCCTACAATACTACAAATACAGTGTATTATCTAAAATAGAACTTATACAAAAAATGCCTTGATACATAGTATGGAAATTATACAGTCTGATACAGTCATGGACTAAACTCAAAATCAACATTATATGGCTATAGATGGTATTATACTCATGTTTAATGTACACCTGAAATCAATACCTGATTTGATTTATTGATTGAAAGAAAATTAATGATTCAAAAATTAAAGATTGATTAAAGTCTGGATAAAGCCGCAATAAATGTTTTCTGAGTTTGTCACACCACAGGAATATGCGTTAACAACCACTCAGCCGGATTTGCATGATTAAAAAATTGCAAGTGTATAATATATCATGGTAAAAATAAGTATTACTCTCTTTTCTGAAATGCTTGGGGCGTGTTTGCTGAAGCTGCTGCTAGACTAGAGTGGTAGACCAGGTATTTAACATTGTAACACATTTGTAAAACTTACTCACAGTCGTTTCATTTCAATGTTCTAGCTGTAATCTCTGCTGACTAAATGACGTCTGCATCGTTCAGTTCTCTGTCACAAGTCGACTCACATGTAGACTCGCCCTTTCTGTCGAGCTGTGATGCACCTAGGGCTCATGGGAAATAGTTTTCTTTTTTTCAAAAAAAATATTGTACTTATCTTCATACATGTAGTAGTTACCCAACATACTGTTGAAAAAGGTTGCATTCCAAGGCTCAAATTTTAGTTATCATTGTAGAAATCTCAATGTGATTTTGAATGAGTTTTCAGCAGTTCCGAGTTCACTTTAGTTCAGTGGCTCCAGCGCGTCATCGAGCTTCTTTTCTGCCCCACCCAAAAAATCCTGACCACAGAAATGATGAAGAACTGTTGAATGGTCTAACTCCACAATTCAGCACTACACAGGTTACAGACTTTTGGCACATTTTCAGCAATAACATTTTAGCATTCACACAATTTACAAGCACACACAAGTAACCTGATTATAGTTTACTACCTTTACAGATAATTTCCTACCTTTCATGTAAACAATTATACACAACATTATAGAAACCTCATTTGCTCAGGTAGATTTCTACTGGAGAATGTTTATTTCTCTGCCACAGGAGCAGCATCATCTCCCACTGTACAGTTAAAATTTGTGTCTTAGGTACAGAAGAAATCACTGGTCTGCTGCATGTATATGGGAATTGGCAGTAGCCATGTTACCACAGTGCATGTAAACATGTTTGCCGATTACCTGGTTAACCTCATTTAGATTAAGTATTTTCAATTCAGTTCACTTGTATACTTGCATGTTACATAGTAAGACCTTGGAAATGTATATAGAAAAAGAGACCAAATCCCCCCTTGATCAAGCACAGTGGAGATAAAAACTGAGTAACCAGGTTACTTAAATGCATGTAAACCTACTGAATGTACCCGCTGCCAATTAGTTGCTAAAGATTCTCTTCAATTAAACAATATTGCTGACACACATTTTTTCTCTAAGGCATCATAGAAACTGCACTTAGAGCTAATAGAGGTATTTATCAATGAAATCCATCTCAAGAGCCGCAAAACCTTGAGCTGGAAGTGGAAGTGGAGAGTGCCCGTTCACAAGCACTCGGTTGTTTGTGTTTGTTTTTACCACTATCACTTCAAAGTCTCATTCAGTTCCGACTCCCAAATGGCTCTTGATTCTTTGATCTCACAGCCGAGAGATGAGCAGATACACAAAGCTGAGCAGTCCTGTTTCCAATTTCAAGGCCATACTCCAAAGCAAAAGAATCTCATATATTTTTCAGCATAGGTGAAAAGTGCCTTTCTGGTATTGTATAAATGTTGCCAATAACTATGCCGGAGATAATGAATACATGAATTCAGACATGAAATGTAGCAAAAAGGATGTAGACCTATGTATTTGGTAGAAAAATCACAAATATTTAACACTTGTTACATAAAGGTAAAAGACCAAGAAGATGATAGGAATACTGTTACAATCCATCATCTATGTATTGCTCAAAACAAAATGATATTCTCAACAACACTCTGCTGACTTCTCCACTGCAGTTTAGACAAATATAGTTGTCCAGTTTAATATGTTTCACCTGAGGCCCAGTTAGGCAGAAATTCAGTTTCTATCCTAGACGAGAAATTTTTCACCAGTAGTTGATTGATCAATTACAAAAATTAGAAACTGAATATATTTGGATTGAGATTGTTTGTTGGACAGGAAACAAATCTGAAGAGCTCATAATAATTATAATAGATATTTTATAGACAAAACTAAATCCATATAGGAAAAAATATATATAGCAAATATATAACACCATTCATAGACAGTGGCAATGCAAGGTGCGTCACATCTGCATAAAAGCAAACTGACAAAAGCTGTAAAATAAAATAAACTGAAATTAACATCACAAAAGGTCAAATGTGAATTTTACCTCAGTGGGCTTTACAATCTCCTCCACAACGACACCCTATGTGCTTAGACCCTTGAAGTGAATAAAGAAAAACTCCACCACCACCAGAAAAACTATTTAACTGGAAAAAAGGTGTAAGAAATGCTATACAACAAAAAGTGAAACCACATGAGCTGAGACATTTGCAGCCCCCCTGATAAAAACTGTGTGGTAGTATGATTGTCTAAAACTTGCTATAAGATAATGAGAAATTGGAAGTTAGAAGTCTAACCCTTTTCAATCTAAATATGTTATATTCTTACATGTTTGGCATGTTTATCATCCATCTGGAAGTTTAAATTGAAAAGTTAGGATTAAATCCTTGTTAGCCTTAGATTTCTAATCTTATCATGCTTGGTGACAAGGAAATGTGTCATCTTGGTGCAGAATAGAAGCAAAAGGGTCAGAGTTCGGTTTGGCTACAGCTGCTGTGTGTATACAGTTGCAGATGTTGCTGCTATGAGTTCTTAGATCAAGGTTTGTTTATTTATAGCCAAAAATCTGTTACCAGAATGGTGTAAAAAATAAGCAGTTTCACAAATTGTAGTATTAAATTACTCTGATGTTTAAACAGTGTTGGTGGTTATTGATTATTGCCAAAATTACAAGGATGAAATACAAAAACCTACACACAGAGTATCTGGAATTTGAGTCATGGCAACTGGACGTCTTTCTTGTTAGCTCTCAACGACCCACTTAAGTCCAGTTGCTATGACTCAGCTTCCAGATAAGTTTACCTGGATGACTGAGATCTTCATAGACCTACACACAGAGGGTAATTATTTTATTGAGGCATCATTTTAGTGCGCTTTTTAAACAGCTTTTCACAAGTGAAATAAAGATAACAAATACTGTATAATATATAATACAATAAATATTTACTTAATCAGGATTCTAAGTGAGATTGAAAGTAGAAATATGAAAAAAAAAAGCACTGTCCAGTGTCATTTCACCACTGCTGTCCACTAAAGCCGAACCAACAGTGACGCAGGATGCTGGGATTTTCTCCAGAGCACTACTGCTCTCGTGTCTCTTTCTGTTTTCTCTCTAACTCGCTTAACCATCCATTTTAACATCAGTGACCTCAAAGTACTGAGGTTTTGGCTGTAGAAATGAGTGGTCTATCCCAAGTGTACAGTTAGTTGCTGTGCTGCTGGTAACACATCACCCCCTCGATCCCACCAACACCCCTCCTCCTCCTGTGTGGTGCATCACCCCACTCACTCACTTTCAATCTCTCCTTCTCTCTCCTTCACTCCCTGGCTTCATATTGATCTGAATTCATTTGTTTCCTATTGATCTGCCACTCCACCCTCTGCCGCATTGAACAAACACAAGGACACACACCATGCTCACACAAGCCTCATACACGCTCTTGTACAGATGCAGCACATGCATGCCTTGTACAAGACTGACATATGCACACATATGCACAGAAAAAAGGCGAAAAAAACACCCTTTTACAGTACTGCTTTGAAGGCAAATGTTCACAGACTCACAGTGCAGGCAGACAAACCTGCAATCGCACAGTCTTCATTTGAAAGATTCCAGAAGCCGAAAGCTCGAAGGTTTAGAGAAGTCTCAGCTCAAGCATCAGACAAGCTAATGACATACAAAGGAACCTGGATTCCATATTGATCCAACACTTCAGGAGCGAGATGAAAACATAGACAGTCTAGGGCTGGCACAGGCAGGCGACACAATTACAGCTGCAGTTCATGTCTCAGGTTTGCTGAATTGAAGTCAGAATCATTAGTACAACAAATGAAAATAATTCTGTTTGCTGCCAGTTGTTCAGAGACGTACACAAGCCACATGTCATTTGTTGCAGTGGTTGTGTATATACACAACTTGAAAACCATTTATAGTCTTCAGGACAAAAATTATTAATTTAAATCAATCAAGTTTAAGGCTATTGGCAGGCTTTCGCAAAACTGTATGATAAAAGGAATTTTAGAATGGAATATATTGTATAAAAGCCCAAAACTAAAACTCTATTTTATTTTTCTACAAAAATAAAATGTATTGAATGAGCATATGGGGAATATAATGAAACATTATTACTCACGTTATTGCATATTTGTCTTACCTATGACAAATACCATAAAAAGACTGGGTTGTTGCTTCAGAAATTGAACATCCAGGACATCCAGTTTGAGTAAAATGCGAATTTGATGGCTTATCACATGCCAAAATACAGTTTTTAATATTTATAATTGCACACTGAGAAAATATTAATTAATTAATATTTAGTCTTTTTTGAAGAATCAGCTGCTGATTAATATGTGCTAGCATGTATTTATCCTATAATGATGTAGATGTTCATGGTTGGTAATAACATGCCATCCAGTGCAGTACTGTGGCTCATTGAGGCTTTTTTTATGTGCTTTTATAGCAACAATAATATAGTAATAATAATTGAAGTCATTACCACTGTTTTTTTAATACATTTTCCCAAACAAAAATAGATATTTAATCTATATCTATAAATCTTAATGTTTAATTCATCATTTTACTGGTGGGTGTCTTTTTTCAGTAAGCTGTGACAGGTTGACCAACCTTTCTTGAGGCCCCACCACTACAAATTTTTGGTTGGTGGTATCAAGTTGCCATGACACCAGACTGTTTGTCCTGCCCTCTGACCTCCTTTCAGGACATGCTCCGCTCAGTCAGACTGCATCTCCAGCAGTGGCTTGAGTTCAAAGGGCCAGGGGGAAAAGAGGCTAGAGGGAAAGGCTGTGCTTGTTCTCCGTAATATTAGATAAGATGCTCTGCAGGCAATACTCGCTCTCCCTAAGTACATGCAGACCCATATATTTATAAACTTGTGGGCATTAAGGAGCACACACTAACACACAAGCCACACATCCTCATCTCTGTTGTCTTTCATTGTGTTGCAGTGTCATAATTATTGCATTTGTTTGGCTCACTACTGTTTTATTTATGATGCTGGATTGTATTTTCCAGCATTATTAATATATTATTCATCACCATTGTCTTTAACTGCTGTACATGTATTTTTGTATCACCCTCTTGCTTTGTTGATGGCAAAGTATTCATTCTTGCCATTATCTTCCACTTTGTTATCTATTTCAGACTCTCCACACAATGTTTGAAGCATCCTCCGTAATAAATACTTGTTTCTATGAATCTCTTTTTGCTGCCGAGTGCTTCATCAATCTTTGTTGTTTTTTTTGTTTTGTTTTTAAATGGCACTATTACGATGTGGTCTAGATATAAGGTAGATAAGGTTGTGTCTGGGTGGGTGACTTTATTTATTTACTTATCCCAACTTCATGGCTCAGTATGTTTGTTGATGCTCCCCTTCCTATCCTGTGGTATGCTAATAATCTGCATGATGCTCTGCTGATTTCAGGAATGCCGTGGTCAACCATAGAAGCTCCCCAGTGAGAAGAGAGCCATGGGAAAAACCTCAGACTAAATCAAAGTTGTGAGGTAAATGCTTTGGCAACATCTGTTTCTTCCCATTTATTCCAACAAAGACTCTTTGAATTTAACTGAAATGAAAGAGAGAGCGAACAGCTTGAGAGATCAGAGCTTGTGATGGAGAACATAAGTTCCAGCTATACATAGAGACACTAACTTTTCCATGACTCTCAGCTTCTCCAACAGTCTCTTTCTACATCCTCCTGTCATAAACATGTTTGTTCTTATTGACAGTCCATATTAGAGTAAAATTGTTACTGTATATGCTCCTTCTCAACTGTTAGCAATCACACCATCAAACCTGCTGAAAGAAGACTAAACCTAGGAGCCATTATGTTGCACCTCATATAACTGCTTCCAAGCTTGCTCTCTCTCTTTCTCTTTGACCAACGCACACCTCATAGACAAACTAAAATTAGAGTTTATTAGCCAACAAATCAGTTGTCACCCACTGATTCAAACAAGTAATAAGGAAACCAATTTAAATTGTTCATATTATTTAAAATAATTGCATATTGGACACATATAAAAGCCCTCATTATGTAATAACATTAAATTGTTGGTGTAGATCATGCTGTGTGCATTGGACACATTTGTGAACACACACACACTCACAGAAATATAGACATACTCCCTCTCCTACTCTCACACAGAAACAACACACAGGACATGCACACACACACATACTGGCCCACACAACCCAATAGCCACAGAGAACAGTGCCCTAGCAACCATTGGGCATCATGCCAAGCCACTGAGGTTGCCTAGTAGTGTGTTCCCATGGTAACGTTTTCTGCCTTTGTAAATAAGGTACGAGGAGAGTGAAAAGGAGGGTTTGGGAGAAATTGCACTACGGAATCTCATTCTATCTTGAGAGAGCTAATAATTTATGGTTTGTGAGAAGCAGATACTTATCGTAGCCCTGCACCAAGCTATCATCTGACTGGAGAGGTGCATTAGCGTTGGGGGAGATGTTGGGTCCGAGTCCTCGCCACATAGATTCAGATCCAGTTTTGAGGGTACGCATGTAAACTTAGTTTTCTTCCCGGTCTGTAAACGACATTTTTTTCTAAATCTTACTGGGAAAGTATTAATGGCATTGTAAGCTCTGGTGAAATTAAATGTCAATTTTGCATGTGTACACTGAGGAAATTTAATATATGAATTTGTTTGTCTTTGTTTATTTGTGTGTGTATCTATTTGTTATCACATAGTCACCTTTGTTTTCTGTTACATGACTTTGGTTTTCATTCATATTTTTAGGATAATATAAATTTTAAAACAGTTGCTTACTGTGCTTCTCTGTAAAATCGACTGGACCAACAGCGGTCCTTGGCTCTGAGTTTGAGAACCACTGTCTGAGGCGTGCATTCCTGTTGAGCTGGCACTTGCCGGGAGATTCATAGCTGCGGTTAACAGTTTATTTGCTGTCACTGGGCAGATTTTGCTCTTCTGTTCCCCTACATTGTTTGGGTGGCGCCGTTGTCTGTGTGCGTCACTTCTCAAAGACGATAAGCGGTTGAGAGTCACATGAAATCTTTGTTGTCTTTGACGACAGAGCGTAGATAGTTTTTGTGTATTTTTTAAGAATATTGGTTTCTTTAATTGACAGAAATGTCCTGTTTTGAGGCAGATGTTTGCCTGATTTTACTTGGCCAGTAACTCAGTTTTATTTATTTATGAATTTATTTTTGGTCATGTTGGTCATGTAAAATGCAATGAGGTTCTTCTCACTGTCCACTGTTGTTGACAAAATTTATGTATTTAATATACAGCTTAATATACAAATATACAACTGTAGAGGACTACGGAATATAATGCTTTGTTGTTATCACAAATGTCATCTTAAGATAAAAATTCTTGAGGTCAAAAATGTGTGTGTCATAGAAGTCATGCAAAATTGCCATACATTACATTTAGTTTAGGTGAAAGTGGGCAACAAAATTAAATTAAATTAATTATGTTTTAACTAGTTTGTCAGATTATTCATAAACATGAAATTTGTAATATTTTTGTATAATTACTAAATTGTATGCTGTAATTTTAGACCAATATTATTGTCATAAATTGCTTCATATGCATTTATTCAATTAAATTATGTGCCTTAAATGTCAGTTAAATAGATGAACCAAAAACTCAAAACAAATAAGATGAACATTTGTAGGATCTTATGCAATGGATATTCCATCAAAACAGTTATCTTAGCAGTAATGACAGAGAAACAACATGTTATCACTCAGCTGTTGCAAGATTAACACATAATGATCGTGTAGTGATAATATCCTCAGTCATTATTAGATATAACAATAACAATGTATGTAACAACAACAATAGATATTAAATTTAAAAACTGATTTACATATAAATTTCATTGGAGGGGTTTACATAACACAATATTACATGAACAATTTAAAAACTGCAGTAGTTTTTGTAATTTTTTTTAGACTTCATGAAAATACATATACTGAAAATGTCAGTACAACACAATGGTATAGAAATGTAGTGACATGACTAGAATGAACTTTGACGCACTTGGAACACAACCAGTTTTCCACTAGTTTCAGGTTTGTTAACATTTTGGTAATTTTAGGCGTACCTAGAGTTATACTTTGGCTCAAAATAATTAATTTGTTTTCGTTATCTCAAGGGGGCGAACTCTAATCCTCACAAAGCTTCACCTGACCTGACACCAACTGGGGTTTGGGCTTAAATGCCACCCAGGCCTCCAATGCAGGGGCTTCCCACCAGACTCACACTGGCACACAAACACACCCAGGCAGATTGGCAAAGAACTGGTATTGGCACAACCATGCCGCATTCATGCGTGATCCGACTGCGAATGAGATGGTGAGAGAGGGGAGGAGTGGAATCAAGGGGATGAAAGGGGGGACTTAGTTGGCATGGACAGAGAGATTGCCTGAGAAAAAAAAGTTGTGAAAGATTTTGAGGCCTGAACTGTTCAGTGATGAAGGACAAATACGAGGCAGGAGGACGGCTAAAGAAAGAAAATGAAGGGTAGGCAGAGGGTGGGCTTTTACTGTGGCGGAGGGCAGTGGAGAGGGCGAGTGGAATGGGTTTGCATTTGGAAGCTAGCCAATAATTAAAAAAAAACTATGTCTCTATTAAGCATATGGTGCTTCCATATCCTTTAAAGTTAAAAGTTAGTTGACTAATTTTCGTATAATGGAACGGAAATGTTACATCTATGGAACAGTTAACAAGTTGAGACTCATTACTGAGGGCTTTTATCCCTGTAATGTAATTGAACAAGACCCAACACAGCTATTCATCATCTGTGTTGAGCTTTGTCAGTGAGGCCCAAGTCATCTAAGACTTTAAGGTTGTGTTTTTGGTGCATTGACCAAACTGAATACAAGGCCCAGCAGCTATCAAGTAATCAATGAGTCCATGAGGCACACAGGAGAAGTGTCAAAACACAGCCACTGACTGCTAACAACAGCCAATTTGCTGCTTTTGCAGGAGATCACCTTAGTTGGTGTTGAATGTGTGGGTGTGCCCCATTATTTGTGGAGTGTAATGAGGGAGATCGACTGGATAGTGCTGTTAGTCCAAATTGTCCTCCAGTTACTCACCCATTAGATCCTATTTGTTACACTGAAGACTGTTCTACAATGCACCAATTTCGGCATTTCCCTGAATGTACCTTAGTAAATCAATTTATAATCCTGTTTTAAGGTGCTGAAAAATAACATTCCTGAGATTCTTAATATAGACACAATCTAGATAAAATACTACATTAATCTGTATTTAAATAAAAAGTCCAGTCATTCATTCATTCTTCCGCTTTTATGCACTTAGTCTCATATTTGGACAGTCTAGATTTGATAGGAGATACATCCATTTCTACAGGCAACACCCAGCATCATTTTCTCTCTTCTCTGTAGCAGTGCTGTCCTCTTTAGAGTTCATCACATCTGCAACACTGTTTGTCCTTGTTAATGTAAAGACTTTAGTCAGGTGTCTTTCACTACACTCACTATATGTGTGATAAACCACCACTACAAGGTGAGTTATGCCTCTTTAGGAAAGCTAGCTTTTGAGGAATATTTTAGCTTCATGTTTTGAAGAGGGGCAGAATGGTGGTGTAGTGTTAGCACTGTCACCTCACAGCAAGAAGGACCCAGTTTTCAGTTTGCATGTTCCCCCCGTTTCTGTGTGGGTTCTCTCCGGGTACTCCATCTTTCTCCCACCATCCAAAGATATGCATGTTAGGTTAATTTGTGACTCTAAATTGCCCATATGTTACACATGAATGTTATACACCTATGGGCAGATACACTAAAAAATATAGAAAAGTATATTTGCGTTATACGTTAATTGTTGAAACTGATATTTTATCCAATATTTTTGCATTTTTCCTAAATAGATGGGCACTATTGAGTACTGTTGAAGCAAGTATAAAGAATATGATGCTATACATCACAGGGCTGAAATGATTAGTTGACTAATCAATTAGTCAGTGGCCAGATAATTAATCAACAGCTAATTTGATAATCGGTTGATTGTTTGTTCATTTTCAAGCACCAATGCAGAACATTTGCTGAGTTTGGCAATTTGGCTTATACAAAAGTAAAATACCTTTAATACCACAACAGGGACTTAATTAGTGTTTCAATTAAATAAAAACAGAAAAGGAGAGCTTGATTTCAACCTTGGATTAACATTGAACTACTGCACAGTAGTGCTGAATCAAGTCTTCAGCATATGGAAGATTCCACTAACTCCACTTGCAGAAGTAGGTCAGGCAGACGCCTACAATAAGCAACTGCAGGTTAAGTGCTCATCTTTGTATTCAGAGACAGTAAAGGTCTGCCTTGGCCTCTGGTGGGAGGGGGGTGGTCTTTGTACTGTGTCTACCCACAAGAGGGAGACAAGTCCACAGAAATGCATAGATTCCAAATAGTTAACCAGTCTTATCTATTATTGTTTTAATTTCCAGCAGTATCACAGTATTAAACTTTAATCTTGTAGGGGTTTTTTTTACACGTTTTTCGCTTGTTTATTGGATTATTTTTTTGGAACTGGAGGTTTATAGAAGTCTAATTGTTGTGATTAAGATAATATTTTAAAAAATGTACTAAACATACACTGATTGTGTTAATCTGAAACATAGCTTAATGGTGAATTTATGAGATCTTGAATGAAAAGTGAGATGGGGTGAGACGTGGCAGACAAAGACCGAGAGTCAAAAGTAAAAGACAAGGATGGAAGAAGTGGAATGGAAGAAGAAGAGATGCTAGCGTTGACCCTGCCTTGGTGCTCTGCAGTGTGAGGTAGTTGGTTGTATGGTTTCGCATAATAAACAGCCTGGAGATAACTGTACAACCTTCTAGCTTTCCCTGCGGTGTCACCCAGACTTCACACAATTGCCATCATCCTTTATGCGTCTTGGAGTGGTAAGTACTGAAGACTGACAGGAAAAGGACATAACGTTCTAAAAATGACTAAGACATTTACAATTTATATAATATAGTTCCTATTAAATGTGACTAAGTAATACAGAAAAGTATATCAGGGATGTTTAGTGGTATAAACTACATTACTGAAGAAAGTATTTATATATAATTTATATATATATATATATATATATATATATAAGAGATTGGTCTTTTTTTGGTTTATAGTACAGTCTATTTTTGCATGTCTTATACATTTGAAACATTTTCACTTTTACTTTTTCAAGGTCTGTTACTAAAAGCTGTGGAGGAAAAACAAAAGAGCTGCACTGACACCTAATTCTACCTTTCTCCTTGAGCAGATTTGATTTCAAACCCATAATCATATTGACACAAAAACAAGCTACAAAACTGTTTGTGAACTGACTTTAAATCTAATATATCTGAAATACTAATCAGGTTTTGCTGTCGAGGTCCAGGTAATTCAGACATCAATATACCCACCTTGCTCTGCAGTGCTCTTTGATTTATTTGGTGCAGTCCAATGGGGTATAGAGCCAACTATCAATAGCAGTTTGTTTCTGTGCTTTCTTAGAACGTCGTGCACAAAAATACAGAATAATACTACACCCGAATGTGGTTGGGAATGTTAAAACAGGAAAATCCCCCTTTAGAGAACTCATTTAAAGTAATTTGATTGTAGGTCAGGAGCATTTTTTCTGTCTGTAAGAAAGTTTGAATTGTGTTTATTCAGTACATCAGCCTTCATTTTAACAGATAACATAAAATTTGATCTGCAGTTTGAAGCCTTGGATTTTTATTTAACTTTTAATAGTTTAATTAAATAACTTTACAGCAGTATGCCTCTCGTTTTTTGTTTAATTTTACAGACTGCTCTCAGTTCTCATGTGAAAATCTGCGTGAGCCCGCAGCTCTGACAGTATGCCTGGACGTTAGTGTGTCCTGAAACTCAGGGCTGTATGTGAACTTGCTTACCTCCTTCTTCTCCTTCTCCTTCCTGCGCCCCAACAACTCCCCCACCACCAGCCCCACCCCCATCTGTCCCTTAGTGTGTCTGGCTAGTGGCTCAGACACTCAGTATCCGCATTGCGTTGCAGTACTCCAGCGAGGAGGGGAAAAAAGAGCATATATCAGCAATCTCTGCCGAGCGCTGCTCTTTTCTGTACGCACACAAAGAAACGACTCCCCTGCATGTTCCAGCTCAAGAGGAAATACAACCGTCACAATAGAGCTGCCTGCCACCTGCTATTTTAGAGAAAGTGGCCAATTCCTGCGTCTCCTTATACATTTAATTCTGATTTTATTAGAATTTATTAGACATACTTATTAATTTAGTTAGTTTATCGTATTCCATTCCAATGTGTAACTTTACATCTGAATGAAATAAAAATAATCTTTTTTTATTGAAATTACTCACAATACATTTTGAATTATCACACACATTGTTATTGTGAGAGTTTTTCAGTACAAAGTTCACCTATGTGATTTTGCAGTTGACTGTCAGGTTTTTTATTTCTCACAGTGTGATAGTGGATATTTGGGAATTTGTGGAACAAAGGCGGAAAGATTGATATGTGATGAACTGCGCCGATAGCAGGCTGTTGTGTTAATGAAATATGGAAGAAGAGCAGCAGTGTTGTGGTCAGAATGGCTGGGAGGTTAATCACCTTTGGGCTTGCTGTGGCTTTGATCCTCATGCTGTGTAAAATCTACAGCCTCTGTCTGTAAGCTGCCTCCACCGCCTCCTCCCCCCTGTTCCCTTCCTTCTTCACACACACACATACTCCCTCTGACACAGATGCATGTGTGTACAGCGGTGCACATGCACACGCACGCACCTCACACACAAGCTACTCCTTCCGATTACATTCACTCTCTCTCTTCCAGATGCACAAACGCAGCAGCACAAGTTCAAACACACATAAACACAGAGAAATAGACACCCACGTAGAGAGACACAGCATCATGTGAACGTAGACTGCAACAAGGGCGAGACGGGACGTCACGCCTGGAAAAAATGTAAGGGGTTAGGGTAGGAGAGAGAGGCAGAGAGGGGGAGAGACAAGGAGGGAAGGATAAAAATGAGGGGAAGGGCTGAGACAGAGCAAGGGGAGGCGGGGACAGAGTGATAGAGTGTTCAGGCAAGAGAAGAAGAAAGCGATAGCTGGAGATGCTGCATGCTTGCTTAAGTGTCTGAGTGTGTGTGTGTGTATGTGCGTGCTTGTATTTGTGTGTGATCTATGTAGGTGACACAGATTTATGAAAGGAGGGGGTCATAGATGGAGGAGCTGTTGGTTGTTGTTGGGGGTTGGGGCATGTGGGGGTGTTGATACAGCACCAGATTATGGAATCAATGCAATTGTCTGTGTGTTTTACTGTGTGTATGTGGGACTGTGTGGCATACCTGCCTCATAGACATTGCTTGCTTGGACTCTCATCGCCTGGAGAATTAGTGATGTGACTTGGCAGAGGGAAACAGGCACAAAACAGAGCCAGGGACAGCGCCTGAGAGAGGGGAAGAAGAAGAGGAGAGACAAAAAGAGGAGAGCGAGAGATGGAGGGGTAGCGAAAAGGGAATAGCTTCTCTATTCGCTGCTGCGTACAGCACTCAGAGAAAAGGAAGACTCTGAAGATGGGGCAGGATAGGTTTTTATCAACGTTATTTTCTTAATGACCGGATTAATTGATGCCTTTCTTTCACTCAGGGGGAAAACGGATCAATAACTCATCGTAAGAGTGCGTTTGTGTTATATGTGCGTGCGTACTTGTTTTACGTACATGCACTTGTTGTATGCATGTGCACACATGAGCACGTGTGTGTTCATGTAAGGAACACCAGGCAAAGGCAAATGGTGAGTTCAAAATGACTTAAGCGGTCCGCATAACAATTTGAGAAAACAATTGGACTGACCACATCCAACCGCCATCTTCCCTTCATTTGTGTCCACCTTCATGTTCATTCTTTTTAACATAGGTAATTATGGGAACATTTCACTTCATTCTCCCTTTTAGCCTCTGTTTTTTATCCTTCGGTCTTTGTCTCTGTTGTGCTAGAGAGCAGCAGAGGAGCTAATCAAACTGGGACGGAGGAAAATATCTCAAAGCACGGAGACAAAGAGGAAACAGAGAGAGGAGGTCTAATTTTTCACCCAGGCAGCGAAAAGCTTCATGTTTTTTGTACATTGGTTTGTTTGTCTGCATGTGTGTACACCTGGGACAGACAGATCTAGTAAGTTAGAGACATGTTCTGGATTGTTGGCAGACGACCGTCTTCACAGACTATGGGATGCAAATGGAGCTTTTCAGCTGTGTACCAGTTGTTTGAACCCTGGCTCATATTCCTCATGTGGCATTTGCAGTGTCAGGCTTGTGTGACATTTATTTTGTCTGGGCAAGAGTAAATCAGTGTTACTCCCTCAAGGCTGAACATCTTTGTCATGGGGGAGTGATTGCATAATCCTGTGAAATCACAAGGCCTGTAGGAAATATAAGACGACAGTGTTGTCTGCGGCTCCAGGCACAGCTGTCTGTGGATGTTTCATGTATGTGCACAAGCAGAGTCGAGTGTGTGCGCGTGTCTATGAACTGCATGGCCGCTCTGTTGGGGCTTAATGCTCATACAGGCCGGGCAGCCGTATGTTCATCTCATATGTAAATCCTGATTTATATATTAAATTTGAGGATTTTCCTCTGCGTATGTGTGTCTTTCTTCAAACGCTTTGTCCATCTGTCTGCCAGCAGGGGGCACTTTGAACGTCTTACTGCACAGACCTGTACTGAATAACAGGCGCTGGCTATGCCAGGAAGGACAGTGAAAGGGCCCTGAAAATTAAATTAGCAGATAAAAAATACTACAAGAATTGATATTTATATGTTTAATAATGTATTTTAACATGTTTCCTTCTCTTATAGGGGGTAATCCAGTCCTGTTACGCAGGCGTGTCAAGACGAGAGATTTTGTGTCGGGCTGCATCGGCATCGATCACAGACAACGGTAACAAAGCCCTGGTAAAATGTGATGTATAAACTGTTTTAAATTTGAGTTAATATTTAATATTATTTGCATATTGTAAAGCTAGGTTAACTGAGTTTACATAACAAAATAATTCACAATCAACATAGATATGACATTGACATTACTTCCAGTAATACTGAAGACATAACTGTGCACAAGACAGTTGACCGTCAGCTGCCGCATTTTCAGTTTCAGCAGTGTCTGTCAGTGTGCTTCATTGTCCCTGAGACCCTTAACCTGTGATGATGTGAAAGGTCACAGGTGAGGCCCTTGGGAACAAAGCTGCATACAGTTGCTTCTGAAGACGACAATGTTTCCTGTCATTGGACTGCAAGAAAACTGAACAGCTGGTATCATTATTTAAATCATGAGATTATCCTAAACATCAGAAGGAAATCACAGGTCAGATCAGTTAATCTGCACAACAGTCAGATAATATGTTTTAATGACGTGTGATTCACATGGGATTTTTAAATCTGTGCACAGATACTGAAAATTAAAGCACTCAAACGAGTCAAGAGACAGGGAAATCTTTGATGGTTGATTTTTATTTTAAAAAGACTGTGTCATTACCTTGATGCTTATTTGTCTGATAAATTGTGAATAGAATACAGAATGTTTGCCTAATCGATGTTGCAGTTCTTCACTTTCATAATTTCCATGGATGAATGATTTGCACTTTGGTTGGTATGTTGTGTCTTTTGGTTAACTGAAATGTATATGACAATAAATTTTTAAAAACAATGAAAAATTGTATTGATTTTGTTAAATACCATCATATTTTGTGGCACATTAACAGTGTAGGACACATTTTGCTCACCCAGTAAGGAGTAAATATTTTAGAATGTAATTAAGATCAACATGATATTAGGCTCCTACAGAGAGCATAAATAAAACTTCAGTGTCTTGTTTTTCTGACAACTAGCTGTCAGTTTTCGGGTGATGTGGTCCTCTTTCAGACTCTTGCCCTGACACTGAGCCAGAGTGGTTCAGTGTTCCCTGGCTCTCAGCCCTCTATGTGTTTGTGCATCCTAGGACAGTTGACATTGATTGTGCAGGAGACAGACTGAAACACATTAGTACCCAACTCGCCCCTGTCGCTGAAAAACACATTAACTGGCTGCATTGGGAGCCCTGTCTGGTAACCATGGCAAAGCACACAGGGAGGAGGAGGAGGAGGGTTGAGACGGGGCAGTGGGTTCAGCACGGTCTCTCAGGGGTTGTCTTTCTCAAACGCTCCTTTCCTTTCCTCCGGCCACGTCTGTCATTTTCTCTCAGCCTCTCTCTCCCTCTTTTGAACTGACAGCTTCTCTCTCTCTCTGTCTCCCCTTCTCACACATATATAAACACAATTTGCATATTTCTTTTTCTTTGCTTGCATTCTTCTTATTGATACTGACCTCATTACTCTGCCCTTACCTCACACCCCACCCCCTTATCCGCCTACCCTGTGCAACATAATCTGCCTCTCTAATTTGCCTTTTTTTTCTAGCCTTTTATTTCTCTCCATGCCTTTCCTTCCATTGTCAACATGGTTCCCCTCTGTTGAGAGGCAGAGGAAATAAAAGAGGGAGCTAAAACAATGAAAAAATGTGGAATAAACTCAACTAAAACTGATGCTAACAAACCAAATGAGAACTATAATTAGTTTTTTCATGCTTCATTTGCATGCCAAGTAGATACTGTAAGTACCAAGTGGGAAGCCTATTCTAGTTTATTTAAGTTTCCCATCTATACTATTCCTCTATCTGTGCTGCAGTAACGCTTAAATTAACCTGTGTGGGATCAATGAAGTCATTTTAAACTTGTAACTCAGTCACACACTCTTCAAATAAGAATGGGGCTTATGTTTTGTGAATATTTTAATATTCTTATCAAGGACATTTCCTGCCACACTGTTTAAACCATATACATTTTCCAGTCAATTCACACAAATGTTTTACTCAACTTCAAACTCACCAATGTAACTTTACCTGAACTGCAGCCACTGTCGCCTCTAGTGGTTATTACAGGATAACGAGTAGAGAAGAGTTATAAAGTCAGGCTACTCATGTGGTAAAAAGTTACACAAGGTAAGTTTGTAATACAGCTTTCTTTCAGCGGTCACTATAAGCATCTTACCATGTAAGAATGTAGCAGTAACATGTACTGACCAAGAGCAGCTTCTCCTACGTATCAATCAAACATTTAATTTGCAAGAATTTTTTCAGAACTGTAACACCGTTTCACTTTAAACCAAGCATAATCAAGCTGTTAAGTAATAGGAATTGTATTAAGTTACTTGTTAGGAATGATGTTCTCATTTCTGAGATGTTGCAGACATTGGCGGGTTTGAGATTAGAATATAAAGGTTGTAAGCACATTTTTGACTGTGTTATAACATAAGTAGCTATTATATATCTTTTTTGCTTTATTGATAAGATAAAAGATCAAATAAAGAGACAGCACCAAGAAGAAAATAAAGAACAAATGAGTACTATACCAACTTTGTGACAAGCTACTTAAAATGAAGTATGTAAAAACAAAGGTACTAATCACAAACCAACAGCTTACAAGTACAATATGTACTGAAATAAAATAAATACACACATCGCACTTGAACGGCAGACAGAAGCGAGAAAGGGTAAAGCAGTACAATTACCAAATGTAGGTATAAACACTGCGTTTGGGCTACAATATTTGTGAGAAATCACAGTGACCGCCTGGGAGTGCGCAGGGATGCTGAGGCGGAACTGAAACTCTCCGTTTCTGTTTCCTTCGGAGTCTCCTAAACGTCACGGACGGCCGGAAGCGGTCGCAAATTTAAACAGCCATCACAGCAACAATAAACACGTACTTTCACTTTACGGGCTATCTGGTGAATCAATATTTTGTGAAAAATTAGGCTAAAATCGCACAGAGGATTTCTTTAAGGTGAGATATGCACTCTGTTGATTGCAGCATTTTCTTTGCTTTGCGCCGTTAGCTACTCCACATCGTCGCCGATTTTGAAGCTGACTATCACCTGGAAAACATACGATGTTTACGGCCTTAAATCTGATCAGAGTTACTGTCTATTAGATATAGTTGACAATGCACAGGGTGTATAGGATTTTTTTTAATTATTTGCATATGCCTCAGTATGTAAATGTGAAGGTTAAAAACACAGATGCATTACCAATTGCATGCAGCGACGTCAGTGGTGCACATGTTACTGCTAACCACCTAAACACCGGACCATCGATGCACCTTCCCGCCGTTGTTAGGTTGTAGTCCAGAAAATAGTCACAGCCGTGCAAACCTATCTGAAAAATATGCCAAATGTATTAAGTGATTTCTGAATAATATAAAAAAAAATATAAAATTGTGCATATTGTTTTATTTTGCAGACTAGCTTGTTTTTTTTTTCTATTTAGAATTTATTAGTTCCCTCTGGGTTATTTATCATTAATAAAATTAATTTTTGAGCCAAAATATGGTTTTCGTCAATAATTTTTTTTTTTCTCGAAATTGTGTTTTTTAAGCAGTAATGAATGATTTAAAACATTTTACAATTCTTAACTATAGATAACTTGCAAGGTTATAAATAAAGTATACAGATAATATTAAAATTGTTGTTTTAAATTGTAAATATTAATTGTGTCACTGCGGGTGAATTGGTTTATGAGTTCTTAAAATATAGCTCAGTGTTACAGAATTGAAAAATGGCATCATATTATAAATGTAGTAGACTTAAGTATGACATTTTTCAAGATTTTTTCCAGATTAATGCAATAACATGCAGATGCTACACAAACAATAATTTTTTTTTGTCTTTATTTCAATAGTTATTTCATTATATCACTTCATTAGGTTTAACAAAAATGTTTATTGTTATAACATCTGTTTTGATATATAACAACATTATTATTATAATCGATTATTTCACAAAATCAATCTGCCTTTTTAGAGCCAGTTTTTTTTAAGTTAGTTGGCAGGGCTGCAACTAACAAGTATTTTCATTACTGATTAATCTGCAGATTATTTTTTGAGAAATTGATTAATTGTTTTGTCTTTAAAACTGAACACTGTGAAAAATGTACTTTCCAGTTTCCTAGAGTACAATGTCATCAAATGCCTTTTCTCCATCCAGTTGTCCAAAATGTCAAAATATTTAATATAGTATAACATGAGACCAAAAAAGCAGCTAAAGTTTAAAAGTTTAGTATTTTTGCTTGAAAATTGTACTCATCTATTAAGTATCAGTCAGTGCAGCTCCAGTTGCAAAACAGAAAGAGAAAGAAAACTGTTCTTGTTGTAACATTGACTGAGATGACTGCCATTGTTCTGTCCATGTTTTGTGATTTACATGAAAAATCCAGGATTGTGCACTATTGAAGTCCTACTCCATTACAAAGTTATGTAATCAACATTAAATAGTTTAATATGTATATTAAGTGATAATTAACTGGGCTTTTCAATGTTTAGTTTACAGGTGCAAACCAAGCAGAAGAAGTCGGAGCTGAAGGCAACAGTATGGAAGAAGAAACTAGGATGACTGACACTGAACAAGGAGATGCTGTGAATAATGAGGCGGAGTCCAGTGTGCACATCTCCAACAACAGTCCATCTAAAAGAGGAAAGGGGAGGCCACAAGGTTCAAAGAAGCTGAAAGTTTGTGTTACAGACGTTAACCTAATGGAGCTGGTTTCAGGCATTTCCAACGGTGGGTCCACACAACCCCAGAGGGGAAGAGGGCGCCCAAAACTCTCTGGCACAAAAAACGCAGCACAGGAAGGGTCAGAAGATGTGGATAATTCTGTGCATACTCACAGGGGTAAAGGGAGGCCGAAAGGGTCCAAGAGCCAGACAAGTAACGGGGACAGTTCTGTGACAGACCATACACCTAAGAAAAGAGGACGACCGAAAAAGTCTCACACCCCTGAGAATGCTGCTGCTGAAGATTTAGCAAATGGTAACTCTAATACTCCAAAAATAGGAAGGGGTCGCCCAAAAGGATCTGTGAAGCGCAAGTCAGAAAGTTTAACAAGTGGTGAAGAGGATGAAGGCGGTTCAGTAAAACCTAGGAAAAGAGGTCGACCAAAGGGGTCTCTCAATAAGAAACTGAGGCTGGAAAAAGAGGTGAGCAGTGAAGGGGAGGGAGAAACTGATGGAAGTGTAAACTCAACAAAAAGGGGGAGAGGCCGCCTCAGGAAAGTGGAGGTGAATAGCACTGGGGGGTCAACACCTGACACATCAAATGGCATCTCAGACATGCCTCGAAGAGGAAGGGGAAGGCCAAAAAAACGTACTGAACAGAAGAGTCGAGATCAACAAGAACCATTCACAGATGGCTCGCAGCCAGCTAAGAGAGGAAGAGGTCGACCTAAAGGCTCTTTAAACAAGAAACCCCCAGCGTACAAGGTGCACGGTAAGGTAGGACAACCTCGGAGAGTACACGTCGCGTTGGCAGTAGGGAAGCATGGTCGATCAAGAAAACAACCAGGCAAGAGGGGGAGGCCAAGGAAGTACCCTCTGCCGTCACCTGAGGAACTGAAAAAACCAAAAGTGTGGAAGCCACTGGGAAGGCCGAGGAAATACCCACGTGTTGATCCTCCAGAGGGAGCTCCACCAGCTCCTCGGAGAAGCCGTGGTCGGCCTCGTAAGTCTGAGTCTAAGAAGGGTGCCCACTTACGCAAGAGTTTTCCTACGACTACATCCTCCCCACACAACCATAATGATGGACCCCCAAGAAAAAGAGGCCGTCCCTCAAGTACTGCAAAAAGTGAAGATGTCACCCCACGGAAAAGAGGCCGCCCTAAAGGTTCACTCAAAAATAAAGCTAGAAGTGAAACACAACTCAACAGCATGCACCCCAACCATTCAGAAAAGGGCGATTTATCTGCTGTTGGGGTGCAGAATGACGGAGAGCCAGCAGAACAGCAGCTGGAGCGCAACATGCATACAGTGCCTGTCGAGCATGGAGACAATATTGAAGAAACGCTCATCGAACAGGATGCAAGCTTTGAAGTTAATAACCAGGCTTGATGAACTATCCCGGTCTGACCAAAAAAGTTGCAGTGGTAGTTGCTGTTTAAAACATAGAATACAGTCTTGTCAATAAAAACAAATGTTTTTAACATTTTGTCAGTCGGGTAGGTTAGATATTCAGCAGCTCTTTTGTTTCCCTAACTAACTTCATCTTCTTTTATTGTGCTTGCTTTAAAAAAACAACTTTACTTCTGTCATCTGAGTGAGCAGTAGAACTAACAATCTTTTACTGGCATGTAGCGTTTATTATTATAGACTGATTGTCCCAGTTTTCATTTAACCTTCAGATGTAGTGTTTGTCAGTTTAAATGTGACAGTAAAACAGTTGCTGGGGAAAGACTTGGATAAGAGGAAAAAAGTCCAAACACTTGTTGAGAAGATGAAAACAAACAAAACAAGAATAGTGGAACTATAGAGCGTCACCTCCAGGCTGCAGCCTTCTGTGTCTCACTGCAAACTCTCTCTGACTAATTCTTTCATCTGGCTTTATGAAAAAATCAAATGCGTTCCTGCAGTTTACTTTCCATGTTGTATGACAGACATAAGAATATAGAGTGCTATGCAGCTTATTCATATTGTTTTATTAAGTTTTTATCAACAAACTTGCACATTCTTTTGTTTAATGTATTTGCCCTTGGGTTTAAAATACGGCACCTGAAACATTTTTACAGGAAGAAAAAGGAGAGGGACACTGATATAAAGATACTTAAGTGAATTTTAAACCTATGTTTGGCATATTACAAAAAATAACTTTCAAATGCACTCTGACGCAGAATTAGAATGTGGTAAATGTTTTTTTATTTCATGGTCTATAATCAGTATTTTTATAACAACACTCTATTAAATGGCAGTGTGAAATATTGTGACAAACAGCACTAAAGAGTCACTTGTGATGAACCTGTAGAAAATTCTGCAGCTCGGCAGTTTAAGGTTTATTACCTTTGGACCAGAACCTGGATATTGCAGCTTCACTTCAGTTCTTTATTGAATATCTTTGGGGGGGTGGGGGCTTTGGAAGATAAAATATGTCTAAATGATGTCATGATTTTCTTTCCTTTTCACAGTTAATCATGTTCTCATGTTTGTTTTGCCTTAATTGCCAAAGCTTTGAATGTACCATCACCTTCCTTTACTTAAACCACTGAGTAGTCCTGCACAGATCAGCCTCCCAACTTACGTTAAACGCATTTCTCGACAGGATGAGAAATGTTGCATCAAACACGTTCCTGCCGCTCACAGTCGCCCTGAAGATTTCCTCCTACACTTGTACTGTTGACTTTTTATTTTCCTCTGTTATTGCAGTCAATATTTCACTTTTCTCTAATGTTTACATGTAGCTGTGGAGCCTTTTTTTTTTAAACTTGGGACTGTCATGAGATTAAATTTAAGGAATTGGATTAATTTCACAAACATGAATTTACTTATTTTGAGCACCTTGTGTAAAAAGAAAATGTGTGACGTGTAAATCAGTATCACTGATATTAACACAATTTATGGTTGAATTGAATTCTCTTAATGCCAAATTGTGCTGTTGTGTGTTCAGTTATGTGTAAAAGAATGTAAGGTGATGGAAAATGGAGGTTTAAGGTTTTAATAATCCCATTGAAGTTTGATTTGACTTTGTAAAGTCAAATCGTTATAAGTGGAAACATTTGGATTTTGTGTGTTTTGAACAAAAACATATTATTTGTGAGATTATGGTCTTAAAATAAAATGTTGATCTTGCTGTTTTCTTTTTCCTCGTGTCATTTGATGTTTGCATCAGGTGTAAATTAACTCTTTATTTCCTTTTTCTTACTTTAAGTTTACACAGATTAGGATCAAGTTAGTAATTTCCTGTTTATAATAAGGGTTGTGGTTTGTCCACTTTGATTGTGTGACTCACCTGGGCCAAGCTAAAATTGAGTTTTATCATCATTTGTGACCATGCTGTGTAGTCTCCTAGTGCTCTAATAATAATTTAGCATTTGAGACTACAGTATGTATAATGTACCTATAAGTCCATACTTGTTAATTAAACAAACCAAGATAAGGGTCCACACTTCAGAGAGAAAGCGTCTGTCGGCATGTAGAGACTATTAGTCTTTTAGCTAGAGCAAATGTTGAGCATAAGTACAATTTTCAAAAGTTAATGGCATGAGTACAGGTTTTACAGAAGTATGAAGCCACTTACCTAATTTGATCACAGTTATTGATATTGGACATCGTTGAACCGACTATAACAGAAGTCAGTACGTCCTTCAGTAATGAGAGTGTTATTTAATTTTGAATGTCCCCCTTTATTTTTGCTGATGGATCTGATCCTCCCAGTCTGACACAAGAGGAGGGGTTTTGTTACTCTCCTTGTACAATATTGTAACCTAGAGGTTTTCTGTTGGATACAGGTCAGGTGTTTTACTCTTCACTTTGACCAGGTCATAGTTTTCTTTCTTTTTTTCTTGACACGTGGTATCTTTTCTTTAATCACTGTTTGGTTAATTTGTATCAATAGTGACATTTATAAATGCCCTCTCCCCTCCCCTACCTTTTGCTCCCCTGCAGCCTCAAACTGTGACAGCACACTCACACACTCGTGTTTCACAGTCACCACTATGCTTTTACTGTAGTGACAGTAGGTCATAAAAATTCTTATGTTATTTGGCAGTTTTGTGCAATCGCATGAATAATGAGTCTTGTTTAGTGTCATTTTTCAAGGACCTTTGTGTTATTGTTGGTGTGGTTCTTCCTTTCTTTTGGTGTATGTTCAGCAGATTACTGATGCTCTTGTATCCTCTCCATCTGTATGTAACCTGACTGTCTGTCTGTCTGTCCCTCTATCTTTGGGACTACAACTACAACTACGTAGTGACGTCCTCGGTCCGCAGAAATACAGTCAGAGTGAGTCACCTCTTCACTGTTTCCTCGTCTCTGGTGAAAGACCGGATTAAACACCTGGTTGCACCTGACAGGTTACTTTTTGCTTCACCAGTGGCGAACAGCTGAACAATTGAAAATTTAATAACGAAGTTACGCCCTTGTTTCGGTGATGTGACCGGAGTTAAACAGGTACGTCAGTCATTAACTATTTAGTTTTCTCTGTTTAAATATTATAGTATATAGTGGCTCGTTAAATACGGAGTCGCTAAAGATTTAGCTAAACAAGGCCTAAGGAATTTTAAATAGTTTACGACCTGCACCAAAGAACCTTCAACAAATTCTGGACATTTATTAAAGGCCGTTTCAAAGTGAAAACTTGATATTGTTGAAGAATCAGAAAGTATGACACAGAGGATTCTGACTAATCCAGTCAGGCTTTATTCCTTTATCTCAGAGTCACAACACTTGAACAACTACAACATATTATAGCAGCTGTATTAGTTTACTGTGTGTTGTTCTCCAGCTGACAGAGTTCAGGTAGTTTCATGTGTTAGAGCAGGAAGGCAGCCATGTTCAATCAGGCTGTTACCAACTTTATACCCGAAATATATCAGTGTTTCTGTTAATTATTGTTTTTTAAATGTTGTCAACATCAGTTTGGGGTCCTTGTTTTGAAGAGAAGTGTTTGTAGTTTGAACAAAAGGAAGTAAAAAAAGATTCAGCAACTGGACAAGGAGTTTGGGCAGTACATGTACTAGTAAGTACTTTTAAAAATTGTCTTGTGTAGCCCTAAAGTATATCATTTTCCATTTTAATATATCATGAGGACTTTCTTCATAGTGGTGAAATCATTAGACATAAAGCTGCTTTAAGTTTTTCTGTTAAATAGGCAATTTCAAATTTATTCTCACTCCTTTTATTGTTTTTAGCACTTTGTTTGATGTTGCTGAACCTAGTTTGTTGTGTATTTATAGCAATCTTTACATTGAATTTACCTGATTTTGTGACACAGTTAAACAGGACTGAAAGCTACAGACACTCAATCTTTCTCCATAAAGGGCAACACACCCATGATAAAGAGTGGACTTCTGAACAGTGGTGGGTGTGTGTGTGTGTGTGTGTGTGTGTGGCTGAAAACAGAGCAGGTTTCTTTTAAACGTTGTATTTTTCTTCCTCACAGAAAACTGATGAGCTCAAAAATGACTTTTAGTAACTGGAGAAACAATTATTGTGTTTGAACTACATTTAAAAATGTCTGACCGAGGTGGTTTGGTCTCTGAATTGATAAAAGATGTGGAACTTTCACCTGCTAGTCTAACTGCAGAACCACAGACAGCAGGAAGTAAAATGTCACAAGAGAGCAACAGTGCTGAGGAAATAAACAAGATTACAGACGAGGAGGAAGAAGATGATGAGTTAAAGGAGGAGGAAGATCACGAAGAAGAGGAGGAGGAAGAGGAAGTGACCAGGTCTGCTCTTCTAGAGCCGAGTACGTTACCATGGAGTGGAGACAAGAAGCTACAGACAGACAACGCTCATGGACTCTGGTCAGAAAAAGGAGCTTCAGAGCCTGAAGAGAGGGATGCTGGGATCAGTGGAGGAAACCAAGTCGTGTCGGAGGAGCAGAGCCAGGCTGAGAGCGATAGAAAGAGCAAAGCCAAGTGGAGAGAGAGCATGCCTGAGGGCGAGAGATGGAGAGACGATGAGACTGAAGTGCAGCAAGACCACAGAAGGGACAACTCGGTGGCAGATGAGGAGGAAGAACAAAAAGGCGAGATGAATTGGATCTCAGAGAAAACTACTCTGGGTTTCATTCCACAAGTCACAATTGTGCGTCCCTCCAGCAAAGAGCTTCCTGAGGAGAGCCGGCACTTTGCAGAGAAGGACATAGAGAAGGAGCCGCAGATGGAGCCAGACTCGACAGCACAGTTCTACTCAGAGTGGACAGAACAGGACGACAAATACTGTGAGTGACACAAAGTAGACTTCACTACACCTGAGTCCATATATATTAAGAGTTACTTTTAAAAGTGGTCCGAAGTGTCGTAGTAACATTTATACATCGCAAAATTGATGTAGCAGAACGAGCCAAGAAGACCTGTGAGTTTACATGGATCTGTACATTGTCCAAAGAAAAACAAACCTCTACGTTTTCCTGCAAAAATATGTCATTTTAATTCAAGTGTACAGTGGTGCTTGAAAGTTTGTGAATCCTTTGGGATTTTCTCTTTCTGCATAAATATGACATAATTGTGTATGACAGTCACATAATGTGATATGTCATACACGCCCTAGAACTAGATAAATGATACCCACTTGAACAAATCAGGCAAAAAATTACATTATTCATCTATTTATTGTGGGAAATTATTCAGTGTTGAATATCTGTGTGTGGCAAAATATGTGAATTTGTGCCTTCAGTAACTGGTGTAACCCACTTTTACAGTAATAGCTTTTGTCAACCGTGCAAATTGGCTTGGAAGGATTTTCAGCCCATTTGTCTTTACCTTGCTTTCAGGTCCTTCCACAGCATTTCTAGGATTAAGGTCAGGACTTTGACTTGACTGTACCAAAACATTAAATTTCTCCTGCTTCAACCATTATTCGGTAGAACAACTTGTGTGTTTGTCTTTCTGCATGATCCACTTTATATTGCACTTCAGTTCACGGGTGATATCTTCACATATGATGACAGCAAGCTGTCCTAGGCCAGAGGCAGCAAAGTAGGCCCAGATCATGATACTGCCACCACCATATTTTATAGATGCCAGATGATTATACTTATATTAGCCACTGCAAGTGAAGCCTTTTGTTTCTGAAAAGTTACCCTGGGGTTCCTTTTGACCCAAGTAATAGTAACATTTGTATTTGTTTGAGTGTATTTTTTCTGATTTGTTTTATTGGGTTTCCTTTATGTAGGTCACATTTATGCAGAAATACTTTCAAAACTTTAAAATGCGCTGTACTTTTATATCTCTAAGATTTTTTCACTTTATATACCCTGGAGGAATTTTTTTGTGCAACGACAGTCGTTAAAACATGCACAATACAAATATTAACATATTCGTATAGTATAATATTATAGTATTATAGTTGCCATACAGAATAATTATAATTTAAATTAACAACAATCTAATTAATGTATAATTATAAATAATAGGAAGATAAACTGAAATAGAAATACAAATAAAACCAGACTGCGGAATGAAATAAATTGTGGAACAGTCAGGTGCAATTAAGTTTTCTAAGTAGGTTTTTAGTTCTGAGACTTACAGAAAGATCAGTGATGGAGAAACAACTTCCATTTGATTTAACAGGTCGCATATCAGTTTAGTGTGTTTGTTTTATTCCAGACAGGGTAAAGTGTTTTCTGCAGCACACTTTTGCTCAGTGAGTGAGTCATTGCTCACTTACCCTAATAGCACAGCACAATGATCTCTTTTCTCCTTAATCAGATATAATTACATGTCATGAGATGAATCATGCTGTAACTTCAGTCTCATCCTCGTTGTCTTGCTTTCACCTTCCTGTTCCATTAAAATACACTTACAAATTTCTCCTCAGACCTGTGCGAGGATCTGTGCAGTGAGAAATTGAAGCTGGCTCTGGCAATGGTGGCTGCAGGCCTCCTCTTCCCTCTCCTGGTGTGGGGAGGTTACACCTTCCTTCCCTTTGACTCGCCGCTGCTGGATAGCCCCCCCCTCAGGGTGCTGTACACACTCCGCTGTGCCTTCTTTGCCACCATCCCCATTCTGCTCGGTAAATCCTCATCCTTTACAAGTTTATCATACATAAAAACCTGATGTAAAATGAAGCCATTGTTGAAGCCATGAACAAATCACCTCAGGTAAAAATGGAGACCCTTGTCTCTCTGCAGGTGTGCTGGTGCAGGGTGTGGCCCGGCTGCGTTACAGCACACTGAGCCCACTCTATCAGAGTAAACTGGTGAACAGGGAGGTGGCCGTGCACTGGCACTACATCAACGAATCACTGGGCCTCTTCCTCTTCTACTTCCTGCAGCTGGCAGTCATGGCAGCCTACATTAGCCAGGACCTGGTGAAACTGGTGCCGCTGCTCACCATCATATTTGTTTTCGGCAGGTATGTGTGCTTCCCGTCAGTGAAGGAACTGATGATTGTTATGTGAGACTAATTCTAAATGTTGTTGTGGTTATTTTCAGCTTTTGGCAATTGCTTACACATTGTGTTCTCAAGACAAATATGACACAACAGATTCAAACAATTCAAACACAAAAATAGAAAGGCTTCAGAAAAGATATACTGTATACCACTTATATTTGCCATTGCAGGAAAAAAGTACAATGATAATTTATTATTGTGCTGTATTATACAGGGATTAAGGGATTGTAGGGGATTGGGTGGATGGTTTGATCCCACCATGTGTTAGGGTCTGGCTGTCAGAAGTATTTTTATTATCTATTATTCGGTTCCCTTCTTTGTTCTTGTCCTCCTATTCCTCTATTCTCTTCGTCCTCTCACTCTCACTGTCTCCATGTTTGCAAAGTTCTCACAAAAGAGGTGACCTGAGAGTCTATTGGTGTTCAGAAAGTGTATGTGTTTCTGGGTGGGTGGGTGTTTTCCCAATGATTGCAAGAGATTTCATTCTTGAATTAAATGGCATGTAGAGTGCAGAAATGCAAACAGCATGGTTACAAAAGTTAAGGACTTGATGCATTCATTTTCAGTGTGTAAGCAATTGATTAAACTGTAATATCTGCTGAATGATACACTATATTGCCAAAAGTACTGGCTCACCCCACCAAATCAATGAATTCAGTGCACTAAGCAAGGTCCATAAAGACATGGATGAGTGAGTTTGGTGTGGAGGAACTTGACTGGCCTGCACAGAACCCTGACCTCAACCGGACAAAACACCTTTGTAATGAATTAGAGCAGAGACTGCAATCAAATTCCTGTTGGATTTTAAACAAGCCCATAATGAGCCAAAATAAATATTCTTATGTAGGCGGATAAAGTCAAGAGTTTTAATTTGCCTTTAACGTGATGACTACTTCAGAATTTCCATCTCAGAGTTCAGTTTTAGATTTGTTTGCTTCATGGCTCCAGTGGTATGAAGGAAATGTGTGTAGGTAATGAACTGCTGGTCTCCAGACTGTTTAAACAGTTTCAGATTGATAGTATGATAAACTGATAAATAATTAGCCAGAATCTATGCCTGTGAAATGCAGCTTTGTTTTCTGCTCAGTTCATCAGTCCCAAGTATAAACAACTGAGTAGGTGACGCCCAAACTTTTGAACTGTGAAACTGAAGTGTGGCTTTTGAGAACCTGTAGTTTAAACTGTTCATTCCTATCAGCAATATGCTTTACTTACTGAGCATGCCAAACATAAACAAGCCACTGCTAGACACAACTTTACAACACCCAGTAAAATACCGACAATCGGAAAGGATTAAAACCAGTTTAACCATGTCATCGCAGCCTCTCAGCATGTGGCAGTAAAAATGTAGGTGAATGATCAACTTATTATGCAACCAGTCTGTTTTGTGAATCTATTGTGTTTTGAAGAGCAGCTTCCGCCTGAAACTGATCTGTTGTATTTGCCATGAGTGCAAAGTTTACAGTGCTGCTAGACAACTGACACCACACTGATGAACCACTACAGCAACACATACATTAAGCTGGGGTTGTACAATAGTACAGTTACAAATAATTAAACATAATGTTTAGTAGATTATCTTTATTGAAGATCACAACATCCAAACTACCAAAACTGTCTCAGGTACAGTCTCAAAAACTGAAAAAAAGTTGATACCGCGGTCTGACTATGCGTCACAGTAGACGTCATTTTGCATTAATTTGTGTTCTCAAAAACCAGCTACTCACTTTTCCAGTCTGGTATTATAATTAATATCACTTACCAGATGTCTCTCAGAACTAGTTATCTATTGAAACATAACAAGGCCTTGAAGATCTAATCTCATGCTGAGTAAAGGGGGGGGGACTTGATGCTGAAGTGCATTGTTTGCACTTCAGCATCAAGTTTCCGTTCCTCTGAAAATGTACTTTCAGGCAGAATCAGATGCATGATGAGGGAAAATTGGAGCAAGCAAAAAAAAAAGAGCATCTATGAAGTTAATAATCCAGCTTTGAGTCATCAAGAGCTTGATACAAATGCTGATGAAAGGCATGAGGGAGCTGAGCTGTCTAATGCTGCAGCTGAAAAGGAAGAGTGGGTGTAGGAGCTGCTGTGGGTAGTGATCAGATCGTCTCTTTATTTATCCAAACAAAGCTGATTATTACTTAGCCCCCTAGGGGTCATGTAGTAGAAAAAAATATTTAGGTGAAATAAGTGGTAGAAAAAAAAAATCGGACTCCCCGCCCACACGTTTAACAGGCCGGTGAATGTGACTGTAGACCCGCAGGATGTAAACACATTGGCCAACAGCCACAATTGTCCTGAACGTTGCACATTATTGCATTATAAATTGTACATCTATTACATATTCTAGTAATATTTTAACTTTCACTTTTAACTTTTGGTAGATAGCGCCGTCGTTTCACAGGTTCGCATCCACCAGTCAGCCGGGTGTCCTGTGTAACTTTGTATGTTCTCCCTGTGTCTGTGTGGGTTTTCTCCGGGTACTCCGACTTCCTGCCACCCTCCAAAGACATGCACGTTAGGTTAAGTGGTGCCTTCTAAATTGTTGTGAATGTGAATAGACCTGGTAAACCAGAAAAACAATGTGTGCAATAGTGTGACGTCAGAATTTTTTTTCTACCACGTCAGAATTTTTTTTCTACCACATCGTCTGAATTCTTTTTTTCTAACACTAATTACACCTAAATATTTTTTTCCTACTACATGACCCCTAGGGGGCTCCGTAATATTCAGACGATGTGGTATAAAAAAAAAAATTCAGACTTCCCGCCCACACATTAATCAGGCCGGCGAATGTGACCATAGATCTGTGGCTTTAGCTATGGGCGACTTGGGCAGCCTCCCAGAGCAGCAT
>JAUMHL010000003.1:8709098-8731147 GCA_032362345.1 Sandelia bainsii
CCTAACGTGCATGTCTTTGGAGGGTGGCAGGAAGTCGGAGTACCCGGAGAAAACCCACACAGACACGGGGAGAACATACAAAGTTATACAGAAAGACACCCGGCCGACTGGTGGATTCGAACCTGTGAAACAACGGCGCTAGCTACCAAAAGTTAAAATATTACTAGAATATGTAATGGATGTACAATTTATTCCAGTTTATAAAGCAGTAATGTGCAACGTTCTGGACAGTTGTGGCTGTTGGTCAATGTGTTTACATCCCGCGAGTCTATGGTCACATTCACCGGCCTGTTTAACGTGTAGGCGGGGAGTCTGAATTTTTTTTTTTTCCTACCACATCGTCTGAATTTTTTTTTTCTACCACATCGTCTGAATTTTTTTTCTACCACTTATTTCACCTAAATATTTTTTTTCTACCACTTATTTCACCTAAATATTTTTTTTCTACTACACGACCCCTAGGGGGCTCCGTAGATTATAAATCAAACTGAAAGGAGAGATCCAAGTCTGAGTGCCATCTCATCTTCTTCTTTTTGGTGTGTGTAGCTGATTATTTGTGTTTCTGTGCTGCAGGCTGATCTACTGGCTCTGCCTCTCTCTGGACAGCAGCATCAGAGCCCTCGGCTTTGGTTTCTCCTTCCTCCCCATACTGGTCATGCTGGGCGTCAACCTCTACTACGTCTGCTCCTCAGTTGGAGAGAGGGCGGTTTTTGATGTAGCACCGCCTACGACGGCTCCTCCTCCCAGGCTGCGCTGGTGGTTTTGAAGTGGAACGTCCGAAAAGCGGTGAAGAGCAAACAACTGTTAACACATTTAATATCATGATGAAACACTGAGACAACTCATTCTTGTGTTGTTTCAAGTTCAACAGACGTGATTACTGTGGTAACAGCAAGAATGGTTTAGCAGCAAACAGCCAACACTCCTTGATGTACAGCAGCCAGACGAACTTTTTGAAATAAAGAAGTCAATCAGTCTAACTCGATCAGTTCTAGACAATCTCATTTAAAAATAATGTGTTATGTAATTGTCTGATTTTGTTAGCACATTTTGATGTGATGATTGTGATCTATGCTAACTGCTGTGACAAAGACACTGTGGCTGTTTTACAATAAAAGCCACATCGTATTTCTCCATTTGAATGGTGGCTGTGCAATGGACTATCACAGTAAAATCTACTTTAGACTGTATAGATGTAATTTTTGAATGGAAATGCATTAAATGGATACTGCAGGAAAAAACCGAGGATATTCATTAAAATTTTATGGATTATAACTTGGTATTGGAGAATTCCTTTGGGCTTTGTTTACACAGACATCTGTGGTATGAACAAGGTTTTGAGTGAATTTGAATCTCAGATTGTACTTTGTTTGCCAAAAAAAGGAGAAATCCAACAATATTCACATTAGTTTGGCAGGAAGTTTAAAACGTTTGTCTTCCAAAAAGCTCTTATTTGCTTAGAAATTTAAACTACGCAAATGCAACCTATAGCTCTGTTCACAATGTGTTTACATTTTTCAACTTTTTTTCTTCCATTATTATTCTTTAAATGGCCTAATTATCTTTTCATTTTGCATTGATTAAACCCAGTTTTCAAGTGTTTCAGTACAGGGCCATCCAGTGTATGGAAGTGACGTAGCAAAATTAGGACAGAAATGTAGGACAGGAAAGATACAAGATGCGAAAGATGTTACTGTGACAATGAGCAGAGGATGGAAAAATATAGAGGACAGACACACTAATGCACCTTGGGGAAATAACTAAATTACATTTTTTGGTGAACTCAGAAAGATTTATGAAGATTTATATTATCCAAAATGTTCCTGACAGGGCAATTTAGTGAAATCTTTTAGGGAGAATTATGCAGAGAACAGTGATTTTCTTTTTCCATTTTCATGTCTGTTGAGAAAATAAACCACAGATTCAGTTTAATTTCACTCAGTTTGTCTATTTAATATATAAAATACGGTAAAACATACGCAAAAAGGATAAGGTTTCGAGGGACTTGTATACTTTGGTACAACAAACACTTTTTTGTAAAAGCGGTATAGAATTTCAATAACATATCAGTGCATACTTTGTATAAGAAAATATACACAAACTGTATATCATTCTCAAAAAAACAAAAGAAATATTTTCTTTACAACAAAAACCCGAAGCGGACTAGCTCAGCACAATATATTAGCTATAAATTTCATCTTTAGTATTTCATATGCTACATTATTCCGAGTTTTAAAACTCATTTGTGACGCATGTCCTTTACTGTATGTAATGTAAGTTTTGTTGTTACCTGTATCCCATGCACTTACATTTTTCAAATTTCATGAATTACTAATTTCAGTTGTTTCCCGTTTTTATAAATATATTCTATATCTTAATTAAAATTGCAGCATTTAACTGGTATTTCCTTCATTGCATTTGCTAATACCACAATAACTGATCGTGCAATTTTCAGCAAGTTGTTTCAAAAAAGGAAACCAGTATTTTGTTTATGATAAGGAAGTAAGAGAGAAAATAAAAACGGTTGGTTATCCTACACAAAATAGCAATAAAATAAAAGCTCCATAATAATATCATTATAATAATAGACAATGGAACTGTCACCAGCACAAATTAATCCAAAAATAGTGAGATTCTAAAAAACATTGTACACAACAAGTAACAGGGGTGCAGGTTTTCATTTCTCATACAGATTGTCTTGTGACTACACTGCTAGATTGGACAGAGATCCTTTTGTACATGAACAAACCTGCGAGAGGCAAGATGCTGAAGCGTGGTGTCACATTTCAGTCAACCATCAGTGCCCACAAAGAGTTTTATTTCTGTAAAAATGGAAATGACTGTTGGGTTAAAAAAAAAAAAAAAGGAGATCATAACAATCTGAAGGCTGATGCCCTCTAGTTCACTTTTTAAAGGAATAGTTTGACATTTTTGACTCCAAGTATGCTCATTCATTTCACTACCGAGAGTAGGATCAGAATATTGATCACCGTCATGTACCATTAAATATAAGGCTGCAGCCAGCAGTTAGTTAGGTTAGCGTAACATTAAGACTGGAAACGGGGAAACATGCAGTCTGGCTCTGTGCACAGTTAAAAAAATCTTATTACAAGCACTTTAAAGCTAAAAAAAAAATAGTGATGTTACAGGGGTTATGAGCCATGTTTCTTAGCCAGCTACTCTAACTTCCTGTGAGCTTTATGTTGCTTTCATGCAACATAAGCTGAACAGGAAAACCTCCTGTTACTCTGACATGGGAGTGTTAACACATTACAAAACTTTTAACCATTGTTGTGCTCATATTATTTAAATAGCCTAAAGTGGCCACTTCAATGGTATTTCATACTGGGAGCAAACAAACTAATGAACGTTTCTTTTTAATTTAGCTGAATTGATTTTATGAGAGAGACACAATATGAATTAGTATTTCGATAGAACTTTCAGCCACTTCCTGTGGTTCCTTTCACCAAATACATTTGCATTTTCAATTTGCACAGAACATTTTTTTAAGAAGTCAAAATATTGCAAAAAGGAATTTATGGATAAGTATGGATGAGGTGGAAAAAGTCTGTTGATAAAGCTAAAATGCTACAAACTGCACTGGAAACACCACTGAAGCTTCCACTCCACCAGTGAGACAAAGAACTACAGCAGATGAAAAGATGAGATCCAAATGCACAGATGTTTTTCCACATCTTTTTTTGCAATATTTTAATGCTACCAGAAATTAGGGTAGTGAGATTAAGCACAATCTGTGGATAGAAATGTGCATTAATTGGCTACTGACTCCAGCTCTTGTTCATACTGTAACTACACTCTAAGTGATATAACACGAACATTGTGTTAGAGGTGTCAGATGTACTGAATTGTTACCTTTGGATTGAGCCACGTTTGCTTTATGCTTGTTGGCTGCACATCTAAGTGGCTGTTGCTTAAAATCTATGGCACAAATATCAATCATCTTTTCATCAAACTCTCAGCAAGAAAGTGAGTAAGTACGTTTGCCAAAATGTCAAACTTTTCTTTTAATGTTTTAGGGGACAAATTTTCTCCAATATAGGCTTACTGAAAGTGTTAAATGATAAATTGTTTACCAGGGCTGAAAGAAGAAAGCTACCCAGCTCACTGCTCAATGAAGGACGGAAAAATGACCTGATCATGGAAAATATCAACACCGGCGTTAGATATGCGCCAGCCTCTGTGAACATGTCATACAGCACGACAATGTTTTTCCGAACATTCACCACAAACCGACAGAGTCTGTGTCGAACACTGGTTTGCACTCCAAACTGCGGGCTGCGGGTAATCACAATAAACTGCTTCACCTACACAGAATCAAATGTGTAGGATTGTTTATGTAGATAATCAACAGTCAACAAACACCACGTCTCGTCTCGAGGGGAAAAAAGGTCAAGCAATCAAAAGAAACTTTCTATTTGTAGACTATAAACAACCTGTGTACACACACTCATACACAAACCTGAAATGGTTCAGACAAAGCAAATTTGTACTAGAAAATACAATAAAACAACAAACACAGCACTTGGTAGCCAATGTCTTGACTTAAAAGTGATAAAAGGCATAATCTGTGTCTGCTTAATGTGTTACATGATTCTGTCAATCAAAAATATGTATAACTAAGTGTATTTAATCTATAAACTACACTATAAGTGAATGGCAGTGTCATAATAATGATTTAATGGTAAAATGGACAATTTACTTTGATCGTGGGTTTTTAAAAATGTGTGGTAGGAGAATATGATGACACCACAACCAAGCAGGCCTCTGTGAGTGAGAGACAAAGTGCACACACCATCAATACTAGCATAAAATAGGTTTACAGAAACAAGTCCGATCCACCAGCACTACCTAGTGCGGCGTAACCCCTGCACCGTAGCTTAAAACATATCAAATTCACACTCATATATGCAAACAGATCCACTGAGAATCAACACATTGCTTGTTTTTAGGGATACCTAGCAAAGTCTATGCAAATATATTCATATGTACATACACGTCGTTGAAGCTGAAAAGCTATTTTACTTTGTCGCCAACTGAAGCGGTAGAAATATAGAAAATGTCTTTTTCCTTTCACTTTTTGAAACACGCCAAAGAGCTAAGGAGAGCTAGAGTGAGCTAAAGAGGACATCAAAGCTTTTGTATAAGGAGTGATTTTTTTTAATACAAAGTCAGAATTTCTACTTCTGGACAACAAATGGACCTTCAAAACTTTTTTTTTTTTTTTAAATACTAACAGATAAAGAACACTTGGACTCAAAGAACCAAATACTTCTCTACCCAAACAAGCCACCAAAGGCCCCAAAAACTCATACTATGCTTTTAACTGGATGGCATCTACTCCTGGTAATAAGACAAGTGACTGGCTTGATTTCTGGTGCAACAATTTCTATCCAAGTTTCAAGAGGGGGTGAGGTGATAGGACGGGAGGAGCACCCAGTCTGAGGAGAGAGTGATGACAAATTCAAAGCTTGAAAATTTTCAGCGACAGTGCGAGTGATAATTTGTCAGCATCCCTGCACCGTTTGAGAGAGGCATTTGGCATTTACTTGTTGAAGAGCGGTTGATGCTGGCAATCTGGTAAGGTGCTCGACTCCACGGCTGCAGAGTGCCACCTGAGTACTTCAGCCAGACTGGGTGTATGAGGTTGGTAACTGTGGCAGCAGAAAGATGGATTCATCGTGAAGTATCCTTACCGAGAAGACCCTGTTTGAGTCTGCTTGTTCAATGTCAGAAAGATGCTCAGTCCTTAAATGTATCCAGATAAAGTTTTTTTCCAATAGCACAGTTTGGAGCAGTGACTTATTGAAGAATGCACACAATTCCAATGACACTGACTTTCAAAGAGCAGGAAGTAGCACGTCATACAACAGAAGTCCCGTAATGTTGACAAGCCACCAATCACGCTGTGAATAATGTAGCACAGCTTAATGTAAATACATGAAGTCGATGCAGAAACCATCTAAAAGATAAATGTTTTTATGGTTTAATCAGATTGACAAAAAGTTGGACACCTCATTTCTACCAAAGAAATTACTATATGGGAGTCTATTCAAGCAAGAAGCCTTTAAAAATCTACTGTCCCTCTATTCAATGGGTCTACCTAGGACAGAATATCTAAGCCATCTTCCCCTCACTCAGAGTGTGATCCTCAATGGTTTTCTTTTTTTTATGTTTTCTTTTTTTTGGCAAAGCCTTGTAAGTCTGGGTGATGCAGCTGAGTTGTATAATTTGGGACAGAGGCAGATGTGTGATGATAGTGTCACATGGCAGTGAGGTGAGGGCAGTGGGGGGTTTAACGATGGGTGTGTGGGTATATAAGTGTCACCAAAATTTCACCAGGGGTGCGGACAGGTGGAGCTAGCGCCTCTATGTGACCCAGGCATCCAATCTCATGCGCTTGATGTTTCCTCCTTCCTGCTCTGGTTCGTTCGACGCCCTGAGGAGCTCGGCCGAGGGGCTGAAGTCAGGCGGCACAGAGCGGCTGGCGGGACCTGTAGTGCCAGTCGTGCTGCTGCCGCCGCCACCGCCGCCTCCTCCACCGGCACTTCCGTTGCCACTGCCAACAGCTGCACCAGTGTCATCACGATCGCTGCCTTCGAAGGAGCTGCCGTTGCTGCTTACGCTGTCTGCAGGCGAGCGTCCAGTCGGGGGCTCCAGGCACAGCAGAGAGCCAGGATACTGCGGTGGAGCAGTAAGGATGGAGCCTCCTGAGGTCGAGGACGGTGTGATGGAGGGAGGACAAGGGGTGCTGCGATCGCGACCAGGTGAGACAGGCTCCGATTTGATGCTCACACTGGAGTTTGTGTTGATGGTGAGCATGGCGCCTTGAGGTATATGGGTGACCGGCCTGAGAAGAGGATTAAGGAAGACAGAGAGAGGAAGAAAATGGAAAGTAAGGAGCAGGAATAAAGAGGGAAAGCAAGAAAAAAAAACACAAACTATTAGCCATTTGACAAAAGTGGAAGGCCAGTGGCGTCAAGACAAAAAACCCACATTACAAAGCACAGCACCGACAGGGAAAAGCCACACTTGATTACTCAACAATCCAGATAATTCTGAGCCTTTTCAAGGCATAACGAACACCCCCACTGTTCCCAAAAGATCAACAGAACAGCCCAGGAAGCATGAAATGATTTGTGTGACAGGGTGGTTGGCAGTGATTCGGCTATGATGTGAAGAAACTACAAATAATAAACAGAAAATAATCTCTGATTGGAGAACATGGCGGAAACCGGAACTACTCCCTTTTCCTGTTTGACTGCAGACAGCACCAGACATGCTTAAAGGGAGCCAGCCAAAAGCGCATAGACACACAGGAAAAAGTAAGTGTGATACAGTACCGTCCCAACCACTCATCTCTACCCAAGAGCAGGTTGGACGGAGAGCCAACACTGTGGGGAGAAAACAAAATGTTGGAGCCCAAACCAAAGGGAAGAGGTGGATTAGAATGTGTGGAGAGAAGTGTGAAACATTATTGCAGGCAAAGTTTGTTTAACAACAGCAATAATGTTAGTAATGTTGTAGCATCAGAAACACAGAGACCCTAATCTGCTGATTTGTTGGTTCCAGCACAAACTCAGATGTGAAACTCCTATGTTTAGATCAACAAATACAGCACATGAAACACATCCACAAGAATAAATGTAACAATCAGTCAAGTTTTTTGCCTCTATAAAGTACTTTCATGGTTAAATTAAGAATTATTCTTATCAATAGAAGCAGGGTCCAAAGGCTGCAAATGCTAAGACACAACAAGGATGTGAAGCAAGAGAAAATCATGGATTTTTTTCTAATTGTGGCATGCATCACTTTTAATGTGTTTTACTAATCGCAGCATTTCATAATTGTGAGCAGTGGGTTTTAATATGTTTGATATAAAATTGGTAGTTTTCCTTAACAAGGTTCAGGACTTAAAACTATTTGACTACAGACACTTATAAAAGACAATAGTCTTAAGTGTAAGTGTAAGTAACATTTGCTGCAGTGTTATAGTAATATGTAACTTGTGATTGGGCTGCAGAAAAAAACCTTAATTAACTTTTCTGCTTTAGCTTGATGCTTTTATGATCTGTCCTGCTAGTTAAATATTCTTCCAAAAACACACTCTGTGTTAGTGACTGATGGATATACATTTTCTGTACAGCAAAGATCAACTCAGGGCTCAGGTAAAGCAGAAACTCAACTAACAGTACACACAGTTTGCCTGATATGTTGGATTTCATCAGCATTAACTGCTCAGATTACCTGCATCAAAGTTTTTATTTTAATTAATTTATACTTTGTTAGTTAAGAAACTATTATATTAAAATTTTATTTTGTAAAGAAATAATTTAATAAATGTGTGGTGACCACATTTACAAGACAAAGAACTGCAATTTGATCCTGATTACTTGAGTAAGTGAATGTTGAGACACTTTAATTAATATTAGGGCAAGATTGGTTCTGTGGCCCAGTTCAGTACGGCAAAGTCAGCAACTATGGAACATTAAGAAATAATATGTATTTTATGTATCATTATAACTCTAAATATCTTTTCCATTCTGGTCTTTGGTAACAAAATTAATAACCTTCATGTTTTTGAGAGTTTGTAAATAATTGTAAGGCCATTTGTAGATATAATAAACGAGTATGTGTTCTGGTTTTAGACAGGATCCCTTCAAATACAAGTGGACTCCAAACCCCCCCTACAGACAAGGTCATGACATTTCACACACGCACACACTAGCAGTGGCTTTTCACCTCAGATTGGCAGCCAGACTGGACACCTGGCTAGACAGCTCACTCTGTTTGTCCATGCCCCACATGCTGTGGACAAGAGGAGAGAACACACTTCAAGGATCTGGCGTTCATGCTACTAAAAACCCAACACCGTTCAGCTCACGGAGCTCTGGTCATACTGATACTGCTTAAACAACAGTTTAAATTCTCTAACACAGCACTTAGTTTTAAAATGAAATATCTGCCAAATATCTGCCAAAATTAAGTGTAAAATACAAGACACTGCTTGCGAATTGTGTTTCTAGAAAGTTACCCAACAAGTAAAACTGTACTAAAATGGAGTTATTGTTTCTTACACCTCTGGCAGAATTTTTAACATTGTTGCAGAAAAGTAATTTTATTTTTGAGCTGGACACAAAATAATATGTTTAGAAAGTCATGAACTGTCCCCACAAAGTTGCTATAAGTCTCTAAATTGTAATAGTAACAGGTGTCAAGGTCAGAAAAAAATATCTGTAGCTATGGATTTGTCTAAACCGTACAAAGGTGCATGACAGTAAAGCACATTATTATGTGAATACTGAATATTTTGATTTTGGGGCAGATGGGTAGAGGTAAAAGTGGAGCTCACCTAACAAAAAAAGACAAAATGTGCAAGCAACCTGACACTGCACTTTAGGTGTTCAGTATAATTCCTTGTACAATAAATGTAAACATGATACTAAACCAGGTTATATAATGAGTTTAAGGTGATTTCAACCAGCTCTGAACACTGTGCATCCCTTCATCCTGAAGTTCATCAATGCAAGAACAAACTGAACTATGTTCAGACTGATGTTATGAAAAGGTTGAGATGGTGAAATGCTGGTGAGAGATCAATTCCCTAAAAAAGGAATTAATTGCTTGCATATAATGTCGTGGTATGGATAACATGCAAGCTGCCTGGGAGGGTCGGTAGTTCACCGTTATTTCACCGTTAAGGTTATCAGTGGACAGAGAGCTATAACACCAGACTGTTTACCAGAAACACCTCCATCATGTCACCTCCATCACCCCCGACCTGGATGTGAGTGATGGAGGAAATGTCTGGAAACCAGGTTTGAAGAAAAATGCAGCATCAATGAGAGAATAAAGACAGGACTTACACCAGGTTGCTGAGTGATGCAAGGTTAAGTTGTTGTTGCTGCTGCTGCTGTGTTTGCTGTTGTTGCTGCTGTTGCGGTTGCTGGGAAACGGCCTGCTGCTGTTGCCATGTGGACACACTGGTTGGCAACAAGCCACCAGGTGATGCCAGGGCATGTAGAGCAGTGATATCTGCACTGGTCAGCTGGTACTCTGAGAAAGGACAAAGTATACAAAGGTCACAACAAGTTTTATAAGAACCTTTTTCAGTACAGACTTTTACAGTCAGATTTGACTGATCACTCTTTACTGATGGAGGTAAAATAATGTACGTATTTATTAGCTGTTGCTTTCTCCATTAACTAAATGACCATTTTTACTCCTGAACTCATACAGTATGCATAGTTCACCTGTGTTGTATGCTGTGGGCATGGCGGAGAAGGGCAGCCCCTGTGCCAGGAGGCTTGGTGTGGCTACAGAGACCACTGGTGTGGTGAGGGTTTGTGCCACCTGGGCTCCAGCTGCCAGCCGCTGGGCGTTCTGCCAGAGAGACAACAACATAATAGTCACAACAGAAACAAGGAACCAACTTTCACAAGTGTCCTAAAGCTGAGACTTACTTGAATAATGTAAATTCTGACATGCTGGGAATGACAATGTGCATATGGCTGGATTCATAATGTGTCAAGTAAATCTCAAAGTCAACTGGATTTACTGTCAGGAGGTTTTTAATGACATGCATCAACAGCTTTTTTTGTTTTGAGTGAGCCATAAATCCTGTAAAGGTATTACATTAAAGGCAATTTATTCAACCCCAGTTTTACTTGTGTACGACGGAGGCATCATTATTTTTTTTTAGAGTTGAATCCTATTCAAAGAAAGTCTCTGAATTAGTCTCATTCCCTATTTAAGATGTTGTTTTATATGTAGATGTTTCTGAATTATATTGCAGGATTTTACTTTGCACATCACAGTGTAAAATGTTTCATTTACTACTAATAGTTTTTAGCAATTTCTAGAATAATCTCACAGTATACTTGTACATTCTGATCATATTGAGTACCAGTACCAGTACTACATAGGGCTGCAACTAAAATTATTTTCATTTTCCTAATTTCCTTATTATTTTTTTGATTAATCATTTGGTCTATAAAATACCTGTCACACAGTCAAAGTCCTTGTTTTTCCCTATCATCCAAAACCTAAAGGCATTCAGTTTAATGTAATCTAAAAAAATCTAATTTAAGAAGCTGCTAACCAAAAAGTGACAAAATCGTTGCGGATCCATTCTTTGTGTAGTGATTAATCAAATAATAATTTCTCCATCTACTATCTGTACTGTTCTTATAATACACACTGTCTTTAATACACTACTACCGAGCAGGAAGTTCAACCAGATCTTATGTGACTTTTAATTTGTGCAGCTAATCTTTTGTTTCTCCAGTGGATGTCAGTAAAGGTCTTACAGCAGCTATTTGTGTGCACTCCACCATGGTGAAGCATCCTTTTTATGTTTCAATCATTCACTCTAAGAGATGATTAATAGGGTTCAAATCTTCTGCTTGCTCAGTGTTTATACATTAAGTCAAACATTTAGATGACAAAATATTCAGTGCGTCTTAGACACAGGTGCAACAGACATGCTGCTCAATCAGTGAAATTGCTCCTATCAGATTTTATTATTATGTATCTGCACTGAAAGACACAAATCTCTGAAAAAGCACAACACTCCAGAGTCTGATTCGGCTGAATTATATCACAGATAAATTGAGGTTCTTTGTAGGATAAAGAAAAGGCTTCACATATAAAAGGCTAAATATGCAATAATTCTGATCTGAAATTACTCTTCTGTATTGTGAGACTGATCATCCCGAGAGAAAACATTCGAACAGAGTTATGACTGTAATGCAAAATTTACAGAGCGAGAGGGAGGAGATAGACCGGAGAGAGGAGCCAGATTCAATTAACTGCCTTTGTGAAGAAGTGAAGTAAGTGGCAGGGTGAAGGTGATGTAAATGAATCACTATCCTCTGGAAAATGAGATTCTTACCGTCAGCTTTGAGTGGAATCGTAAAATAGGGGGAATGACAATCAGCACTAGCAGCAGACATCAGCTATACTCATCCCTCTCTCAGAGTAAATTCAGCTTAACTTAAAATGAGATTGACATGATAATGATTAAGCTATTTTCGGTGTAAATATTTTGTATAAATTTAAGGCTGTGGCTTCAAAAATAGTGAAAAATTATCATTATGATTTCTTAAGAGACCCACGTGACATATTAAATTTGTTTATTTTGTCTAAACAACAGCTTGAAAGGCAAAGACATTATTTTTATTGTCATGTGTAACAGAGGAAAACATCAAATCTCTATATGAGAAGCTAAAAAAAAAGCATTTGGTATTTTTCCTTCAGAAACTGATTAATTATTTGTTTTTGCACTTGGCTTCAAAATAAAATGCAACCAAAGATTTTCTAGGAGGCACACAATCCTGAAATATTAAACATTACAACTTTCTGCTGCAAATGCTTTGGAGCTAAATTTAGAGACGTGACTGAGGAAAAACACTGAGTGAAATGCCTTTAATGTAATGCCAGTCAGTTTTTCAACATCTCATACCGACTATTTTCGTGGAAGGTGAGAATGAGAATCTGTGTCAGTGTCAGTGAATAGGGAACATGCTTTGCGGTGCTTCGCACCACAATGCCAAGTGAAAAAACACCCATGCTTTAAGTGGCATCATATGATGAAGTAAATGGACCTGGCAAGTCTGCTTCTTAACTGTGAAGGTCTCTTATCACACAGAATTTTCTTGATCTTCACTGATTATGATCCTAACACTACAGAAATGCTTTAACAACATCACATGCAGTCAAGGTGGGAACCACAAACTGAAGACCATCCCAAGAAATGTCAGTGGAACAAAGACCAAAACAATGAGAAACTCTTGCACAGTATTGTAACCATGCTAATAATGTGTCGACTCATGCGAGTGACTGACGTGGGGAAAATCACCTCGTTTACCAATTCCAGCTCATCCTCTGTCTGCAAAGGGCGGTAACAGAAAAGGTTACAACTCTGGTTCAGGTTTGTGACTAAAAGTAAAGAGTCGTTAAAAATATGAAAACAATACTAAAACTTTTTGCATGGTACTGTAGTCTGATATTACTGGTATGTTTAGAGATACTGTGCACCGTCTGACTTTAGTCTGCACTGAAATAACTCTGTGTAGACAAAGTCAGTTGGTGTACAGTATCATCACTCAGTACTGCCAACACCAACAAGTTGTTCTGGAGCTTTTGATCGAATCTCATGGTCTTCTTCATCAATTTTCTAATATTTAAGTCTCAGTTCTTCCAAATCTACAATATATACACACACAAATAACTTTTTGGAGGAAGAGCACATATAGTTATATAGTTCTGTTTAACGTGTTAGTAAAGCATTTTCTATTTTAACATCAAGCAGACATGGAACAACATTGACATTCATTCGGAGTCATCCCTATGTGTGCCTTATGAATGTGAATTATGTATTCATTCTCCTTTTACTTATGCTCTGTGGATATATTTCTATTATTTGGGGTTAAAAATTATTAAATTTATCATTTTTACTAGTTAGTCTGCAGACTATTTTCTTGATCAGTTAATGAACAGTTTAGTCAACACAGTACAACACATAAGAAAAGTGCTGGACTTTCATAGTCCAAAAATCTGAGGACTGTTTCACTCATATTCAAGTCCTGACAGAAATATCTGGAACTTTAGCAGCAAAATGTGTTCACCAGATAGCTGCTAACATTGTTTTTAAAGGTTCCATATAGCTGAGAACAACTGCAGGTTGTCTTTTTAGGGCTGTCACTATGAGAAACCTGTTCAGCAGCTGTATAAGCAGCCATGTAAATATAGTACGTTTAAAATGCTCAAAAATGGGAAAATGTGCATCTGCAATTTCACAACAAGTGCTCAAACTCCATCTGCTGAGGAAGAAAGTATGATATGATCAAAAGCTTCAGAAGTCCAGAAGCTATTAAATTGACTTTATGATGACACTGTTTTGTCAACCACTGTTTCCACAATCAGGAATGAAATCTGATTCTCAAATGAAATGTTTTAATGACCTACAACTGTTGGTGGTTAGTGAACATTGTTAAATGTGGCAATAAGTGAATGTAGGACTTTAGATCAAAGACAGTGAGAAATCTCATCACTATGTCAGTGGGTGTTGGCTGATTCATCCAGGTCTTTACGAACTTTAATAAAGCGATGTTGGACCTTGTGTGTTTGGCATAAAATTCTGTCCCCGGTCTCTACTAAAAACACAAAAAATGATCATACAGTGTTCATCTTGTGTGTAATTCTTGAATTTAATTTTATACATCAACACAAATTCCCTGTGTTTTTGTGTAATTTCCTATTTAATTCATTTCCAAGTGAAGGCAGGATTTTCTGAGAACGAAAATAATTTCTATCTCCTCATGTCCCTGAACATATATTATAGGTTTCACTATGTATTTGCTTTGGTTTTCTTAGGTTTTAACAATCTCACATAAGTAAACCTTCTGATAGTGGTGAGAATTGTGTAGCCTGAAGTTAAATTCTTTCATGGTTTAAAACTACAAGGACCCAGACAGCACAAAGTCGGCTTGGTTAAGCTCACCATCTGCATGAGGCTCTTTCCGCCCTGTGAGGTGATGACTCGGAGGTCTGGCTTGCGGCTGTTGACCATCTGGGGGCTAGGAGGTGGGGGTGGAGACTTTGCCGGAACTACTTTCCCCAGACTGTTGCCGTTGGAAACAGTGAGGAGGCCTGGGGAGGCCCTGGCACTGGTGTATCCATTAGCTGCAGGGGGATAGAGGTGCGAACAGAAATCAATAGGAAAATCAAACAGGTGAATGCAGACAGCAGGGTATGAACACAGTGTGCACACTCAGTAGATTCAATACACCAAATGTTTCTTTTTTATTATGAGTCTAATTTGACAAGCAGTTGAATGTTAACAGAATAAAACTTTTTGAAAAGCAAACATTGTGTAAAAAGTAAGCCTCATCAACAGATCATATTAGAATATTTTTTGTCTTGAGACTTATTATTATTGGATAAAGTATCAAGATGGATCTATATGAATCCTTACACTAAAATCTTACACAAATACTTCTTTAAAATATCTACATTTCTGCAAAAAAATAAACAGGATTTTGGAGTCAATATATTTCTAAATTTCATATCAGTATTAAGGGTACACAAGCATTTAAAGAAAGAACAAAATTCCAGTTGGGGTTTGTGTGCCTTTGTGGGAAAAAAGAAATCATTAAGGGATTACATCAGCTCAGGACGTGAACAAATATAAAAGTACTCACGAACTGGACTTGGACATCCTCCATTTGAATTATTCAGGTCGCCTCCAAGAAGAGCATCTATTGATAAAAGAGCCAATAGGTGTTCAATGAACAGTCCAAAATCTAAAGAGCTTGTAAAATTACTGAACTGATCAGATTATGAAATAGTTGTCATTTCTGTTTACTGATTAATCAATTAATTGACTAATTGTTGCAGAAAGACAAATGGAAACAATGATATACTGAAACTGTAAGGGCATACAACATACTGAAGCTCTGAAAAGACTAATTTACAATATAATCTCTATAATAATATAATCAGAACCTGCAGAACTAATGGACTTTGCGCTCAGATTGAATATATATGGACTTTCGATCTGAACAAATTTTTAATATTTTACCAGAAATTATAGATAACATGTTATCTAATTCGTATCCGTATTTACTTTTACCAATTCCTATTTCCATTTGTATTGAGTCTCTATTGTTCTCAATTTGCGTTTTAGTACAGCCTGAAGCTCATGTTGCTCATCTTTGAATACTGAACAATACAGAAAACGACATTTAAAGGAAATTAGAAGCTGTTGCTGACTCTAGCTGTTCAGTGCTTAGTATGTGTTTGATACAGCTTTTAAAAATGCAATCAGCTGGAGAGAGCATTAAATGTCACACACAGCAGATTATTCTAAAGCAGAGGAATGTGCACTACTCCCTGAGGAATCAAGCAGCTACACGTGATACACATACAGTATCTACTGTAGGCCTGTGTGTTATTTAGCAACAATAACTACTGATAATACTGCATACAGGCATTATGTTATTCTTGAGGAGACAAACATGTGGAGGATTTTAAGGAAGAGTCTAAAAAATAATCAAATAACTAAATTAAAGTGTCAAATGTTTGTTTTGAAGCTTTATCTACACTGACCTATTTCTGATGCAGGAAGAGGCAGGTCATTGGTTCACAGTCTGTGTTTCTGCTGATATTTATTCATCTACAGGTGACTTCAGTCTTACCACACTCAGCACATTATGCCCTGCTCACCTGCACTAGCTGGTCGCTGTGGCAACCCAGGAGACACTGTATTTCTCTGTAGAGCAGGTTGCTGTGGCGACAGGAGGTGGGTGTCCGTGAGCGACGATGATGTTACATAGGAGGTAGTTACCAGTGCGTTGCCAGGGTTACTGAATTGCAGTGTGCTCTGATTGGACGCCTGGACTGTGACTGGCATGGAGAACGTCTGGGGTGGAGCTGCTGACTGCTACAACACAGAAACAGAGATTTCACTTCTAGTCAAAAAGTTGTCGCTCCATTTCTGCCACCTTCAAGACCAAAAAAATGCATGCATCTTTATACCTGCAACAACTGAGTTTTTGTTTGCAAACAAACCTGTTTACACATCTAGCAGTAGCTTTCATTTGACACGTAAATGTAAGTATTCCTATTAACCTGAGAGAAATATCTGGCTCTTTAGCTGCAAAATGCTCCACTATGTAAACCAGCTATTTGTCTGTCATCTGGTGCTGAGCAGGCAGTGCGCAGTAAGATTTTAGAGCTGCCTGCTAAGGCTGAAAATGACACTATGAGGGTGGTGAGAGTGAACCAAAACAACTTTATAGACTAGACAGCTAAACAACAAACCAAAACTTTTTGTATAAAACAGAGTGGAGCTGCAGATTTAAATCCTAATTGTCAGTAACACTATGCCTGTTCTGTTTACATGCAGCAGATCATTAGATCATCAGATTACTCCTCTATACTGGAGTTACTCTGAAAGCATGGCTAACACAGTTTAACGACCTTTGACCTTGTGTTTCACTGTGTGTGGCAGAAACTGACTCATTTAGACTTGTACAGGACACTTTGCATTAGTTTCTGTTTTAGTCAGACTTTGGATGCATTTCTCCATGCAATGATGTCTCCTGTCATTCAGCCACTCCACCGTTACTTTTCCTGTCTGCATGTACACTTTTAAAAAGCCAATTAGACTGCTATGTCACGAGTATAAAAAAACAAGAGAAATCTACTTTCTCCAGCAGAAATCTATGAGGAAATTTGGCTCATCTAATCCCCTACCCAAATTATAGTATCCAGGTTTCTTGTTTATATGATAGTTAAGAAATCAGCTTACTGGGGAAAGACAACTATAATCTGGTTACTTAATTGCATGTAAACACAGTCTGTATCACATTGTACAGCGGAGCATCATCAGCATCTAATAACAAAAGTAGAGCCAAAACGTACATATAAGGCCAGAAAATGTTATCTCCCATTACAATTTAAAGTTTCTGGCCTCCTGCAAAGAACCCACTGAAAATGAATGAAACAACCAGTAAGAGGAACTTCACACCAGTAGCTGTTTCATGTTGGCACCCTCGAGTCAGACATAGAATAATAACAGACAAATGTCTATGACGTCTGCCGACAAGAAAAGCACAACAAGTAGTAATTACAGTACATGCTATATTAAGTGTCCAGGTTAGATGTCTTACTCCGTAGCGTTTGAAGAGAACATCCAGGTCCTCTGTGGTTTTACGGTACTTGTCGTCATTTAGGGGACTTTGGTCGATAGAGTCTTCACCATCCGGCTCTGGACTGTCACAACCATTGAAGCCTTTCTTTCTCAAAGTCTATACAAGTAAAAAAGGAAGTAAGTGAGATTAGAGTAAAATTAGCCAGTAAATTTACTAGAAACATATATTTTTCAGAATGTATACACAACATCAACAGGACAATATCTAGAAAACTAACCTATTTTAAGATAAAAGCACACTTTTAGGACACTTTTTCCAAACTTAATGTAGTACCTCATGATGGCATAGCATTTTTGTATACTTGTTTTTAATGACACTGCAGTTGAACTTGCTCACACAGTTGTCTGGAGATCACATACACAGTATGACTGTATTTAACTGTCACATACACATTTCTAACATTTTAGCTTGTTCAGTTTGTCACATCAAAACAACAAAAACAATATGTTCTTGGGTGTATTTTCAGGCAGTGAATCAGAACTCAGCTGAAAGTTAATTACTTATTTAGGTCCTTATATCTCACCGGTTCTGGTATTTTTAGTGAAACACTTGTGTAGCATATGGATACGTTTTTACTAGTTTTCATGGATTATAACTGCATTATCAAGCTACATTTGTAGTGCCAAAAGTCTTCTACAGCCATTGCAGATACAAATTATTTAGTTAATAACCAAGTTAAATTCTAAGTTTACCTAAAACCCCAGCTAAGATACTTGTTAGCCTTTGCTTACTAACTTGTACACAAACCCTGCTGACAGGATGGATTTACCTCAATAATGTCTGCATTGGTCCGGCTCTCATGAGGCTCGTTGTACTCTGTGTATTTGAGCAAGACCTTGTCCATGTCAGTGCTGGCATACTGGAACAGCTTGTTCGCATGGTTGAAGATGATCAGGGCAATCTCGCAGTCACACAACACACTCAGTTCGTAGGCTTTCTTCATCAAGCCAAACTTTCGCTTTGTAAATGTGACCTGAGAGAAAACAGTGAAGCAGAGCAGAAAATCAAAGTAAGTATTAGACTAAAGTAGTAGATTTGGGCTGTGCAGTACTGCCACACATACTTTTTCAAATCTAAGTAAAAGCTCATGTTAATTGCTCCTTTGTAGAACTTTCTACGATCACATTTCTCATTTTCTAAGCGTTTTCTCACCACTTTTGCTAAAAATTTAAAAGCAAAAGCAAAAGTTTTCCTCTGCACAGTTTTACTGCTATCCACATACAAAGCAATCAAGATTTGCAAACGAAACTTAAATTCATCATTTAGGATAAGTTCATGACATTCATTACTAACTGATCCAATGGGTAACGTATCCAACAAATAGTATTTTGTGTGTTGTTTGGATGTCAGAATTATCACTGAAACACAATGGAGTCAGTTTTCAGCATCAATAATGAAACACACTTGTTTGTGCAGACTCATAACTATTAGCACTACAGTGAAACAACAGTCTTTATTCTCAGATTTTCACATTCAATCAATAAGTAGTGACTGATGATCACTGTCGATTATACTTCAGCAGTCAATGTAGCTGCTTTAAATTTTGTTGATATTATTTTTAGCCTTGATTCTCTAATGTTTGGCATTTTTTCTTAAAATAAGAAAAAGAGGGCAAAAAGATTTTTATTTTTAAAAACAACACTGTTGACTGACTTCTCTCAGTCCAGACAGACGTTTCTCACTGCTCCTGTCCAATTCCTGTGTAAACTGTACATTTGGTGAATAAAACAATTATGATTTTACATATTTTTTACTAAATGTGTCAAAACATTGAGGTGTTTTGGTTTTTTATACTGATACTCTATCAGCAAATTAAGGCTGCAGACAAATTGTTCCAGGTGTGTTTTGTTTCAGCAATTTGACTAGAATTTGTTTGTGATTCATTTAATAATTTCAATTATCAATGTTCGATTGGAAAGTGTAGAAAAATGTTTAGGATCGGTCTGAAATGTTGAATATCAGCTGTGAAGATGTAGAATTGGAATTAAAACTAAGGAAAAAACATGTCTTAGTGGTTCACAAAAACAGTGATAATAGGGAAAAACTAAAAATACCAGATTCTTCTGCCTGTGTGGCTGAAGGAAAGAAAGTCATTAGTGGAAAAATTACCACATGACAATGTGCTTGGATATTGACAAAAAAAAACAACATGTGGAGGACTGAGAACATGAGACAAAATACTGTAGTGTGATGAAACAAGCAGTGATACAAAGCACTCTGTTTGGCAGAACCCAGACTCATCTCATCATCCATCAAACACCCTCCCTGCTGCGAAGTGAGGTGGCAGCCTCATGAAGTGAAGACTTGTGAGGAGAAATGAACACACTGAACTGAAAAAGGACATGATTTACAGAACAGGAGTATTTTCACTGCAGATAAAGGGATAATATTTGAATGGGACAATGGTGCCCACATAAAACTAAATCAACAACACAGCAGCTTCAGAATGAGAAAACTGTGCAGGGTCAAAGCAAAGCCTGACTCCCATAGAAAATCAGTGAATTACTTCCAGACAGCATATAAAAGGTTCCTGGTCCCTCACACAGGTAAAGAAACACGACAAAAACCTCTGGACTTCATAAACTCTACACAACAACCCATATGTTGTTATGTGGTTCTTGTTTTTTCAGTTATGTTTTTAAAAATGGAAATCAATGCTTAAACTGTACAATATCTTAAAATTGTATTTTTTTAGCATTAACTTGTGCATAATGTTATTTTTTACATTGTACTGCCTAAAGGTAGGCAGATTGTAATGATACAAACTTTATAAAACCTAAAACTGGTAGATTTCTAGAAGTCTCACTGGATACACTACTCTGAGTTAATCAATAAAATGGATTTTGGCAGACTTAGATTACAACTTTTTCAATAGAAAATGAAAACTTTTTTACTTGTGCATTCTTTTTAATTGTAATACTGATTTAAACTATGCAGATCATTTTATCTGTAAGCCATTTTACCATGGCAACATCCTGTATTATCTTTTTTATAAAGGCATTTCACTGCACTGACTAAATACTTTGCTCCTGGGAAAAATGTCTTAAACATTATTATTAAATGTATTATTTAACTTATTAATAAATGCCGCAACCCTTACGAGGACAAGCGGTTAGGAAAATGGATGGATATTTAACTTATTTAAAATGCCATATAAAAATTCAACTTTTAAACAAAAATGAAAAAGAAGTGCTAATTACTGGTCAGCACCAATTTAGATCTGACTGATAATCAAATCTCTAATATATTCCTTCACTAGAGTCAGCATTCAAACTTTAGTGTTAACTGTTTAGCAAAGTATATTTTAATCCACTGATACAAGTCTCAGGATTGTCTTAGTAGCACTGCAGTACAAACAGAACCAGAACTGAGGTATAAAAACGATTCAAATTTGACAAAATTTTAAAAATATTTTGACCCACCTGCTTGTTCCTTTCATCGGTGATCCGCTGGATCTGAATCTTTTTCCTACCCATGATGCTTTGCAGTTGTGGACACAAACGTCGTAGTCAGTCAAGTAGAGAAGTGCTTCTCAGAGGGTGAGAGATGAAGTGCAGTCTACGACTTCGTACTTCAGCCCAAAAACACTTAGACACAGTCATGCATCTGAGAGAATACGCACACACTCATTTCTCTGCCCAGGTGTGGTGAGGCAACGTGGTCGAGTCCGTTTACCGACGAGCAACAAGAGAAAAGAGTGGGTGCTGCAGAGATGTGCGAGGCTGAAATTGGAGGAGGTCGTCAGTTCATTGTTTGTTCAACAGGAACAAAAGTGGGAAAAAACTTCCCTGCAGCTGCTGTGGTGAGGAGGACGTCGCTCCTCTCCTGCATAAGACAAAAACAGAGAAAACAGAACTTAATTTATCCCAGTGTAAATAATTCTTAAGCCAAACCTCAAAACACAACTTGATAAGCAAGTTCAATAAATGGATGATATCTGATTATGTGGATCATGCGTTAAAAATAAAGTATCATATTCTTGTCACAGGAGATAATGAACATAAATGATTATATAATCTGCGCAGCTCTGTCCAGTTAACTTCAGAACAATGAAGAATGATGATGAGGGCAGATGGTTACGAACAATTAAGGTACCTATATATAACGTAACACTTCAATTGTAAACCTTCCCACCAACAAACACCAGGCGGAAAGGTCCACAGTTGATTTCTGAATTGACTTTGAGATTTGAATGAGACATTCTCCCTTGCCCATTTATTTTGGATTCGGGTTCTTGTAGAGCAGTGGTTCTCAAACTTTTTACACCGGGTACCACCTCAAAAAATATTTGGCTCTCCAAGTACCACCATTATG
>JAUMHL010000003.1:8731247-8749526 GCA_032362345.1 Sandelia bainsii
GAGAGATCGGGATGCGGTGTTGTGACTCTAAAGCTGTTAGTAATGTTTATGGAGATGTAAAGTGTATAAAAGTCTGATGTTGTCCAGTGAGCGAAGACAGTTCACCTGTAAACTATAGTAGTATTGTGTCTTATGTTATTATTTAATTTTCGTAAAAAAATTATCAGGTGTTCCTGCATACCACTAGAGGGAGTCTGCGTACCACAAGTGGTACGTGTACCATAGTTCGAGAACCACTGTTTTAGAGCATTGTTAAGAAAAGTAAGATTCTTATATTTTGGTCAAGGACACCTTTGTACAGTACAAGATAGATTTGTGTTATTTCCATGATTCTACAAGATCAAAATGTAACTGTGGGAATATTTAAGGTACAACTGAAATGATAAATCTATTAGTTGATAAACAGAAAAATAATCAGTACCAGTACTGACAATGAATTTAAGCCATTTATTTAAAAAAACACAAATTCTAAACATTTACTATTTACAGCAACTTAAATATGAAGAGTTTCTTGCTTTTCTCTTGCTATGACAGGTCCCCATTTGCTCATCTCATCCCATCTAGTCCAATGTATTTACTTTACAATACTTAATTTGTGTGTTGAAATCTGTTGCCCCAAAAACTCCTATCATAAAATGACAAAAGTGTGCATACACACTAACTTTTTGCTAAAAATCATAAGTACATCACTTGGCCTTTGCTTCCATGTCCAACAGTGTAGACCACACAAATTTATTCTAGTCTCAACATCAAACCAAGACTTTAAAGTTGTGTGCCGTCAGAATGTGTTTTCCACAAATGTAACGCTTCAGCCCCTTTAGGATGATTCAGTGACGACACAATGAAACAATCAAAGTTGTTTTTCACTGAAAGAAAAACATCACAGCAGCTTTTCATGAGAAGGATGTCACCAAACAGGAGTCAGCACGGACAGCTAGAGACCTTTAATAGGCTCTAAAATTTGCACGACCCTGAGTAAAAGTGACAAAACAAACACCAAAATGTTTTTGACTAAATTCTTGATGTCAAAAGAAATAGTGATTTTTTGACTGTTTGTGCTGTGATCTCAGGACAGGATAAGTGTTTCTTTGCTTATTTCCCTAAGAACAGTCCAAACATTTTACGGCAACACAGAAGCATATTAAAAGATTATAAAAACTTAATGCGTTCTTCTAGGGTGTGCTACACTACGTGTTGGTTTGCCATCTTTGAATTTTGTACTCTGAATCACTGACTGTATTCTTTATTTTGGCTATGTTTTGAAAAACAACCTCACCATTTGTATGACAGTCTGAGAATCATGGATAAAAAATGTAAATATGGAAGAAATGATGATGAGGAAACATTTTGGTATTTGTCAGACAGATAAACACTGTCTGAGCTATCTGAGGGAAACCACTGACCACTTCTAATAGGGTGATATTACTGCATATAATACTGCATATACAAGAGGGAGACTTTTAGGTTTAATTAAAAAACATGGATTTACATGAGATTGTTCTGATTAAATATTCAAGATTAATTTTTCTGATGTAAAAATGATGGTATGAATGAATATTTGAAAATCAATATAGAGCAGTTCATCATTTTCCTTTTGGTTAGTTATGTCAAGTCAAATACTTTAAATATCACAATACATAGTTGTACATAATACATGTTTTCATATATTCATGATGATATGTAGGGCAACAAATTTGCTACTGCATTTTTATTATGAATAAAAACTCAATATCACTTACAAAAACAACTCACATTTCCTCAGTGGAAAAGTTTAATTAAATCTACAACTATAAATTAACTTTGCAGAAGGATTGTAAAATTAATCATATAATAATCATAATTTTAGCCTCAACAATTAATTAAACTCAGTCAGGTGTAATGCTGATCCCATGCATTTAGAGTGGCTGCTCTGGAGCATTAAACGCTCTCCCTATTCCCATATGAACCGTCTTCACATGGTTTTGTAGAACTGAAAAGATAAGCTGATTCATCTGTTAATCAAGCCATAGAAATACAACTGGCAACTATTCTGATGACAGATTGATTGTTTTAAAATCAAGAATTTCAAACACTTTGTGTTTCCAATTTCTTTACCGTGAGGATTTGTAGATTTCTTAGTTTTGTATCACTGTCAATTTAATATTTTGAGTTTTGGGCTCTTTGTCAAACAAACAAAGCCAACTCATGTTTGTTTCCAACACAGTAACTGTTTTTAGGCAAGTACAAATTCACTTGCAAGAAGTGAAAACATTTTATTCCAAATATTTATTTGGCTTCATGCTTATCTGTTTTATTCTCTTCAGTTAAGATTCAGCTGTTGGTAATGTGTGTGTTGTTGTAATGTGTGTGTCTTTAACATGAGAGAGAGAGAGAGAGAGAGAGAGGAATATGAACTGAAAAAGCAACCACACCTCTGCAAGTGAAAATGAGACGGTGCTGCAAATGGATCCCAAAACAAAATTTAGTCCAGTCCTAGTGCTGCAGTGAAAACTACCAGCAAAACTGTTGAATAACACAGATGAAAGAGTGAAAACTGACAACATACTAATTAGTTTTACCATTATTTCACACTTTCTTCTATCTTTAATATAAATCAAACTTACATCTGCATACCTTGCCTAACAACCTCATGCCCCTTCCTACACAAAGGCTCAGCACTGTGGTAATTGTGTTAAGTTTTCCCTCCAGTCTTCACCCTTCATGTCCACGCTTTCCTGTGGGACTGTTGTTAGGCCAGATGGAAAAAATGAAAACGCCACTGGAGTGCACATGGGGCCTCCACAAACCACATTTCAACACTTGAGAGAGTGTCCAGCTTGAAAATTAATCAGAAGTTGTAATAAAATCTAGCATATTGGGTTCAACTCCAAAACTCTCAGTGTCATTCATCAATGCCATGTCTTACGTCAACAGCAACACATAACAGCTCCAAACTCAAACTACCAATGACAAATCACTGGACTCAGGTGAGGCTGTAGTTCTGAGGGTGTGCTGTGTGAGGCACGTTATTTACTGGATGGCAGCTGTCACTGAGCCACTGATTTGTCGTTTGTATTGTGAATGTAGCGAAAGGCATCTTGAACACAATCTCAACAACACACAGGGGCTCTTATCTTCCCCAGTCAAACCTACCATACAACACAGCATCAGCTTAAGATCTGCACTGACTGTCCCCACAAAGTCTGCCAGATATCTGGGGGTCGTAACTGACGACCAACTAAGCTTTGCTGACCACATCTCCTCCATCTCTGGCATGCAGATTTGCCCTCTGCAACAACCGAAAGATCTGGCCCTGCCTTTCTGAATATGCTACCCAACTCCTTGTGCAGGCACTATCATTTCTCGTCCTGACTTACAATGTCCTCCAAACAGGGCTACCAGCATGAGCAATCAAACCTGAAACTGAATGACTTGGGGTTTTGAACTTTAAGTTACATTAAACAAGACACTGGAGAAACTGAAAGTTGTGGCTGGCATTTTTCGCATTTCACTTATCAAACAATTAATCTTTATATAACCCTAACCCTAACCCTCCACTAAATGTCCTCAATTTTTTTTGTCTGATCATCAGTTCGAAACCCAATAGTATTCACTATTCACACAGTAAAACAAAACAAAGAAATCCTAAATGATTTGCTTACATTTTTGACTGATCAATGACTTAAACAATTAATTGATTATCAAAATTCTCAGTGACTCATTTGTGCATCACTTTGGACAAAATCCAAATGAATTAATGTCTGCGGTCAGTAAAGCAGCTAGAAAGGCAGTGAGCAAACATGGTGGTTGTGGCAATAATGAGAGACCTTGAACGTGTTTAAACCCTAGTAATGGTGTATATTATCAAACAACATTACATATACTCCATGATGTAGTCTGCGCTTTGCTAAAGTATGGATCATTTCATACATGAACTGTGTTTGCAGCAGAGCTGGACATCATCATAGATCATTCATTAGCTGCAACTGTAAGGCACCAAATCTAAACAATTACCACAACAAGACATGTAAAATTTCCCACTGCTGGAAGGAAAAATGATTAAAAATGCTCTTCCCTATGGACTCTACTAACTTTGCCACTGTCAGGCTACAACATTATCTTTCATTAGCTGTGAATTGACCAGAATGGGGCTACACTGCAAGGCTTCTGTCTAGCCTCCCTCTCCATGACTGCCCTCTGCATGGCTGCCCCCTCATTACTGTAATTGACATGTGCATCCCTCCTCTTCCCCCTTAAGGCGCTGATGGCTCAATTAGGAGCTGGCTGGAGGACTGATTGGATGCCAAGATAACGAGGTCGCCACCTGGCTAAAACTGAGCCCTGCATCCAGCCAAACCAAGTTCACTCTGTGACATATAGGGAGCCAAGAGAATAAAAAAAAGACAGTTTACAAGTAAATCTCGTGCATGAAAGCACTGGACAGAAGACTATATTAGTGTAAAATAACTGATTGACTCCTGTTTGCATCAGGTGAGCCTCATTTATATTAAGAAATTTTGTACACTGATAACAAATGAGCCACTGTTGAATATTATTCTGATGAAGGAGAGCACAATCAAGCTTAGGGTAGGCATCTGTCTGTTTTGGAGTAGTGTAATTAGTGTAGTGACCTTTAGCAGATTATGCACTAGCCAATGAAATGAGCCAAAGCCCTGAGATAAATGGTTGGAGCCTCAAATGTGACTTATAACAGGGTTTGACTATCCACAGCTCAGACAGAGGGGTTTAGGACAACCTTAATGTCTCAAACACTGCTCCCCAAAGATGGACAGGATTGATTTGCCTATAAAATGTCACAAAATACTGAAAAGTGCACATTGTGATTCCTGATTCCAAGTTGCCATATCCAAATTAGTTTATTTTTAATCCATCCGTCAGTCCAAAACCAAATATATTCCAGTATATATACTGTTAATTAACTAAAAAATCGGAGAAAGCGGATGATGAATCTATTAACAACTGATGTCTTACAAGACTAGAGCAAGAACAAGACCTGACTATTTTGAATTTTTTAATAACATATTCCTCAAGTGTCATTTATTTGAATGATGTAAAATTATCACTAGCAACAAGTCAATGGTAACTCTCTTCTCAAACAAAAGCCCCAAGGTCTTTTCTCAGAACAGATGTAAGTAAATTTTGTCACCTTTGTAAACCTGACATAAGGTATTTCATGTTGCAATACCATTTAAATTCTAATTTTGCTCTTATGCCTTGCTCAAGGAAACTTTGAAAAAAAAAAGACATTGTTGTTGCTGAGAATGGACATTTCCCCAATAAATTCAGAGTCACTGAGTATAGTGTTCACATGAGCCATATTTTTAACATGTCTGGAAGGAAAAGTCTAGTGATTATCATGGTCTTTCTTCAGGGTGAAGTATTTAAACCGACAGAAAGGAAATAAACTTTTACTGAATTTACTGTGTCTGTAAAGTCTCAAGTGTTTGTATGTTTCTGTTCTTGTTTATATGTGAATATTTTTTAATGTCATCTATTCTTGTCTTTGCTGTCTGATTTTTGGTTGGAAAAGAACGTGTTTTATTTAATTTTATTTTCTATGCATCTGCTAACCATTCTCCCTTGTCAACTTGAAGTCTTATCCATATGAACTTTACATTTTAATAAAACAGCTTTGGGAATGACAAGAAAGTTTTGGGCAACCAATATATTGTTCCTGCTGTTCACCCAATAAAAAACAGGATTTCTCCATCAAACAATAAGATGGCATTCTGGGGTGTGCAAAACTTAGCTTTAAACTTTTAAAAACAACTATTTTACACAAAACCCACAACACAAGCTACATATGGCTGGTGATAGATAATAATCATTATGATTATTATTATATGGCTGGTGATAGAAAACTGATGTGAGCTGGGCCGTTTATGCTCTCAGTCAGCAGACTGTACTACCGACAGATGTTGATGTGAATCCAGCAGCAGGGATGGTACACAGTGCATCACTCTGTCAAACTGGCCTACTTCTAGCACAACAGCTTTGGGATAAGTATGGCACAGAAGTCATGGCTGCTCACTTCACTAAATACATATAACCCCATGAGTTTGACTAGGGTCTCTCTTAAGCTAGTTATATGTTAAAGAATACATTAAAGCCATGTAGATGTCCTTTGACTGTAACAGCCTGGCATCTAGCTGTTACCAATATTCATAGTTGTGTCTTTTGTACAAAATTCAAGCTACTCTAATATCAAAATCTCAAGAAGACACAGAGATGTGAAAAATGTTATTTATCTTGTGCAGTCTGTTCTCTCCTTAATGCCATTACACATTACCATGTTGGATCTGGTATGTGCCGTCCACATGAGGTTAAAATGACAAAGTGGGAGCAGGACTCATATTCTCTGAACATTATGACAGATGGAGACTGAGTAGGCCCACTGACGGCAGACAGGTACCCTACATGGTTTAATTTGACAGGTTGGAAGCTGACTGATATCAAATCTTGTGTCCTGATTTTACCAAAACAAGTGCACGCCTTTAAGACACCACAACCGTGGTTGACTTATAGAGCAGAGGGCGAGCTTTTCTAGAAAGGCCATTTCACAATTTTCTTGTTACGAGTCCGACGGACAGCCATTACCTTCCTTACACTCTCCACATAACTCGGCTATGCGAACTGGAGCACACAACACTTTACATCGCATTACGGATATTTTGTATTCAAATGAGGACTCTTCTTCTATTGTACCATAAATCAGTGTACTGTTGCTTTTCATTGCTATATTTTATAAATAAAGCAAGCAGTCCTGCTCCTATGCGAGGAAAAAAGACGCAGGAAGGAAATGTATCACTCCACTTACCCTGAAATATTGCTGATAAAAACCCAAACTTGGCCTGCCACCCGCTCCGGAGGTGACCTGTCTTAATTAAAACGCATTAATTTACTACGCTGAAGCGACGTCTCTATTTACATGAATCCGCGACATTTTATTCCATAATGTTGAAGTAACTATACTGTCCACCCAAGCGATACAGTGTACCCAGTGTACGATCTACGTCATTTACATCAGCCCGTGATTGACGCGTCCGAAATCCAATAAGAATCTGACGTGCGAACCTGTCGTCCAATCAGAGCGCAGTGCCGCCGAAGTGGGCTGGCATGTGATAGAGGACATGACGGAGGTGTCGGCCATGTTCTGCAATAGTGTTTGTATTCCTCCGCCTCTGTATTTACCTTTTGCATGATTTTGCATGTGGGGAAAATGTCAATGTAGCCTCACTGTACCCTGCCTGCTTTCCATAAGGGAGCCCGCTAGGCCATTTGTCTTTTACGTCTGTAATTACCACAGCCCCGTAAGCAACGAATAACCAACCGTGAAGGGTGTCAAAAAGAGAAACGTTGAAAGTTGTTTATCGTCTAAATTGTCGTCTCTTATTATGCCATCATACTGTACGTTAGACGGCAAACCGTGGCGAAATGCCCACGGGTTTTTTAAAACAGTAGACTTGTGTAAATTTGCGAGAGAATATTTACCCTATAGAGTTACCTGTACCGTTACATTCACCATAATGGATTTAAAAATGTGTGACAATAACTCCAACACAATAATACACTGTATTACACAGCCTAACATAGTGCAGCACACACTGTGCACTTACATGCGTGGTTATCCAAGTCTACTCTATACAGGCCTACTCTGCATGTGCACATGCAAGTACCTCTGCAGACTAATTCATAATCCATACAATAATTACAGGGCTGGATTAAACCACTGCCTATCCCTCCCCTGCTTTCTCCCAAATTGGTTTAAATATTTATTAAATATTTATAATATGTGACACATGCCCTCCTCATGCACCATGTTTCAAATAAATACCAATGGATACTAAAGATATTACACCTCTGCTTTGACACATTCTGGTGATGGCTATACTCCCATTACTAGTTTTGTTTGTGTTTTAATGGTGCATATCCCCAAAAACAATTTCAATAAAATCACATTACCACAAAGTAATTTCCAGACAAAGGCATTTGGGATCCCTGAAGGTCTAGGCCCCTTTGCAGGGCAGCTGTTCACTTACCTGGTTGGTCATCCAGTCGTGAATAGTTATTTCACCATTCTTTGCTAGTATAAAACCATAACCCTGTTCAGTTCATTGAATATGCACCAGGTAGTTTATTGTCCAGCTCTTGCCTGTAATACTCTATATTGTATATGTTTAAGTTTGTTTTGTATTTGTATCTGACAACATCATTCCTAAAGATCCTGGGCTGGGAATTTGTTCTTTTCTGCTATCTGCTCTGAATTAATAGAGACTTGAAGGTGACAGGGTCCATGGGAGTGGGAGGTAAGTAGGAGACCATTTGCAAATTTTTTGCCCTGAGGCTTAAAAACATGTTAACTTGGCGGTTGGCTATCATATATGCTATCAGTGGGAAAACAACGAGCAGAGTTCATCCTGTAAGTCAAATCATCCTGATGTGTACAGACTCTCCAGGGAGTTAAAAATCCTTTTAAAATGTTTATGTGTGCATTTCTATAATATGTTGCCTACATTCTTCTTCTTTTCTCTGAGTTTCTAGGCAGACTTGTGTCCTAGTTTAAAAACATATGCTGTATCCAACCCAGTGCTGAGGACTACTGGGAGCAGAGAGGCTGACAGAGATAAAACACATGACATCTTGGAAAAATGCCTCATAAGAGACATCCTGGATTAGAAACACAGTTTCAAACGCTGGCTTGATTTGTTGGATTGAAATCCATAAATTATGCATAAAGATGAGTCATAGAGTGATCTCACAACAACCAGCTCAGACACGGACACCACTACAGACAAGCTGAGCATGAGAAGACCCAGGTTTGCGCTTCAAGATGGAGGAAAGAAAACATGCTAAAAGGGCCTGAATGCCCTGAAGAAAAGCAGTTCAAGATTGCATGAATCCTGTGATGACCTGTAAGTTTGTGGAAGTCCACAGAAGTCATTTGGATGACGTCCATTGGTAAGTAGAAAGTGGAGGTCTGTAGCATAATAGTGTCCAGAGGCAGACATAAGAAATAAAATGCAGGGAACGGAGGGCAGAGAGACCAAGCAGCAAAGAAAGAAAAAGTTCAGCTGTAGAAACTTAAGAAAGAATTGGCCTCAGGCTTCTTAAAAGAACAGAGTTGGCAGAATGTCCTACGCCAGCTGAGGAAAGCTTTAGAGTTAAATTGCTTGAACTCTTCAGTGTAGTGACTAGTTCTAATGGTGAAGCAGGTTAATTAAAAGTTGGTGGTTTGATCCATGAGCTCTGTGCTGAAGCATCCTTAAGGTAGACACCAAAGCCTCAATTGTAGCCAATATTTTCTGCCAGTTAAATACAACAAATACTGCAGAAAATGTAATTTTGAGTGGTGACTGTCAAGTCTTTAGGTTGATTTTTCTTGTTTTATAAAAACTAAGAGGTTAGATCACACAGAGCTACAAAATGTCAAAGATGACAACAAAGACTTGTGGTCATGGGTCTTTACTCCCTTTACAGAAAAGTCAATTGAAGTTTAATTCAAAGGGATTTTTTTGAGAGATGAAGGGCTCTTAGGTGAATGGTGAAAAGCTTATTGTATAAAGGTGTTAACAGTTGTTTCTTAAGCTCAGCAGTTTCTTAACTCAGCAGTTCGGCAGTAAATTTATTTACACACTATCAAGGACTTCATCTTGTTCATATGTGCTACCTGAACAAGTGGCAGCATAACAAGCAAGTCTATTGTTTTACAAATGTGTTTCCATCCTTGTGACCAACCAAATCCGATGCATCTGCATGCCTGGAAATGTGCGTTACTCTCACCGTGTTAATGACAAAACACGCCAAAGTGCTCTCCATGCAGGTTTACCTGACTCTGCTGCCCACACACACTCCACGCTACCTCCCACATTTACTCCACTCTGATCTCATTATTGTAGAGAGTAGAGCTACTTGTCATTGTTATTACCCATGAGGGTGTTTTCTAACACTGATCTTTTTTAGATTCAATGTCTGTAATGATAAATATGTTTTCATCTTGGTTCCCTTCTTTACTAAGAACTATTATCTAGAGGTTATAGACCTAGACTTAACAAGACTTAAGAGTCAAGCAGCTTTGTGAAGTTGTACTTATCACTTCTCCTTAGCCTATCATGTTAGCATGCTAACATTTGAGAATCAGCACTAAACACAAAGTACAACTAAGGCTAAGGACGATGTATGTCATTAGTTTTTTCAGGTATTCAACCATCAACCAAAGTAATCCACAAACTAAAGTTGTGTTCTGATGAAAGCCCAAAAAAAGATTGAGGGTTACCAAAAAATTAAACCTCTGGGGACCATGCATACATGTAGCCTACAAAGTTATGCTGCAGATTTGAACAAGTGCTTGATGAAAAGCCAGACGTTCATCAAAGTAATTACAAATTATGCTGGCAATCTATGCGTTAGTTCAGTCATATAAGAAGCTCACAGTGAAAAGGTAAAGTCAGAGGGTCAATAGAGTCATTAGGATTAATCTGCTGGGAAACATGATGAATGTAAGATTTCACAGCAATTTGTCCAATAGATCTGGAGGTATTTCAGTTAGGACCAACCAACAGTGCCAACACATGCCAAAAAATGACAACTCGTGCATACTGGAAAATATTTCCATGAGTTGCATGTAGTTATTAAAATTGGTAGTTGCTGTTAGTCTTGTTATGCTGCCCTGTTATTAGTTTAAGTGAACACTCTCAGATCAATTTCTACTTACCAGCTTTTATTTTGTCTTTAAGATGGCTCTGTTGACATGCAAGCACAGTAAAGTAGTAAGTAACTTACTCCATTCAGGGCTTTTAATAAACCTCTGATACATACTCATATACAGTATTGACATCCATCTCTGAGACAAATGAACCATCTCAAACTGCTTATGAAAATATTGGTCATAAGGTTGTGGAAAAAGCTTAAAGAGGAGTTTGAGATCTGATTGTAGATCTGACAGTCGGCTGCTTGGTCAGTCCATCACTTTGGTCCAGAATGAAATATCTCAACAACTACTAAATGCAATGCCAAGTTAGTTGGCATCAACATTCATGTCCCCATTAGAGTAAATTGTATTTATTATACAGTAGCACTATCGTGTAGTCAACAGTTGAGTTGATCCACAACTAATTGTGTTTATGTCGGACTACTTTCAAAAATAATTACAGTTCCATAAGACTAAGCTGTACTTTGTGTTTACTGCTAATTAGCTGCTCATTGTGAGCATGTTAACATGATGACTTTTAGCATTAGCATTTAGCCCAGAGTACCATAATGTCTAAATAAAACCTGACAGGGTTCCACAGAGACAAACTTAATCTTGTTCCATGTATTTGTGGTTATTTATTTGCAAATACAACAGTTAATGTAATGTTATGTTTTTCAATGCCTTGGGGCACAGACAGGTAAAAGGTGTCTTCCACACGTCATTTTTTAAACTGTATGTGGTTATTTTTGCTTCTTTAAACTGAGCTCTGTTATTTTTTAACACAAAATAGTAGCACTCACTTCATACAGAGGATCTATTGTAGGGGTTCTTTGACTCCCTCATGATTGGGACTATTTATTTTGTATTCTCTATAGACACCTGTTTGAGGTCATCTCTGACATGAAGTAACATAGGAAACATGATTACAGCCAAAAAACAGTGAGGACAACAATTTGACACAGTGCAGTACACATTTAAAATTTCCATTTTGTCCCTGTGTGGCTTTTCCTTTTCTGGACCATTGCCTGCTGTCCTGTATGAGCAGTGATACCTCAACAAATGACACCATTCAGAAACACTGAACATTGTGCTCTCTCAGTATGTTTTCTTTCCATAACTGCAGGGAGTTTGAGTTCTTCATAAATATATTTTCACTGATAAATGTGCAGAACTACAAATGGAGAAATCTCATAATTCAGTTTTAAGAAATTCCTCAGATAAAGCTGTTGTAGTTGGCTCAGTACACTGAAGAATCTTTGAATCTCTACCAAATAACATGAACCAAAAATAAAACAAGACTACTGACAAGACAGCTAATGACAAAAGTATGCTTTTTTAGTGCTTCTTAAAAAGGAATATTCACTTGATTAACACTAGGATGTATTCTGAAATAATTTTATTACCTTGATCTTATTCCTCATCTTTACATAAAGACAGAGATAAGATAAAGGAGGCTAAAAAACACAATTTACATTTATAGTGGCAACTTTTCTATATAGTTGCAAGAAAAAGTAAATGAACTATTTGCAATTTCCTGGTTTTCTGCTTAAATTGGTCATGAAATGTGAAATGATCTATACCAAAGTCACACATTTCAACAAACACAATATGTATAAGCTGATAAAACACAGTCATGGTCTTTCATGTCTTTATTGAACACACCACTTAAACATACAGAGTGACAGTGGAAAAGTAAGTGAATGAGTGTTTTAATAACTGGTTGAACCCTTTTTGGCAGCAATAAACTCAAGCACTTTTTGTAGCTGTGGATTAGACCTGCGCAACATTCAGGAGGAATGAAGGAGGAAAACAGTTTATTTTATGTGACTGTAGGTCAGTTTGATTAATTTTAACAAACAATAATTTGTGTGCATATTCTGCTATGTAGCAAACTTGCTTTTTTTTTTCAGCAAGAGAAGACCTGGCACTTTGAAAATACCAAAATAGCTTTCACCTTCATTATTCCAGACTTAAAAAAAAATCTTAGATAAATTAATGAAATGTAACGGTTTGTGCAACTATGGAAAAAAAAAAAAGAATTGCAAAATAAGTAGTAAGAAAATGTGGTGTATTATATGAATAATGGAAGAAATAAGAAAAAGAAGTAAAAGTATTATTTATAAAGTTCTACTTAAAGTCTACTGAACACTTACAGACGGATGACAAATTAAAGGAAAAACCTGAATGATAAGTACAGTTGCTTCTACACAAATGCACTGCATGGTGCAGCTGAGAAATTATCATCCAGTCAATAGTGTTTCAATAAGAACAGTGACTGAAGTGACCAAAGTGATCTTCCAGGATGACAATACCCCCAGTCATAGTTCACTAGATGTCACTGAATAGTTTAATTAGTACGAAAACGATGTGAATCACGTGAAAAGGCCTTTGCAGTCACCAGATCTCACTCCAACTGTGGGGATTTTGGGTCAGCATGTAAGACAACACTCATTCCTCCAGTAGAGTCCAGAGACTTGGACAATCATTGCCAGGGCCTTCACACCTTAAGGCCCTGTTTGCACATGGCAATAAGATTACTACTTATCAAGGTGGACTGGGACACATTTGACCACATCTCTTTTGTAATGGAAATGCAAATGTTTCCCTGACAACAACATTACATGAAAATACGCCATCAGTGCAGGACATGGTGGTTGTTTTAGTGAGAGCATGTCCATGCTACAGATGAAAAAAAGCATGAAGAGAAACACTGATGTATGTGGTGGGAGTACCAGTGAAACAAGATACCTAATTTCCATTTGGGCAGAGGAATCTGTCCAAAGGAAACTTGATTACTACTATCAGAAACAGACTGATGTAATAACTGTGCACATGGCCTTTGACCTCATAGTAGAAATGATGCAGCAGTAATGAAATCTGGACACAAGTGGTCTGCTGGACACCTTGAAGATGCATGTATGTGTACAGCGGTAAATGGTGATTTCCGCTTGTGATCTGACTGCCCAAGACACATCTTAATACCAGGTGTAAGCAGAGTCCAAGACACTTTATGTTGGTATTTGCTTTGTATGTCACCCATCTGTACATGTACTGTGAAAATAAACTATCATACATGTTGTTACAGCATCCTACAGTATATGGAATGTATTTGCCAACCAAGGTGCCAAAGCTGTTAAGAGTATGTGATAAATCAAAATTAAAGAACATTTGTTTCCATATTTCAGCCTCTGTGATGACCTATTGTTATCTCATTGTGCATCAAAGTATCTGACAGAATTACCCAAATAACTAAAACTTGCAGCTAATTATTGCAGCTAATTAAGCTGTAGTACTTCTCTGTTTAGGTATGAAGTGCTGCTAAGACAAGTCTACTATTGTGTCCACTGGTAAAAGACTGAATTATTGCCTGATGTTTAAACACCTGCCGAACAGACAACTTCAAAATGGGACAAAATCACAAAATCAATTCGACATCAAAAGAGAAACATTGTTCCCTTATAAATAATTCATTTAAATAACAGATATTATAGATTTTAACCATAGCGGTGTGATACACAAAGTGTCCACACGATGACAGCAGCAGAACAGAGAAAAGTTCACCGGGCTGCGTCTGATTTTTTCCTGATTTCATCACAACTGGTTTGGGAACATCAGGTGCCTCTTTAACGTACATCATAAGACCAACTATCTCTGATGTTTGTAGGACTGACAGAGCAATACACAGTCGTGAGAACCAGTTCTCTGACGTGTTTATGAAACTATAGCTAACCAGACTATAGCTGCACACTTGGTGCAGGGAGATCCTTATGTGTATGTCTTGCAGCATGCATCAGGAGATCTGTGCTGGATTGAGAATAATGGAGAATACTGCACCTCAACCTTCTCCACAGTATCGCATCTTTTACTGGCTCATGTAGGCTACCTGTATTAGTCTATGTTTTAATGGTTGTGAAATCCTAACTCAAGATCGAATTCGTTTTTAGTTCTGCTTTGAAAACTATCATAATAGCCTTTGCAATAATATATTGCGCTCTAAAAACCAGAGAAACACACTGGTTTTAAAGACTGGAAATGCCCAAGATGCTTGTTTCTACTTCTTTTTCTTCTTCAATCAGTCGTGCAAAGGAGTAGCGCACACGTATGGACTGAAAGTTTGAAAGACAAACTACAGTGATATGATTCACAGACACACACACACACAATCAATGCAGCAGTTTTTCACGTTTTTGCGACACAACTCATTGAATTAATGTCTGCAGAAAACCAATTGAACAATTTAAAATTAAATTAAAAATTAAATGAGGCCACTGCTACGAAATGTGTTCTTTTAGAAATTTTTGTTTGAAGACAATCCTACTATTTTTTTTACTACAATTGACTAATACTCAGCCGAGTTCAGTGAAATTCAATCGCTTGGTTTTATGAGGATAAAAAATAATAAAAACCCGAAACAAAAACTCTTCAGTGCTGAGTTACATTCACATAACTGGATCTGCTTGTCATATAACTTATGTTCGTTCCGATCTGTGTTTTTAAACGTGTAGGTTTAAATGCGCAGATTAAACCTAGATTCAAAATCAAAGAAACGCATCATCTCGTTATTCTCTTAAGTCCACAATTAGGAGACCTGTTGGTCCAAATGTTGAGTCTCCGAAGAGACAGACTGATTGAAAGACTTCTTCATTTTTCCAGCTAGTTTACTTGACCTGTTAAAAAACATTCAGGAACAGAACGGGTTATTTATTTTGTTGTCTGTTTTATAGCCATTTGTCCGTTTTGCATTTGTATCGTGTTGACTAATTCCCAAACTGGGTGAGTGCGACAAGCACAAACCAGTTAGATTTAGCATTTTAAATATTATTGATATTTTCCAGATTTGTAAAGACCAAATAAGGAATAAAAACACTTAGCTTGAAAAAACAGTGCTTGAGGAGCTGCATTTACATTTGGATGACTGTGGTGACCTGAAACTCGTATTGGGCTACACGTTTTTATAAAAACAATAAAACGTTTAACATTATTTACATTACTACCTTTGTTATGCTTAATTGTTTAATTGTAAATTGACACATCAATCAAGATATAGGCTACCTGATTGGAGATAAGCCATGTTTGAACCATGTCGAATATAATAAGTCAAATTCTATCTATCTATGTCTTAATACAGGTTATACTGGTCATTTCCCCAATGTGAACAGCTGAAAAAGGCTTAAACATTTATCTGAAGTGTCTGACAATCAACAACTTAGAATACAGGACAGTTTGGTGGTTTAAAACGCATCACTCATTCTTAAGTGAGAGAGACTTCTATATGTCCTACTAAGCTCCACCAAAACCCTGAATTTAAACTGTCATTAAAATGCAACAAAAACAAAAAAACAAACTTATCTCCAGAGAAGCTATGTCAGATTTGACATCTCATTGAAATTTTAAACTCAAGGGCCAGTCCTCCAGTGTGACCATGTGTACACTTAAAGTGAACGTGCTTATTTGACATGACAGGTCCTCTGATCCCAGAAGCTGATGAAGTGCTTGCTGATGGTCTCTTAGAGCATCAGTTGCAGTCTTCTAAATACATAACATTGCGTACAAGACATTCACAATTTGGATTTTGTCTTGTGCACATAAGAAATCTAGCAGTCTGTGCTATTAAGGTCGCAGGGTTCAGCATGTTATTTAAACTAGTCAGCACAGACTTAAATATATTTCTTTAAGTTGCCTTTACATGGGTTCAAGGAACATGCTATCATCAACCATTTGCCATTTTTAATACATTAACATGCAAAAAATCCCCACTGTATAATTTTTACCATGCAAAAAGAGCCCTCTTATTCCTAAATGAGTCTTAGTTCCATTTTTAAAATAAGTCTAGTTATTCTGCAACATTTAACCTCATGAAGTTCCCCCACATTCATTTATAATGCACCACCATGTCTCATTAAGCTCTTATTCAAATCAGAGAATCCCACTTTGAATATTGGCGCGACATGGGGTGAAAGGGTGCCAGGTCTGAGTGCATGCATGCATGGGCACAAATGCGCACACTGAATCGTTGTGGTTACGCAAAAGTACTACGCCTCATATTTACAGTGCTGACAGGTGAGGTGTTGCACATATCCGCTGCACCACGTTGTTCGTCAACGTGCGTAAAAGCTGGCTTTGTCGCAACGCATAGGTCACCTCCCTGTTCAGTAAAGCGCTGTATGGTGTCTGGGCTGGCAGCATTAAAACAATGGAGTGGTAGTGAGGGTGGTTTACTGCTGTCGGAGGGTCTGAGACAGACTGTGACCCAGCAGCCACAAAGACTGTCTGCTTCTCACGGTCCGTGTAACGCTTTACAAGTAGCCCAGTAACGGCGTAAATGGCTGTTTACTCCTTTTCGACATAAGTCTCGTCATAAGTCTTGACATAAGTTGGATTCCGTTCTCGTTACTAAACACGAATTAAAACCACATCTAAATATCACCATAAAGTTAAATGCAAGTAAAATACTTTACAGACGTTGGCGCACACCAGCAAATCTAATTTTTTTTTTTTACCTTGTATATAATTCTAATTAATTATTAACTACATCTTGTGCAACCGTAACAGTAAATGCTGCATCCACATGAATTAGTTGTATAAATCCCACTGGTCTACGACACTCACTTTTGTCTGAGCACTAATGATCACTTTAATTTCTGATATTTGAAATAGGCCTAACTACATGTCCACACTTTCAAATTTGAAATCAGAAATACTGACATCTACAATGAGGACATTTTGCGTTCTGGTTATGCCTCTTTAACTTCAGATCCGCTTCCCAATCGATGTTAACCTAAATCCAGGCTTTTAATTTATAGCTTGTCCACTGTTATAATTCTTGGTTGTGCTGCAATTCCGTTGCTCTACATAAATAATAATTCTAGTTTGTTTGCAAAAACAAAACAAACATGCATAAACCAACGCCACATACCCCAGACTACTTTGCAATGTCTGCGTTAGATGGGTCTTTAAAATGCTCAATGATGTACTAAAAGTAGATCAGTTTTGTGCAGTCAAATAGAATAATTTGTGGGCTGCCATGTGGTGAAAATATACTTTACAGTTAGAGTAGAGTACGTGTATTTCGTGAAATAAAATTTAATAAAATATATTAAACAGCACATAAGTCAACAGTATACAGAATTAAAACAGCACAAACAATTCACAAAACAGTGTAAATATATATATATATATATATATATATAGTAAAATTTTATTTTTATAGTCAAATAAAGCTTCATAAGTTGATCCAGGGCCAGAAAAAGACGAGTATGATAATTTCTGTTATGTTTTATACATCAAACATCTCGATGGGTCCTGGAACAGGATATTCTCCTTCAGTCCATCTTCCAGAGTTTTACATTTGTGGGGGTTTACAGATAGATTTTGTCAGAAGGTGTCAGACAAACGTGAATTTTGGCTGAAGTTATATCAATAAACCAGACCCGCTTTAATTAGACTGATTTATATTTGGTTGGTTAAAGTTGCATTGAGCTGTGGTTGTAGTCAGTGGCGGCTGGTGAAATTATTTTTTTGGGGGGCGCACTTTTGCAAGTCAGTTTTCAGATGCGCTCTAACCACATATCACCACTAGTATAAACCAA
>JAUMHL010000003.1:8749626-8785553 GCA_032362345.1 Sandelia bainsii
GTAAGACACACAGCATTTTCCATGTGGCTCCTAGTCTGTTAATGCTTTGTCACTTTATCAGGAAAATGTATTAAATCCGTAATACCTGTTTGAATCCAGGCGCGTTCGCTTTCTGGCAGCTGACAGAGGAGGCAGGTGAAACAAAACAAACTCCGGTCTCAGGACAGACAGTTAACCAGGACTTCTTCTCATACCAGTTTCTGGAGAAAAAAACAAGTGTAATTTCTCCCTCTGTTTGGTGTTAGTTGTTGTTGATTTTGATGTCCGCCTGCTCAGAAGCTTTTCCTGCGCCCCAAGGTTCTCCCATAGTTTGTGTTCGAGGGGCTTCCAGTGCGCATGCACCAATTATAGCGTAGGTCTATAGTAAAGATTTTTGCGCCCCAAACAGGAAATATGTCACCCGACCGTCCAGTAAAAGAGTGAGAGAACCTTTTTAAACTACACTTTAATGCAGATTATACACTGTACTCGTGGACTGTATAATGTATAGATCTTTTATTTAAATTTTCACGTTTTGTAAAATTATTGTATGTTATTCCTATTGCCTTCTTCTTATTGATGTGAGCCAGGTGGGGCGGCGCCCCAGCGCCCTCTATTGACGGGCCGCCACTGGTTGTAGTTAAAAATCTTTATCCAAACGGTCCAACTGTACAGTATAGAATACAAGTAGTGGAATAATATCGACCTTTAAAGGCTTAAAGTAGCCTAAATAAGTCACGGATGTGTTGTCCACTAGATTTTAGCGATCCATCACTGCTACAGCGGTTTCCTGGCAACGAGGTGCGCGCCTGTGTGTGCTGTCGTGAGCGCGCCTGTGTGTAACTTGTTGACAGTGGACTTGATTTATCTCACCACAGCTCAGTGTCTGGCTCTGATTCCCGTCGTAGGGGAAAAACGCCTCAGCTGTGTGCGCGTCACTGACTCATCAGTGTGGAAACGTCACATTCAAGGGTGAGATGTGCCAAACTGGACTCATATGAGGTTTCCACTTGTTTTTTGGTGTAGTTAAGATGTGACACAACACCTTAACAGATTAAATACATAATTTCTTCATTGCTAAAACTTTTTCCAGTTCAAATACAATGGTGCCATTTTCTAACAAAGGGGGCAATTATAAAGTATGCTACCTTTCTTAATGGTTAATAATGCTTTACTATAGCTTTGTGCCATTAAAAATAATAAATTCCGGGTTGCCAGGTTGTGAAAAATGCTGAAAATACATTTTCTCAAGTACTGTACTTAAGTAAAGTTTCAGGGTACTTGTGCTTTATTTGAGTCTTTGCTTTTCATAGGACTTTACAATCTTGGTCATTCATCAATAAATCCATGAATAAATAATAAAAAGTTATTAGTATATTCATCTGGTCCAGTCCTTTTCTGGATGGTAAGTGGTTCTATCAGTCAATTATTCCTAATGGTTTAACTGCTCTGTAAAGTATTAGTAAATGATTTATTAACCATTTATACAACTATGAGTTACAACATAGAGCTAAACTCTTAATAATGGACGTGTCATTAGCATATGTTACAGATATAGCCTACTATAGAGTCTATAGAGATGCCTAAGGCTACTTATTTATTCTTGCAGAGTGAGCAGAAGAAACATGACTATGTGACCTCTTGTGAAGGCATTTCCACACACTGATGCAGTCTAGACAGTTCAGCATGTCTGCGTTAACTTATTTAATGCAAATTAGCACATCTCGGTTACATGCATACAGACAGACTGAGACCCTATAGAATAACATTTGAGAGGATGCGTCTTTCGGTGCATTCAAAAGATTTCTGGTGTGATTATCATGTTAATTAGCCAAGCAGGAGTGTCTCTCAAGTCCGTCTACACATTTCAGCTACAGACACCAACATCTTCAGACACGTCTGTACTGAGTAAGAAAACTGAATTCAAATTTATGACTTTTCACATATGCAACCATGAAATTTTAAGGGTTTTTACCTGTGTTATAGGGTGGTAGGCTGAACTACCATCAATGAATAAATGCCCCTACACACACCTGCCTCAACTTTCTCTATACTAGACCTATGACAGCAGAAACTTAAATATCCTCCTATTTTATTGTGAAGACAGGATGTTTAATGTATAATTCAGGGTGAAACATGTGATATGAGAAATTTAAACTCATGCACACACTCACAAAGAGACTGTGTTTCTTGGAGAATCATATAACACAAGTGAGCATATAGGCTAATATCTCTACTGGCATCTGAGGAATTCCATATTAGTGCCTAAAGGATGTTGCAGGGACAACATGATAAAGTCACGCAGCTTAAAAACGCAACCACACACACACACACGCGCGCAAAGTCTGAAAGCGCTTATAAGAATTGTGATGTTTGTTGGATGGGTGAGTGATTTTGCCACCTTGCACTTCTGCATGGGTCTGTTGGGGGGCATGAGAGACGCTGGCGGTCCTCATTATAATTACATCGTCTTGCATAATATCAAAAATCTCGGAGGGTGGGAACAGAGTTACCTCACTGATTCAAAAGGGGGTGGGCCTTGGACGGGGTATATGATTTTGGACAAATGAGATGTTAAACCATTTGGAGACAACGGTGGTGGAGATGTAGCCATCCAGGCGGACAGCCCCAACTCCCCTGTTTGTTGAGGGGAGGAACGGGGCTGTGGATGTGGTGGACAGCCGTGTGACGATATGCTAGGGTAAAAACAAGAGGACCCGTTAGATCAAAAAAATGGACGGGGCCGACAGGACGTCACGATGCGCCGTCGCCACAAAGCTCAATACGCAGCTCATGAATGCGCTCATTTGGCTCCCAGCATGCCGCACGTCCGGATGGACCACTGGTTACCAGGAACTCATCCAGATACTATGCAACCCACCCTGCTGCATCTGAGGAGGAAACAGTAAGAACCGCGTTTTCTATTACAAGTGATTTTGTTGCACATCAGCCTGAGTTCAAACAGAAGCCTGGAGAGGGTGTATGACTGTAGATGAGGCGCGTTTAGGTTGAAACATGCTGTAGTGTGTGTTCAACGCTATTGTGAGATAAGTGAGCATTTAGAGCCCGAGCTGGTTCGTTTTCTTCCAGCAAGCTCTGTTTTCAGACCAGTTTACATGAACGGTGCAGCAGGATATGTGATAAAGGCTCAACCTCATCTGCTGGCAGCAGCACAGACGTGTTTTCACTTGTGGCTCACTTTTGTTTGGCACTAGACATGTGTGTGTCCAAGGGGGTGTTGTTGAAATCTGACATGAGAGTATAAAGCATGAGAGTCAGTAACTTCACTTCAGCACCGAGTTTATTGGCCTTTGACTTGTAACAGATTGGCTAAATGTGATGTGTCTCCTATAAGGTCCTTTGATTAATTATCAGTAATATTTATTGGTATTAATATTGAGAACAATATAAATATAATACAGAACAAGGGGGATGATCTGTTTTTTGTCCCGTGAAATCCTCCCCCCTCTCTGCCATCCCTCAGGCTATTTAACCTATATTTTACTGAAATATGACTCCCAGACATTATAATGACCAGATCTTTGCTTCCAATAAAGTATTATTCAACTTAAATATTTAATCTTTTCACTGATGCTGACCCTGGATCAGCCATATGCTCTGTTGTTATTATCCAAGTGTTACATAAGTTTATGTTGCACAATTGCCACCGTTTTAGTTCCCAAACTGTTCTCTTCTATTAGACAATGTCACTGTGTGTTTTATCATCTTACAGTTTTACAGTGGGTCTATAACGTAGTTGTGTAGTGTCAGAGAGGCCCCCGGTGGTGCAGCCTTACAGATCACACTGCTGTGTTGTTTTGTTGGACCTGTTTGCTGTCAACAGATTACGCACTGAAAAAAGCTAAGCAGGGGGTAAAGCATGTAATAAAAGTGAAGGTGATTATTGTAGCTACACGAAGCCAGCAGCGTGCGGCTCTAACCCGGCTTCCTGCAGCCTGGATTATACAGTACGGCGCCAGCATACCATTCTGCATGGCGAGCTCTTACATAAGAGCAGCTTAAGCTATGTGAGTGGGGATCAGAAGTGCCTCTCACGCATGAATATATATATTATATTGCTTTTATAATGTTACTTAACATTTTTATGTATTGCGTGTAGAATTATGGCAAAAGTATGGATGAGTGCTACGCCATGCTGAAGCTGTCAGCGGCAAAGCAGAGAAGTTTGGCTGTTTATTAACTATTTTTAGACTTTTTCTCAACAATACAACTGATGCACAAAGCAAATCTCTGTAATAGAAACACAGATTTTACACATCCAATGTGCTGAGGCCCTGGACAATATAATGTAGTCGTACAGGTCCAGGCCAAATTAATCAGGCCCTCCCGAAAGTGAAGGCACGAAGGGGACTACGAACATGTTTCCAGATGAAAATATATACGATCCAGTGTTTATTGGCCTCTCCCATTAAATTTCCATAAAATCACGACTTAGAGGCTGGAATGGTTACATATGGCAAGTTAGAAGACGTGTGGAGACAACGTGCTGTGAGAGTCTATAAGATGCTGTAATTTGAAAGGGGAACGCTGTGAGTCTGCAGCAGCATCTCTGAAGTCTCACTGGTGCAGAGTCAGTGAAGCTGCAGGTGCACAGCTCAGACTGAACGACCCTGCTGAGCAACGCAAACTGGACTAGTTTGGGGCTATGAGTGACCTAGTAGGCTGAGTTCCCAGGTAGGGGATTTTCCAGAGAGAGGGAGAAGTTTCATTCAGGTAGATGAAATGCTGAGTTCATGTGCTACTATCTTAGCCCAGTTTTAACCCCAGTAGATTGTTTTAGTATCTTCAAGTCATTTTTCCTTTCTCCCCACAGAACATCCCAGCACCAGAAATGAAGATCAAAACGTCCTTCAACTTCCAGGTGAATACACACGATCTCACTTTTGATTCATTCATGATTCAAGTCATCCCTGCTGTCTACAGAGACTGCGTGTATGAGTTTAAGGGGGCCTGCACGCAACTTCAAGAAAATTAGGAAAATGCATGCAGCACCTCAGAATATCTTTCACTCTCACTCTCTTATGTACACGCATACACACACACACACACTCACTCACACGAAAATCAAGCGACCACGCAGCAGCAGCATGCTGTGTGGAACTAACTGATTACTCCTGGAAATCATTTTTAAATCCTTTTGAGATCCTTTTTGTGGACACGACTGTTCCGCTTACATTTTGCACCATTTACAGCAGCCTTTATGGTCCTGACAACCTATTAAAGTAGAACATTTTTCACTGTATTACCAAGTTGCTTGAACGAAAAGTTCGGTTTAATTTCGCCACAGGGGATGAGGAAGCGTCAGCGGTAGCCTACATGTACCTATGGCCAGTTAGTAAATGTTTTTATCATTTATAATTTACCATTTTTCATAATACATATTTGTATTAACTACTCTATACTGTCCGATTGCTTCTTCTACTGGTCTCTGCAGTGCCCAGAAAATCCATCAGATATCACATTTAAAGAAAGAAAACATATAGTTTTAATTTAATAGTGTTTAGCAATTGTATTTTGTACAATTAGTATTTAGTCGTATTTGAACCGATGTTTTACAGTCAGCAGTGCTTAATATTTCTTATTATTATTTGCCTAAGTCCATTGTGAAAAAGAAAAAAATTGAAACTCATTAAATAAAGAAATAAATTGGTGCAATATTAATAACAATTATTAGGCTATTATTAATTGTAAAGAGAGATAAATATAGTCTAATCGTTCACGATATAAAGCGAAGTCCATATAATTTTGGACATTGTTTAAGTAACTGTGATTTTTCCCTGCTGCAGACAGCAATCAAATTTAATACAGTTCAAAAAATAAAGTCTATTTTTAGGATTAAAAAAAAAAAGAGACTTGATTGGGATAAATTTCTGTCGCCAGAATATTCATTTCAACTGTATTTATCTTGTAGGCAGCATCTCACCACCCACATCAACAGACACACACACACACGCACGCAGTGGTTGTGGAAAGTATAGGGGGAAACTGTTAGTCACACAATCCAAGCGTTAATGTCTAAAACACTGTATGTAACATTAGTGGGATAAATACATGAACAGACCTACACACGCTGGCTGTGTTGCACTTTTAAACAAGAATCCCTTAAAATATCATTAATAAGTCCTTAATTTACCCCTGAAAGCTGAAAAAATGCCGTACTTTTAAATGAGTGGGATAAATACATTAATAAACGCATTTAAATGCTGGGGGCCGGATTCGTCAGGAGGTGTAAATGTGCACCCTGTAGCCGTGAACTCGTGTTAAAACGCGTGTGTCACGGCCTGCAAATGTAAAACAGCACAGATCTCCACTAATGGAAGCTGTGTTTGGCAAAAATCCAAAGCCTGCGTATAATTCATCCTTCACTGAGACCTTTGTGGAAGCCGTAAAGCACAATACAAAACACGCAGTTGTGTTTATAATATCTTTATATGTATTATACGCGGTTTAGAGGCTGCAAACGACCTGCAGTAACTATCTGAACTGTGTGCGTATTTTCCTGAGTGTGATTTGGAAGCTGTGGCGAATTTCACGATGTTACAAGAAAGAACACCGTCTTCATAATGACATGTTTGAGGACGTGTGTGTGTGTGTGTTAATTATGGCATCACACCTCGCTGCAAACGCATTAATTGAAAGCCAGCGATGTCCGTGACGTCACTAAACCTCTATCTCGCCAAAAGCCATTTAAAACCTAACCAATCCACGGAAAAATAAAAAACAGTCTTTTTGGAGATAAACACGCATATTCATGTGTTTGCATGTTTATTTTTTCTTATAAATATATATTATGAAATGCTGCTTCTATAAACACCTTCTAATGCTTCTAAAACAATTACTAAAATGACTGGGTCTAAATATGTTGTAAAGTAAATTAATAAAGCAAAACAAACAATTACTACCAGACATTTATTGATCTATTTTATACAGTTTGTAATTTAGTCAGTTTTCTGTACAGCTCGGTGAGGATGCAAGACTCTTGTAGAGCCAACACAAACTACACAACTCCTGTTACACCACCTTTTTCCCACCTGGTGTCTGAACTGAGATGATCAGCTGAAGATACGTTTGCTATTCAACATATAAAGAGGATGTTGTAAAACGTACATGTTATGTTTAAAACAGTTTATCTGGCCTGCCTGCAGTTACAATAATAACAGATAGCACTGGAAACCTTTATGTACCTTCATACCTTAATTGAATATTTACCTAGTGTAAAATGATGGCATGTGCTTACATTTTCTGGGGATTTCCTTTTTACATTCTGCTATTATATTTTCTTTAGGAGTATTTGTGTAAATTATTCCCCTTAGTGCTATTTTATCTCCAGCTTCTGTTGCCCTCATAAAGATCTTTATTGATGTTGTCTTTAGTTCACTGGATAGTCGGCTGTAATGCTTTGTTTTGAATTCCTTTAAGAACCCATTCACATTTCAGTCATATAAAAACACTTAATAGCTTGGAAAATGTGTTTCCCCAGCAGTATCCCCTGTGAATCTTTAGCCATGCTTGTTTTTCATCTCATTTCACTGAGGCGTTTTTAACACTCTGTGATAAATCATCTGCATTAACAGTCCAGATATATGACTATTATTACCATTATTTCCACCTCTGTGTTGTGTGCAAAACAACATGTACAGTAAATTTGCTTTGTTTACGTGAATTGGCCCTTTAAGCATTTTTCCCTGTCATTGTTTGTCCTCACAGGTGTATCGGAGGTTGTGTGTGTCGGTGGCAGAGATGTGTGTTCGCAGGCCTGAGGGGTTGTCTGTTATCTTTGGTTATCTAGCTGTATGAGTGGCGTACATTCTTCATAAAGCTAGATAACCGAAAGTAACAAGAATCCCATTACACGCCTGCATGAAGGAAGAAAACAAAATGAGAAAAAAAAGCACAAAAAGAACCGGCAGAGAGAAGTGGACTCGGACGACGGAGGCTGCTTATCTATGACATGAAGGTATGATGCTGTGTTACATAATGGGTACGTTTAAAGGGGGCAGGGGGGTTGTCTTAGATGAGCTAATGTGCACTAAGGGTAACAAAGACGATCAATATTTGTGCTGTAATAGCAGAAATTATCATAATGTTCAGAAATTACACACATATTTGCCTGTTGTCTATACTGCACTGATGGGGTATAGCTGCTGCTGCAGTGTGGATTTTTGTACTGGTTGACAAGACAACACACTCTACATTACACAATTGTCAGTAATATGAAAAGAAATTCTGGCCGCCTTCTTTTCATAAATGACGTCCCATCGTCTTAGTTTAAGTTAAATAACTTGTTTCTGCCCCAACATCTTATTACAGCAGGAAATGCTTTAAATTTAGGAAGATTACAGGAAGCAAGATTAATTTCACCCTGAGGATTTTACATTAAAAGTGAAGATGACTGCACACTGTTGAGCTTCAGTACTTTATAAAGATAGCAAGGATCGACCACAATATGTCTTTCTCAAGGCAAGTGGTATAGTAACATCTAACACACACACACACACACACGCCTCAAACCTGGTACTGATTAATGATCAATGACATCATCATCAGTAAAAACTCAAAATGATTAAGAAAGCGCAACATTTAAATTCATACGCACGTATTCAACAAAACGTCATTATCATTATTCTTTGTAGTGGCCAATCACGGCCTGACGTTCACACACTAAGCAAACAGTGAAATTTTTGTTAATACTGCTGCGTTTTACACTGTAGTAGTGTTTTTATATTTATGGCCTTTAGCTTCTTGAGTCTTGTCCATTCTGTTGTACTTTAGGCCTCTCTAACAGATCACAAATGCTTTGCCTGGGTGGTTTAGTGGTTTTGTCCCTGAAAACTTTGTTGTCCCACATTTATGTGGCAAATGTGAATCAGTGAAAAATTAATAAAATTGCTTGAAATAACTACAGCTATTTCAATAATAGGAAGGACTGAAGAGTTTCAATGGTCTTGAACCTTAAAAAACACTGATTTGATTTTTGTCATACTGTAGGCATCTTTTTTTCCCCAGTCTTCCTCTATCTCACACACAAACACAAGAAATCCACTACAACCCCCAACACACACACACACATAAACACAAACATGCAAACAGTACACTCAGGATTTCTTTTTTGTCCAATTGCATTTTGTTTTGGCTAAGAATTTGGCCCCAATCTGTTTCTAATTAGCCTTTTTGTTGTTTCAGCAATGCCAGATAATTAGCTAAATTTTGGTTTTCTTGCCTGGGTCCTTTCTTAAGAGGGAAATCTGTTGTTGTAGTCGTTAGATGAGGAATAAACTACATAGGATTGAGACATGAAGCTCAAGCCCATGTATCTCCCTATCACCCTCACATACAAGGCCGTTTCATATATTTTTACAAGTACTGTTTTGGAACATGAATACAGAAATGAATCTAAATCCAACTGAGAGATACAGACTAATCAGTTCTTGGCTCCTCCCCCCCCCCCACAAAGTAAAGACACACAACCATTTACGCTATTTTTGGCGGGTTTTAGAGTTTGGACGATACGTTTCATTCAGGCTGATAATGCGTCCGCTCTGTGATTTTAGAGAGCGTGTTCTACAGAGGCAATCCTGATAATAGAGGTGAAACAAAACAAAGAACACCTCAAGAGCCAATTAGCAGCACTTTGCCATCATTTGGAGCATCTCCACTCCAGTTAATGCTCTTCTGCAGCTGACTTTCTGCTTTTCCTGCTAAAGAATAAAATGGATTTTGTCATGAACACTGCAACAGAGAGACACAGTGAGGCACTGCGGGAAACACTGTGTATCATCTTGTCTCCAGTGTTTAGCATAACTTTGTTGAGCCTAAATACAATCAAGGAACAAGAAATCAAACCTCTTTGGCTAGTTAGTTATATTTTCAAACTGCATTTTTAAGTAGAAAAAGGATATCTATGTCCAAATGAAGCAGGTTACAATCTATTTTTTGTTGACCACACACGGTTCACACGTTTTTATTGCACCTTAAAGGGACACTGTACTTTCTCCACTCACACTTCCAACCATGCTTCTTTCTTTTCTACGCCGCTCCCCTTGTTCATTTAATTGTATTCTTTTCATTTTTTTCCCAGCTTGGATTCTCAGATGGTTGGTTCTGATTTGTATGCATTTGCATAATGAATGTCATTTGCATGCTCAGGGGCAGACCATACCATGAGAACGGCTGTGTTAGTTGTTTGTGTGTGTGGTGTGTGTGTGTGTGTGTTCATGCATGGCCACATGTGTGTTTGTAAGTGTGCGGCATATATTAAGCACATGTAAATGTTTTTTACACAAACAGACCATCACAGGGTGTTGTGTTTCGCGCCCACACTGTATAAACACTTTGTTCTTTCTCTCCAGCATGTGAATGTGTGCGACTCTTTGTCTGTCCATGTATAGGAGAATTCCTTTTCTGTGTGTGAAGCATGTAGGGCAGCAATCTGACGATCATGCCTCTTTCTGTCTCTCCGCCTCTCTACCCTCTGTCTTGGTAACCATACAGCAATGCACCGACTAGAAGAATAAAAAATAAGAGACTCCCTCCTCAATCCCATAATCCTCCTCTCCTCCGACCCCTCCCTTGCCAGTTTGTCCTCCTCTCCCACATGGCAAGTCACAGTCCTGCCACCATCTTAGGTGTTAAGACTGGCACAAAATGGCAGCTGAAAAAAGGGGGAATGTGGATAGCCAGTGCTGCACCTTCCCCCACTTCATGTTGGCCCCGATCCTTTCCGCGCCATTGGTTGCCTCAAGACAGTGTTAATTACTGCCAGTGTGTTAATTGTAGAGATCGCCCCAAGAGACATGCGGGAAGGGATGAGATAGGAGGAAACCGTGGAGCCAGTGGCTTTTGAGTGTCGACAAGATGGCATTTTCAGGGGAAGCTGCGGTTCCTGCGTTGCTTACATCGTCCCCGTCGTCACACTGCAGACGCTCACAATTGACCATTTTGTGGATTTCTGAGATGCTCAGAAAACTCTTTCGACTGCCTTACTTCTGCAATGTTAGATTATTCAGAGGGTTTTAATTACAAAGGGCTACAATTAGCACTACTGGCATTATTTATGCGTGTGGAGCATCCATGTGGTTTTTGTGCTGCATGGGTGTGAAGTCAGTTTAGTTTGATGATGCGGAAAAAAAGGAGCACAAGGAGCCATAATTAGCAACACAGTAGTCTTCATAATCACACTATCACACACAGTCAACTTTGTCACATGTGCAGTGAATTTAGTGTTTTAATTTTAGATATCTGAATCAGTAGTATCTAAGCTTTCAGATTTTAATGGGAAAAAAACATGCCATGATGCCAGCCATTAGGTTTTGAAAGGGTCACACCATGAAATTTCATTAAAGGCACATACAGCCAGTGTGATACTATGTTAGTGGATTACTGTATAATTTAGAACTCATAGTATCATTAACATTCACTGATTACTGATTGAAATCCAATGCAACACTTCAGCTAGTGTGGAAACATGAAAAAAAACCAACTAATCTGGATGCAAGTTTTCATACAACAGTGGCAATGTTGACGATCTTTAAGCAGGGATCCTGAATTCAGTAGGATCACCTCCTTCTATGTGGTTTTCTGACTAGACCACTCTCACTACGACCGCCATAGGGACCCACCTATAAGTGCAAGGAAGAAAAATCTTTGAGGGAATGAGTGAGAAACAAAATTAAAGGAGGAAAGAGGGTAGGAAGGAGACGAGAGAGGAGGGGTGGGGCAGACAGACAAGGAGAGGGAGCCTGCGACAGTGAGATCTCAATAGTGAGAGGCCTTCTTTGTGTTTCTGTGTGAGGTTTATTTTGGGGGGTGCAGGGGGCACTAAGAAATGAGGGGAAGAGGAGAGGGTGGGGATCCTACCCTGGGCCCTCAGACAAGCGGCACATTGTCCTCCCCAATGTGTGGCGGCACTTGTGGCGTAACGCCATTATTTAGGCCAGTGGAGGGAACGAGGGTCTGGAGACCAGCTTAACCAAAACGCCAATTAGAGCCGGATCGTCCTGATTAATGGATGAGGGAGATTGGTAAACAATGCCGGCCATTGTTAACGTAACCCTCCCCTCCTCTTACACACATATACAAACTGCTACCCCACTGGTTTCTTTCATACAGCAGACTCTCCATCCCGACTGCATCTGACACACACACACACACACACACACACACACACACAATTTGTCTGTCATGCCAGCGCTCCAAGGCCTGCCATTAGCATGCTGCTCAGGGTTTTGTAGTTTTTGCATCCTCACTGTAAAATTTGAATTGAACCTCTTATAGAAACATATATAAATATGAATTATCAATCCTCCCATTGCTAAAAATAATTATTATCAGTAAAGTAGTAATATGAAAGGTGCAGAAAAAAGTAAAATTTGTGAAAAGAAAGTTTACAATTACTTGATCACATTTTAAAATCTAAAGCTAGATCCTCATTTATTTAACATGCACATACAATTTGATTAAAAGTATAATAATCGAGTCACTAAAATTTCACATTGGTTGTACATGGGACTGAGGCTTCTTTCTTAAAAAGCAGTGCTGAGCTTATATGTTAATCACACACCATGCGATGCTTGGCTCTGCATTTCAATACGTCCTACTTTATTGTTTTTTTAAGCATATGCACTGAATAATTAGCCACCACATACTCCAATCAGGGGCATGCCAATGTGGGGTTACCATGGCAACCTCATCAGTTCGTACCCCCCACTCCCCCACCTCCCTTACCCCTTCCACCCCCCAGCTTCTCCTCCTACTCCTCCTGCCTGGCAGCAAACAGGACAGAGAAAAATAAAGCGTGGGAAAAACACTTTGGTGGCTCAGACAGTGATGGTGGGGGTGAGGAGGTGGACAGGAGAGGAGAGGAGATGATGCTAGTGTTTGGTAGAGCAGCTTGTGACTTGTTGTTTTGGAGTTTGGTGTTTTCTGGGGGTTGGAGGAGATATTTGACTTGGGTTGATTGTGTGTGTCTGTGTGTTTGGTCCCTCTGTTATTAGTCTGCCATCTATGGGCAGTGAATGGGAGCTTACAGTAGAGCATTAGAAGCCAGTACATTAAACACTAGCACACAGCTTTATGATAAATTATGCCTGGTGTATCTCAGAGTTCTACAAATATCATCCAAAAATCTGCCTCCAATCCTTTCCGTTCAGCTTAGGAGCTTCTAAATGGACGTATTTACTGCAAGTGATATGGGATTTTTATGCAGTGTGTTTGAGTCTTATTTAACCAGCATGTTTTTTGGGAATCTAGTCTAAAGCCTAAATGAATGGTTTACTCCCTATTTTGAATAAAATACAGTATTAAAATGCATTTTGCCATATATTAAAATGCTGCACATACAGTATTATCAGTAAGGAGTGAATCCAAAAACTGTAGCTCTTATGTGGGCATTCGTGATAAAATTATGTTTGGATTATATGTTTGGCATCAATGCATGTTTTGTCTTTTAGATGCAAGTTCTGTAGATAAATACTATTGTGCTTTATCTTTTAACATATCCTCTTTGTCTTCCTTTAAGGTTTCTGATCAGCCTGGAGTAGAGAACCACCTCATCTTTGGTCTATGATTCAAGTCTGGTGATGCCCATTTCCCACAGGACTACATCACTGTTAGATGCTGTTTTAATACTGGAGGACAGTTGTTAAATGCATGATTTCAGCACAAGCAGCTGTCACTGACAACCTGACAATGGACAGGGTCGTTGTGGCCAGCTGCTGCAACACAACATCTTTATCTGAATGACTACAGGAAGAAAACAAGGAAACTATGAATCAAGAGTACAAACAGCTGTTGTGAAGCTAAAACTGTGAACGACGGTGAGGTGGATTTTGTGTGTGTGTTGTACGCTTTTCTTGGGAACCACTCTGCATAACATCTGCGCTAGAATTTCATGTAAGTCAAATCTTAGATGACAGTCTCTCTCTCTCTCACACACACACATTAGATAAACTAGTACACAAATTGTAGGTGTGGAGTTTTCAAATTATTAATTAGTTTAACATTTTATTCCTTTAGGGGAGATGCTTATGTTTGAGTAGAAATCGTGAATTTGTATTTGTGCATATTAATTTGTAATTTCCTCTCTAACATCTTAATATCTTAGATAGTAATTGAACTTGTCTCATGTAAAACTTGATGTTTCAATCAAAATGTTGACAATCTGTGTTACTGGATACTTTTAAATAAATTATTTTTAAGGTGCAATATCACAAATGTTTTATAGACTGATACACAAAATATGAAACTTGCAGATAATATAATAGACACAGCAGTGTTCAGTAACTGTGAGTGTATATGCGAGTGTATCTGTTTAATGATTGCAGTTGATTTTTTTTTTTTTTATTAAATGCACTGGTGGGAAATATGGTTCTTATGTGATTGTAAAAGGATTATATTATTTTGTATCTCATGTTCATTGGTTCTTTGAGATTGGAGCATTATTTCACAGCAACCTTTTACAAAACTATTGTATTCTACTTGTATAATACGGTTTTAATCCAGAGAGCAACTATCACTCCAAGAACAAAAAACGTTTGTGTAGTCAACGCTATATAATGTTTTGTTTTTTTTATCTATGCAAAAGAAAATTTGTAGGAGATATAAAACTTGCACTATTAGTTTGTACACTATTGTTATGTTTGCACACTAGCAGCTAAATGTACGGGTCAGAGAGAAATGTGAAACACTGCGTTGTTACACTAATGTGAGCATAGGTGCAATGTGCGTGTAGTGATGTTGGTGAACTGTGTGTTTTAGTTGGTTTATGTAGAAACAATAACATGTAGTCTGTTGATTTAATCAGGAATTGCACTGAAAGTCTCAAGAGACTCAAAACTATCATCCACATGTCAAATCTGCTCCTCTGAGTGTAACTGTAAACTATTTGGATATACAACATTTTGATGTAATGTGGAGAACCTATGAATATGTGCAATAGATGTTTTTTTGCTATTTTAATACTACTTAGAGGAAATTATATGTTATGCACTGAACTATTTCAAGCTTGATTTGCACGTGAGCTACTCTGTCATTACTATGCAACCGTTTCTTTCTTTTGCATGTATAATCAATAAAAGTAATAATGTTTACATTGAGACAATGCCTGCCTGAATGTAGATTTATTGGCTTTATGGTTTATGGTTTATAATCTCCTTCTTTTATGTGTAAAGGTACATTAAGCTCAATGTCAACTCAGATGAAATAGTGTAATAGTAATCCAAGTTTTGGCAGTTTAACTCAATGAATAAATAAAAAAAAACAGAAAAGGTAAAAGATTATGAAACATATACTTTAAATTGCTCTTGCTTAGTTCACTAGCTAATGTATAGTGCTGTAAAAAGTATTTTCCCCGCTTCCTGATTTTTTCGCACCCAGGCCTGATTACTGCCAGACCTGTTGAATCAACAAATCACTTAAATAGAAGCGGTCTCACAATGTGAAGCATGCTAAAAGATCTCAAAAAACAACACATCATGCCACGATCTAAAGAAATTCATAAACAGATGAGAAACAAAGTAAATGATACGTATCAGTCTGGAAAGGGTTACAAAGTCATTTCTAAGGCTTTGGGACTCCAGTGAACCATGGTGAGAGCCATTATCCACATATGGAGAAAACTTTGAACAGTGGTGAACCTTCCCAGGAGTGGCTGGCCTACAGAAATTACTCTAAGAGCACAATGACTCATCATCTAGGAGGTCACAAAAGAACCCAGAAACACATCTGAAGAACTGCAGACCTCACTTGGCTCAATTAAAGTCAGTGTTCATGAAAAGAAAAAGAAAAAAATGCTAAAATGGCATCCATGGGATAGTTCCAAGGCAAAAGCCACTGCTGACCAAAGAGAACACAAAGGCTCGATTCACATTTGCCAAAAAATATCTTGATTTTACCAAAGACTTTTGGAAGGTTTGTGTCCCGTTACATCTGGAGTAAAACTAACACAGCAGTTCATAAAAATAACATCATACCAACAGTCAAATATGGTGGTGGAAGTGTGATGGTCTGTGGCTGCTTTGCAGCTTCATGACCTGGACGACTTGCCATAATTGATGGAACCATGAATTCTACTCTCTACCAGAAAATCCTGAAGGAGAATATCCGTCCATGAGTTCAAGACCTCAAGCGCACTTGGGTTATGCAGCAGGACAATGATCTGAAACACACCAGCAGGTCCAACTCTGAATGGCTAAAAAAAACAAAAACAAATAACAAAAAGGTTTTGGAGTAGTCTAGTCAAAGTCTGGACTTAAATGTGATTGAGATGCTGTGGCATGACCTTAAACAGGCCATTCATGCTTCAAAACCCTCCAATGTGGCTGAATTAAAATAATTCTGCAAAGAAGAGTGGGACAAAATTCCTCCACAGCGATGTGAAAGACTCATTGCCATTTATCAAAAATGCTTGACTGCCAGTTATTAGGTTTAGGGGGCAATTACTTTTTCACATAGGGCCAGGCAGGTTTAGACAGCTTTTTTTCCCTTAATAAATGAAATCATCATTAAAAAATGCATTTTGTATTTACTCAGGTTATCTTTGTGTAATCTTAAAATTTGTTTGATTATCTGAATCATTTAGTGTGACAAATATGCTTAAAAATTAACAATAATATTCAGGAAGGGGGCAAATACATTTTCACAACATTGTATCAGACAGGTAATGAGTAGGTTTTAGAATAACTGAGCAGAGTCCTGCAGTTATGAAGTTATTCTAATTTTTAACTACTTGCAAAGACACATAAAGTCATGTCAAGTACAGGGCTTCATTTACAGAGACAATGAAAACAGTTTTAGGATGAAGATCCTTACACATGTAGATGTGATGAAGATTAATTCACAGTGAAATTTGCTTCAGGTATACATTACCATGGAGATGTGGCCTTTAAAATAATCCATCTGCTGCTATTAATTGTTTTTTGTCAATTATTTATGAAAAACCAGCCAGTGTGTCTACACTTTTTCAGCAGCAACCTGATCCATAGTCTTACACTGTCACAGTTTCTCTCCTAGATGTCACTGTCCTGTACTATTGCAGTGCAGGACTGTGTCAGCCCCACTCAATGCTGATTCACTGCCTTGCTCAAAGGAACACCATTGAGACAACTTGCTTCCTCAGTTTTACACCAATCTCTGCTGCAAGTGGAAGATTAGACTTACTTTTGCCGTCACATTTAAAATTTGACCTCATGGCCTGATTTGATTGCAGTTTTCTTTGGCAAAAAATACTTCTCATATGGGCAAAATTCATATGCATCATTACCCCCAATTTAGTTTAAATCAGATCAGTGTTATATATATATATATATATATATATATATATTATTGTGTTTGATGGATGGATGGATGAATGCCCTAAAGAAATGAAGAGTCATTTTTTGAAAGTAAGAAATGTATTTTTGCTATTTATGATAATGCTATGCTAATAGCAGGTCACTGAAGATGACTTCCCTGGACTAGACTGGAGAATGTTAGATCAGATTAACTTCATATATTAAATAAATAAAATACAAGAGCCATTTTTGAGAGACTGATTGCTCTGTTTTTAAGATGGGTTAAATTTCTGTATATGAAAATATATAAATATAAGAAGGATCTATTCGGGTCAAGTGGATCCATTTGTTTCAAACTAATGTGTTGCTGAAATTTGAGTTGCTTTTTTGTGTTTAATAACCATGTTGTTTTACAGTACTTCATTTAAACTAACGTAAATTCACAGACATGTATATGAGCGACATACTGCAAAAAACACTGAAACACTCCTTTGGTAAACACAGAACACCACATTCATATCAGTGTTACTGATCAATGTTTACACGCACTGTACACTTGCAGCTCAGAGGAAAATCCACACATCTGGATGATGCATTGAGTCTGGGACAGTGTGGCACAGCTGCTCTTAAGAAGGCGAAGGCCAGTGGTTCCAGCTGCTGTTGTGCTGCATGCAGCATCTGGAAACATCTCCAAGGACAAACTCCTTAGATCACAAACACTCTGGGGCTGAAGGTCATATCAAGGGAAGAGGTTTTAGTCAAATGTCATCAAAAACCATACGATAAGGTGATGCTCTTTGTAGGAAAGAAAGGATTACTACAGGAGTGATGGGAATTAGCATGCATTCTTATTCAAACTCTCCATCAAACAACAATAAAAGAAAAAATTAAAAGTGTGATTAATGATTGATTGATGAGTGATTAATTTGCCCAAATACATGTACTGTAAATTGATAAATTGGAATTTTAACACCAGTGTTTATTTTAAATCATCCATGTGTTTGGAAATGGCCTCAGCATAAGAAAAGAGAAAAGTACAAGTTATTATACTTTGTCTTGCAGTTGACGCCATCACTGTCCATGTGTTTTAACAAATATGGGCTCACATGGTTGACCTTTCACATGCTGCTGCCATTACTCAGTTATGATTTGAGAGCTTAACAATTAATAGGTACTTTACTTAGCTATACAAACACTGGGTAGTCATCACAGGAGGCAAATGTCAGCTCAGTTATTACTCAGGAAATAAAAGATTATCGTAAAGAGAAATTGCTTAAATAAAGACTGTATAAGAGTATATAAGTGATGTATGTACATAAGGGTTTCTTTGCTGTTAATGGTCTGGACTGGAATAATTTATAATGTCACCAATCAAAAATGCAAACAATTTCCAGGGTATGTACCATGCTTATTGTTTTGTGTTGACAGTGTGTTGCTGTAAAAGAGAAGTCAACCTACTGTATATAAAAATATTGTGGGTAAAACACAAAACTCTGGTCTCAGCTGTACAAACTATACAGTGTGTTTCTTACAGGAACCTAATTACTGATTAATCAAGGCCATTTTAATGTTTTTGTCCATTTACTACAAAAATTAAACATTTTTATGTTCACTTATCATCAAACTCTTGGTTATTTGAAGAATATTTCTAATTACTGCTTAGATTTTAGGGTGTCTAAATCCTCTAGACTGGCAATAAATTAGAGTTTGCTAATGTGCCACTTGTACTTCAAGCAGAAGTACCACTACAGTTGGTGTAAACATGAGAATTCATAATTTGACATTGACATTGACTTTGAAGTAAAAAATTAATCCTGAATGAATGTGAGAAGGGCCATATGACGGGTAGACCGGCCTCCAGACAGCAGGAAAGTTACGGGAACCATCCGATTATAATGGAATCAATAACAAAACAAAAGCTCATGTCTGGGAGGAAAATCGTGGGAAGTGCCGCCGAGGGCCTGATTAGCATTCTGTATTGCAAGTCCCCGTAGGCCGTCTCCTGGAGCCCCCCGACTCAGAAGTGAAGAATGGATTCACGGGAGGGGAGGGGGCATAGATGGAAGAGAGGTCGCAGAGGGCCAGACGGGGGATGCGGAAAGTCAAGGAAGACAGCTTCACAAAGACAAGCATGGTACTGAGAGGGGCAGAGGGAGGTGGTGAGGGGGTTTGAGGCTGCCACCGTGAAATCAGGCCGTGTGAGGGAACTGGGTTCAAGTTCAACGGCAAATCCTCGTCTACATGGTGAGGTGATGAAGACAAAATGTCTCCCAAAGAATCCTGGCCGACTCCCCCTACCCCTGTGTAAAATTACTTTTCTGATGGGAAAGGTAAAATTTAAATTGATGGTTGCTTCAGATTCCTCAATTAAGTGAAGTTGAGAGCTGAAGATGCCACTCGCTTAGTCTTTTATCCCTGAATCTGACTGTGAATGTCACATTTGGTGGACAGTGAACTGATTCAGATACACACTGATGGCCATTAAAGGAGTGTTGAAGCAGCAACTTATTACTATTTTTTACAAGTAATAGATTAATAATTTACAGTAGTGTGTTGTCAGTATTAACTGTCTAAGAAAGTAACATTTCTTAGAAGATTCACAGGCTTGTTTGGTCATTTACATGTTCACAGGTACTGATACACAATACATGAACCTTTTCACCTATCAGCTTTTTACTCGTTTACTTAACCACTCGTTAACTTTAATCATTTAGGCAAAAGCTGACACAAATAACAATCTGGAAAAAACTAAAAAATGAAGAAAAGTAAGTTTTGCGTTCTCTTTATGCATTGTTTCAATAAGATGGTGTCTGATTAAATTAAAGCTTTTTTAGATCAGATTAGATCTTGTTCAGTTTAATTTGCCGAGGCTACTTGTGTTTAGATCACATTTATGATTTCAGTTCTTTTGCTACATGGAAAAATGGTTTAAAACATTCAAATTGTATTAATCTATTTAGTTATAGTCATCACAAAAAACAATAAACTCACTGATACTGATATAAAAAAACTCCAAATGATACCCTTCCGGCAGTCTCTAAAGTTAGATTTTATTTTACTGTTTATTTGTGCAACACTCCTCATAATTGTCTCATAATGTACAGTATATGTTGTGTATCAAGGCTGCACTATGAAAACCACCAGACACTATAAAACACAGGATAAATAAATTGAGGTCCTTGACCTGTTTGGGGTCAGAAATTATGTGTGACATGAAGAGATTTTAAGGACAATGGTCACTTCCTCCCAAATTTACCACGTCTCTACACACAATTGACTGTTTGAATTTGTGTGTGTATGTGTGGGGGGCATGGGGCAGGGTGAAGGGAGGGGGGTCCTCTGTATGACCCTCGCTGATGGCCTTTTAAATCCACAAGTTGTTTGACCTTTGATCATTGCTGTTCTGAGTATTTGCAGGCCTTGGGGATTTCTCAAAGACACCTGTGACGTCCTGCTGTTTAGTTTTCACAGTGACAAACCCTCCTCATGAAACCGACCGTCAGTAGTAGAAGAATTAACCAGATCCTTTACTTAAGTGAAGATAACAACATGTAAAAATCCATCTTAAGTAAAAATACAGACGTTGAACATAGAGACGTTTACAATATCAAAAGTTAAAACACTCAGAAAATTGGTCCATTTGACTTGCATATAACTTTATATGTGACACTATTAGTTGTTAATCCTGATACAAGCTGGTTAAGCTGTTTTTTTACTACTTTATATTCTGCAGATAGTGAAGTCCTGTAGTTCCCAGCCTGGGACTGGGCCACTTCCCAAAGACCACAGGATAAATCTGAGGGGTTGTGAGATGATTAATGGTGCAGCATGGAAAAAACTTGCCATTATTCTTTTGTACTTCATCAGCAACATGACCTCTTCCTCCATCTGAAATGTGGTAATGATCCTCGACCAGATGCTGTTTATTTGTTACGGTCACAAGCCAAAAAGTTAGGAAACAAATTTCAACAATAAATTGTAAAGTTTATTTTTAATGCAAAAAATGTTAACAATAACTAACTCACATAAATGCAGTGAAATTAAATGTACAAACCTTCTCTCTGAAATGTAGTACTTAGTTATTTACTTAGTAATTAGTTACTTTCCACTACTGTAAACAGCAATAGCCTGATCTAACGTTAGGTTAGCTTTGAAGTAAAGACGTTGTGACCTTATATCTCATTCTTGTGTTTTTCAATGCTTCTGTGGTCATTCAACCAGAACAATATAAGGAAAGTAAAAACTGAAGAAATGTTGGTTTTTGCAAATGTAAAAAGGTCAGAAAAAATGCTCTTTGGTACATTCCTAAACTGTAGAGCCAGAGGTGGAGGTCAAGGCTGCATAAAGAGGTTGTTGACCTGCTGGCTTGCTGAGTTTAACCTCTTGACCTCTTTCAGATGAGAGCTCAGAGGTCACGACTCCACCGATGGCCAGACAGGAAGACGAAGTGTGTCATCCATCCCCTGTAGCCTGTGGAAATTTACTTCCACACATGTGCGCTCAGATGGACACACACAGAAACCAAACAACTAATTTTTAAATACATGCAAGTATGCATAGACTGTTGGAAAAACAATAGCACAATAATATCCCACAGGCTTATAAAGAATCCCCTGACTTTTCCTTTTGTCACATTTAGCTCTTAAATGTGTGACAAAGATCATGCATGGGAAAGCTCTGTTGAACCTCACTCCATGAATTAACATTGTCTGAAGTTTCTTCCACTGTCTAAAAGTCATCCACTCACTGGTTTCTCACAAAAACAGTCTACTGGGTTCTATTGAACATTTTGTGAATTATCCCTCAACTTTCTCAGACCATTGACGGAGGGGCGCAGGGCTCGATGGGAAAACAGTATAGATTGTGATATAAAACCGATCCATCCAGATGAAGACACAGGCACAAAACATGGCTAGAAATCAGCCATGAGTATGTCATGGCACACTGGAGGGTCTGACTGCTTAATTAGACATATAAAAAGGCTGGGTCAGACGGAGCAGACAGGCAAAGAAAGGCAAGTGAGATGAGGCCCTTCAAACTGTCTGCGTCACACTGTGGATGTGTGTGTCTGGATTGTGCTGTGAGAACGTGTGTACTGTGTCGTTTGCATGTCTAATGCTTGGCTCTGCAGGTCTGTGTTTAGGAATGTGTCTGTCTGGAACATGTGTGTTTGTGTAAGTGTGTGTTGAATTAATGAACAAATGTGTTTTAAGTGTTTTGTGATCCTCTGCCATGATGGAGTGTAACAAACACACCTTCTCCATAAAAAGATAAATATGATCAACTAAATCTATAAAGGTGACATGCTTTCGGCTGTAGAAGATTCCTCCATGTGTCAAGTGTGTTTTTTTATAAAAATCCTGCCTGTGTTATAAACCAGGAACACACATAAACTAAGAATAATAAATTTAAGTGCTAATTTAATCTAATCTAATTTAGAATCACATGCACAGATAATCCAAAAAGGATAAATGTCTCTGTTCTAAATATTACACTGTATAGACCAGTACAACATACAGTACAGTGTCTTTGTGCTACATCAGATTATGGATATTTTGACAGATTTTATTTTGTTAAAAATGTGTTAATTTGTTTTGATTTACATACCAGAAGGTCAAAGGTCACTCTCTGGTTAAACTGCTTACAACTACTTCACATATGCAACTGGTGAAGAGGAGGTGCAAGTAGGCTTCTCTTTATTTATAAGAGAGACTTCATACATCTGAGTGTGTTTGAAGGTGTGGGATTATGCTACTGTACTGCACCATACTGTGAGAACAGTTGTGACTCCAGCGGAAGCTGTGTAACATAAAAATAATACATTTTCTGGTTGGCGTTTAAGATGAAAGTTTGTAAATGTGTAAAAGTCTTGAGTGTGGAGTCAGAAAGAAATGAGACATCTGTAGCCCTTAGGATAATACACCTGAGTCTCTGATCCCACTGTCAGTGGTAAGTTGCATTGCAGGTGATTTATGGACCAGGTTTTGACAATAAAGTAGAATGTTTAGAATAAAAATGACCATTAATCTGGTTCTGCTGCATCAATATTCAAATAAAAGTACAGAGCAAACGCACTGAGTCAAAAGTAACGGCGGTGCTTATATTTAAGCAGAATCACATAGAGGTGAGTAGTGGATTATTTCAAAGCTCTGCTTCACAGTTCGATCTGTAACCATTTGTGACATGTCTAATTCCATTTAAAGTTAGACACATACAACTTTCACATTCAGTCAGATTGTTTAAAAAACTAACATGGCCCTGTATGTTGAACTAATGCAGATAAATCCCATAATTTTTCATTGTAGTAATAATACACTACATCATTAACCTACAGCTTCACGTGCATTACTTAAAGTCTTTCAAACTATACGTTGTGTGATGTGAACAATTTAAATGCTGAAAAATAATTCTGAATCCATTCAGCAATGACAGTATTAAAACTGTGAAACAGAAATTATTGTAATGAACTAAAATCTCTCAATATTTACAGCTTTCTTCTGCAAGCTAACATGACAGGCGCAGTTCAAAGGGATTTCCCACAATTCAATTTAATTTGTTGTCATATTTTCCCTCACATTTCAAAACAGTCCCCTCTGCAGGTTAGCAAATATCAAATGATTGTTTTTCAGTGCTGTTAAGGAGCTTTTATTGACGTTTCAAGAACATTTCCAGCATGATATAGCTGCGCTGCTAAAGGGGTTTTCTCTGTTGTTTGAACATTAATCACTGCAGTATGAATGTATGTTTGTATCTTCACATAGTGCAGACAATTACACTGGTCTGGCCTCAACTATGTTTGAGCAAAAAGAGGATGACAAATGTGTTTAAATAAGTAATTAATACTGAAAACAAGTTAGAACTGCTTATAATAATCACTTATTCCTACTCACTCATTGTTGCTTGTGAGCAGACGTGTCCCAGTCAGTCTGAACTGGAGTCTGTGGGTGAGAACCAACTGGGTACCCTCCATCGCAGCTGCAGCTATTTGTTGTCTGTGAGACATACAGAGGAGGTCAAAGGTCAAATACGTTCACAGGAACTCGGGGCTTTCACATGTTAATGCTTCAGAGCAGCACAAGAAAAACACAGAGAGGTGATTATAATGTTGTCAGAACAGTTACATGTGTCACAACCTCACATTGACAGACATGTCTACTTAACTGGTGGTTATGAAGGACTTTTGGCGCCAAAACTCAGAACGTCCTTCAGAGTGATATAAAAATATGGATATGACCAAACATGAATGACATGGTAAGAAAATTCTGATGAACTAACAAAGTGGAAAAATCATCAGACGCCACCAATATTTTACACAATTAAGATCACTGAAACTGATTACTGTGTTATATACAATGTTTGAAAGTATATTACTTATTATCTTAAGTACATTACTGAGGTACTTGTATATCAATATTTCTATTTGGTGCTATGCCATACGTTTCAGATGGAATTATTGTACTTTTTACTCCACTGCAGTACATGACTTGCATATGTGTGAAGGTACCATTGAGGTGTATGTTGGGATTTTAGAAAGACACATGCTGCCATCAAGGCGTCTTTTCTCGGGTGTCGCTGGATATTTCAGCAGGTTAATTCCAGGACTCACTGGCCACATGCTACAACAGCGTGGCTTCGTAGACACAGAGTACGTGTGCTTGACTGTATGCATGGCACATCATGTAGAGGAGAATCACACAACAGTAACTACAGACTGCTGAGCAGCTGAAATCTTGTATTCAGCAAGAATGGACAAATATTCCACTTGCAAAACTGCAACAAGCAGAGACAACGAGCTTGTCAGTGAAAACACTGAAAATCTTTTCTTTGTACCTGTGTCAGATAAATAAACTTTCAAGCAAGTTAACAAGTCACACATTTTAGTTTTTGTTGCATTTTATAAAAAAAGTCACAACTTATAATAATAATAACAACAACAATAACAGATAATAGGTAATATGGTTTGTATTTAAATTAAGTGTATCTCATAAATCCTTATTATTATAGATGAAACAATCCAACAAAATGTAAAATTGTTACATTTAGCTCTTCAGGCTTTTATTTTTCCAATACATTCAGTACAATGTGCTGATAATACTTAACACACATGAGCTGTTTTCTCATGTAAGATTTTTACCACAAGCCATTCTGTGTGCTTAAAAAGCACTAAAGTTATGCAATAACAACATTAAGAATAATATACCAGGGGGCTTTAAGATGTAATCTCAACAACCTACATGAGGTTTCAGTCTTGCTGAGGACCTTTCGTCCTCTCCTCACCTCTTATCATGTCTCTGCTGTTCATTAAATTAAAAAAAATGCAAAAATGCCCCAAAAATACTTAGAATAAAACAGCAGCATCTCAGAATAAAAAATTAATAAAATTAAAATGTCACACAAAACAACACACACAGATACCGTAAGAGTATGTGTACAGTAACTTTACACACAGTCACACACCTCAGATGAGTAATCAATGGTCAGTGAGACAGAAACGTGCAGGACATGAACACTCAACATCCTCAGGAGGTTTCACCACGTTTCAATCACAGGAGCAAAAACTGAATATTAATTCCCATGCAGTCATGCTGTTGGTACAACTTCAGTTCAGTGTGCCCCCTGCTGGAGCTCTGCAGCACTGCATGGACAGAGGGTCTGGCAGCAGCATCCTGATATATTCCTCCAAAGATGATTTTTAAATCTTTAAACACATTTTGAGAAAGGAGGGCATATGATTATGATGCCCTGCAGCTAGAGTTTAAAAAACAGAGAAGTTTACAGAAATCATAATTCTCACAGATCCTATTTGATTTTGCTTTTTAACTGAAACCAGCTTCCCTTGGCTTTCAAAGGCAAATCAGCAACCAAGCAAGCAGGAAATATTAAGAAACAATTAATTTTAATTTCAACACTAATTATGCTTCTACCTTTTGTTACTTATTTTAATTGTAAAAACAGTGACGACATCCTAAGGAACCACATAATTAATCATAGGTCATAGAATTATTAAAAAGAAAGATAGTTGCACACTATTGTCACTCTTTCTGTGACTTTCTATAACTGTGTTTTTCAGCACTTACAGAGCTCAAGTCTCTAAATTATATTTAAATTAAACAAACCAAGTACAAATCACTTTTTGGTTCAAACTGTGTTCGTTCGATTCTCAATGTTTTCAGTTATTTGTTAAGTTAGAACCTATACTGCAAAATGATGAGAAAACCCATCAGTGAATGATGCTCCCATGAACAGTTTCCCAAGCAGGCTGCATCCTCCATATTGCCTCTCCATGGGTTCAAATTATAATCTATTTGTCTCTCTGTTTTCACACGGCTGCCTGTCAATCAGTCCTCCCACCCCCAGTGTAAATTGGTGCAGTGTGAAAACAGCCACTCCCTGTGCCCTGTGGGTCTAATTGGCTCAGATTAAAGAAGCCATTATATCAGTGGAGCTGATCTGAGAGCTGAGCTGCTGACTGCAGGCAGCCGGCACTTTTTAATCATGCTGAGAAACTGATACAGCTGCATCCAGCTGCTGCAGCTTCCTCATACACTCACTTTTTAATTTAGATTTTTTTATTCTGAATAGAGTAACTAATGTTATATAAAACAGTAACAATGACTGTATCTGAGAATGTAATTATAGTTTATGCCATTACAAGTATTTTATTTTTGCTATTATCTGCCAGTTGATTTTATTATTGTTATTCAGCACAATGTTAAAAAACTGTCAGTTTGATTTATCAGTTCCACTGAACCACTAAACTTTAAGCTATGACTTACTCTGAGAAAAGACAACAAAGTAGAATAGAAAGGGAAAGGAAAAAACAACAACTTGGCATCATCACAAAACTGAGAACTATGCAGCTGCACACAGTTAAATTACTCATTTGCTCCTTTACCAAAACCGGTTCGTTTACAGAAATTCAGGTTTCAGGTGTCTGAAACATAACAAAAACCGTATAAACTGAGTATTAAATTAGCTTACTATTACACCAATTTTTAAAAAACAAAATAAAGTATCTAGAAATTTATTGAAAATCAATCTGGAAATAGTTTATCACAAATAACAAGAAATTGTAGTATTTGGTGTGTTTGAGGTACTTTAGAAACAGTGTCACCATTTGTCCCCAGAGACCAATGACAAATGTATTCTTAATCCACCCAGTACAGATTTGAGGGAACTGCTATTAAATATATTTGTTTATGTTGTGTGTTTTCATTATGGTATATGTAATAAAAACATATAACACTGAATGATCATATTTAGATCATAATTAGATTTTTAAACTGTCCATTAAGAATATCAGTATCATATGAAAGCAAACAATAACAGAGTATCAAAATGCAAGAAAAGACTAAAATCATCTAGAAACAGGGTTTATAATAAGAGATTATGCAAAAAATATACTATATGCGCTACAAGAACTGAACATGTGATATAACAAGAAAAGAAGATGAAAATGCAGCATCCAGACAACACAGAATTATTGTTCATTGTCTATTCAACATGTTCTTTTTGGTGAACAGATCTTGCACTGGCGCTCAGAGAGAGCACACTGTTTGTTTTCAAAGGAAATGATGCCCAATTTTGTTAAATAATTTCACCTTATTTTGAGCAGAGTGACAGGGACTTTCCTTAAAATAATGACTATACTGTTTAATGAGCAGATCAGTAAAACCAGAATATTCAAACTCCCGTTCTTTCCTGGGTTTTGTAGTGAAGGTCACATTTATTACTTTCATGTATAAAATTCAGGTCAGGAATAAAATTTTATTCCAAAATCTGGTTTATGGTGTTCTTGTTAAGATCAAGAGTAGGATAATATAGGCAAATTATATAAAGTATATACATACATATTATTAGATATTTAAAAAAAAGTCACTGTAGATTTTTAAAGCCAAATTAAATATAAATCTTTGTCAGAGGAATAAAACCAATAATTTTGCATCTCATGGCCTTTATAAGAGAAATGTAAACGCTAAAGCTGTTGTGAGAAGATTTACTACAATCTGAGATGTGTTTTGTGACTGTATACACACGCGCGCACACACACGCACACTTTAATTGACTACCTTAGTGTCTAAATGTTTGGGGCACAGCACAGAGCCCAAAAGCACAAAACACTCCGCGTTCGTCCAAATTGGAATTCACCATAGAGAGAGACGCCACAAAGGTTGTTTGTATCTCAGTGAGCAGTGATGGTGGGGTGAAGGGTTGTGGGTAACGCTTACTGCTGAGGTTCCCAGCCAACTTGGCACGCCTTTTCAACTTCTCCTCACCCTTCTGTCTTTTCATTAGGTTGACAAACAGAATCTTGTGAAGTCTTGAACCAACTATCCAATTATTACTGAAATGTTCGGTACGAATCATTTTCTGTTTCCTCTGAAAATCTGGCAGCAGAGTGGTGGTACATTGATTGTCAGCATGTAAAGGGCATTTTGAGGGTAAAGACACCATTATGTGATAAATCTGCTTGTTTCATTGGAAATTTAATCTCATTTGGGTTATAAATGTGGGATTTGGGGGATTTTGATAAATATGTTTTGATTGAAATATTGAACATTTTGATTTGATATAAAATAGTTATTTATTTCCATAAGCAAAACTGCCAAATATTTCCTGGATTCACAGTAAATTATACACCAATTATATCACTGCATGGAATATATCTGTTTTGAGATTGTTAATCTCTTTGTGAACTTGAGACATGACTTTTATTTCCTGACAATTTATTGACTAAATGATTAGTCAGAAAAAGATAAATCAATAAAAAATATTCACCGGTTCAAGTCCTTTACCCCACTGACACGTTACAGACTTAAATATATCAAATTCATAAAATAACCAATAATACTTCAAAGTAAACACTGTTTGCAGCTCTAGCAACCAAGCGAAAATAATTACACTTCACTCTTTTTCATGCCCTGAAAGTCTCTCCACTCCCTGCAGTTCACCACAGCGGTCAATTTTGGGTGTTAAGGACCTCGCACTTGGGGTTTGGGGAGGTGGGCCCTCAATTAGTGAGCCACGTGTCCGTTGGAAAAAAGAGGAACTCCATGAGGAGTCCTTAAAGACTGGCCTCTGCTCTTTCTGCTCTAACCCCCTGACCTCAGGGTCACAGGCCACAATACACTCCCATCTGGAGCTATGTTATCGGCTCTATGAAGAAGGGGACGGACACTAACCTTCTGCATTCAGGCCGAGCTGCATGAGGCTATTGAAGGCCTGAGAACTGCAGTCCAGCTCCAACAGAGACACTTCTCCAAACATCCACCCAGTTTTACTGAATTCAACTTCACCCTCTGATCAGGTCTGATAATGTTGATCTGTGTTTTTTAATTAAGGCGGAACAGAAGAAAGGAGGATCGCACGCATATACAGCACACTGGGGGACCTGCCTCAACTGCAATCCTGTATTTCTGTCCACTGAGCAGCACTAATGTGGCCTTGCTTAGTGGCACATTGCTGGGAAAGAAACATGCTTCTCATTTACTTTAATGTGCAAGTGCTCTCCCAAATGTTGCCTTCTGCATAAAGACACACACACATGCAAAACATAAATGATAAATATATATTCAGACTGTACAATGCTGAACCTCAACTTACTATTACCCTTAAACCAGCTGTGGAATATATGCACAATTACTCCAGTAGTGTGCTTTAGTACAATTTTGAGTTACTCTACAATACTGCACTTCACTACATTTAGTTAATAACTCTGTTACTCTGTTGAAGCCACACTGTATTATTAATCTAAATCTGCAAATACATTATGTATTATTAGAGGTTAAGATAAGTATATAAGATATAAGGGACTGACAAAGTATTAGTACTTAAGAATATGATGCTAATACTGTTGTACTTTAATTTAGAAACATTTTTTAATGCATGGCAAAAAAAATAATACATGGTACACTGTGGCAGTGCTTCTTTTAATGGAAAATATCTGAGTACTTTGCACTGCACTAACCATACACTAAACATACTGAATTTCATGTTTAGTAATAATAATAATAATATATATTGTCTCTCTCTCTCTGTATATTTTACAGTTTTTCCTAATGAATAAACTATTCCCAAAAGAGAATTGTTGTTGTTGATTGATTAATCAATTTGACCACAGGCTGGGTCATAGCTTGACTTACAATCAATGACCGAATTGGCTGCTCAAGGAAAAACACATGCACCAAACATACTTTCTGTGTTAATCCCACACTTATTGACCGTAAAATGTTTTTAGTTGAACTCTTTGGGTATACTTACCTTTATAATTAACAGGTGATCACAAAATAAATACAAGCTTTGTGTATCTTTGGTTTCATCACCTAAAGACTGACAAAAACTAACAATAACAACATTAAAAATAACACTTACCATAATATGCCTTGTATTTTACATAATAGAGAATCATTATGAGAGAATAAGCTGAGATACTTTTAGGAAGGAAGAAGAAAAGCAAAGCAAAGTGTAGGCCACTATACTATCAATGTAACCGCACTCAATAGCACATCAGCAGCACAACAGAATAAGCTACTTTACATCCAGTTATTTGTAAGAAGAGTCAAAGCGAACGAACATTCATCCTAAAACAACAGATCCTGAACATCTGCAGTCCATCATGTATCTCACTAAGGGACAATTCTTGGTAGCAGCTTTGTTTGTTTCTCTGTTGTTAATATGGTTGTGATCAAAATATTTTGTAAGGACTCAGCTGTGATACCAAACACTGAACTGTTGCCTGACATTTCAACACCTTCAACACGCCAAAAAAATCATGGCACAATGTTGCCATCTGCTGGAAGGACCACTGACAGTGAACACTACAGTACAGACAGGACACAAACTGTAAAAACTCGTATAAGAATACAATAGTAAATATTCATTTTTACCAATAAAACATATTGTTTGTGGAATAAAATAAATGTTTTGATGAAAAAGCGTATCATTTTTATCAACACCAGACACACATTTTCACATTTTTTCAGCCATGGGAAAATGTTTTGGATAGCTAGCTCACACACCTGCGACAGGTAGACTTACTGCATAACACACAAACATGCACATAGTTTCTCCCACTTATCGCAGAAGATTTCACAAATGCCGATTTGACAGCTTCTCCTGTTACAAACATATATTTACAAACAGATTTCGACTTACTTTTTGTGTTTTTCTAGTAGGTTGTTTTCTCTCGAGTTTCGTCCATTTTCCGGCAGAATTTAAAAATGGTGACACATGCGCAGGTGGTGACGCACGTGTCCGTTGTCTGTTTGGTCACATGACCAATTGTGTCCAGGTTGTTTGTTGTTTAAGCGGCGGCCATATTTGTTTCTAAATGTGAAGACATAAAGCATCTTCTCACTAACTACTGTTAGTAGCGCTTAGTGAACTGTGTTTTGCAGTGTTTTGATTGTAGTTCAACTACATATGTATTAGTGATTCAAGTAAAATTACTTTTTTGTCACTAACAAATGACTTACGATTGATAAACTATAAAAAGATAAATTGTTTTAATACATTAATTAAAACTAAACTACTAGAGACCCTAAACTAAAGACCGAAGAGTCCTGGGATCAGCTTATGTTACTTGGCTTTAGTAACTTGATTAACTGAAAACGTGAAAATTGCTAAAGTACAGTATTGTCTGAGGTGTATCTTGCAATATTGGCTTGTTTTGTGGCCATCTCTTGTAGAGGAACACAATATTTGTGGTCACATAGTGCACATTTGACAGATGTCTTTAACTAATATACCACATACACAAATATAGTATTAGGCTATTCCATCACTGGTTGTACTGGGCTTAGTGGGAACTCGAAGGTATTTACAATCTTTCTGTGTAAGGAATGTACACCTTACCCCCTTTGAGTAGCACTACAGTAAGGGTCTAACTGTTATTATATATGCCTCATAAACCTCTACTAAAGTGGAAACAATTGATTCAATATGGATGCAGAAACATTATACTGCATTTATTAGTTTAAACACACTCTTTTGAGAATTCTCCTTTTTTCTGTCGCAATGTCTTGTGCATTGTGGAATCTTATTTCACCCAGTGCACCAAAATTATATTACTACAGTAGTTTGTGGGGATATAGTGGATACAGTTTCTGAGCGTTGTCTGCTCTGTTTGTATTCACATTTAATTGTCAGTTCTTGTCGATTAATCCACATGAAATAAAGTCCACACACAGTGCTAAGGGTAAAACAAGAGAACATTTTATTCTTTGCTCTGTTCTACAAAACTTTATTACAACATAAAGCTGATGAACAAAACTGTGTCTGCTGGAAATCAAAGGTTTCTCTCAGAAGAATGTGGACAGCAATCAGCTAATATACTGTATGTACAGTATTTATTGACTGGTAAAGTTGACTTTGACTTTATTTACTACTAAATCACACTGAAACCAAAAATCTCTGTTGGACACAAAGGTCTTGAAAACATTAGCACCATTTATAAAAAAAATCTTGAATCTTGAACAAAAAAACAGTTATTGATGTAGATTTGGAGCTGGTTGTAATTTGGTCTTCACACATTTACTATTATTCTTTCCACTCAAAAGCACATCACTTTTACCTCATCTGAGCTCTACCACTATCTGCATTAATGCTTTAAAATCACCTTAATCAAATACAATGGAGAAAATTTATGAATAGGAAGGTTTAACTCCCTAAAAAGAAAACAAATAATTTTCATGCCCTCAGCTGCCTTGTTCAGTTTGGCCTGTGTCTTTTCTGGTTCATTTTGTCCTGTTTGAGCAGTCACTAGTAAAAGCACTAATTCTTTACACTTTCATGTTACAACAGCAGAGTTGAAGAAAAGAAGACAAGGAAAGTATGGCTGACTTTTAAAACTTGATATCCCAGTACTGTGGTGTTTCTTTAGTGGCTTGAAACTCGTCTTCAGTCATAGCAAATTTGCTGTTCGCTTCAGGGTACTTGTTTAAGATTCCAGTTTCTGAAAATAAATAAATAATATTGTTTATAGACAAAACTTTTTAAATTAAATCATTAATTTTTCTTTTCCTCTTTTAAACAAAATTTTAAGGTAGAGTTCAAGAAGGTTTTGAAGTTTTTTGTCAGGGTTAAAATAATCTCTTATCTTACCAGGGATGCACAGGATTTGTGGCCTCTCCCACCTGCCTCCAGGCAGACACGTAATCAGAGGGTTTAGTCTCTGCTGGAAACCTTTAGCGCAGTAATAACGCACAATTGCACTGGTCTCATATCTCTGTCGAACTTTTCCATATAGGGAGGCGTTTCTGACCTTTGGTGGTGGACCACAAGAGGCTGTTGAAAGAGTTAAGAAACTTAAGGTCCTTCAGGTTAGAGGACATGTTGAACTCACTGATGTAAGAACATGTAACGACCTAAAATAACCACATGAGGGAGCTAAAACCATAGAGGGCACTCAGTGATGTGTTTCAGTCTCCCTTATATTACTCACAGGTGCCTTTCTTGCAGGTGTAGGCCAGGTGGTAGTTGCAGGGTACATCACTCCAGCGCCCATCATCATGCCACACCATCACCACACAGTCTTCTCCTGAGAGAAAATAACTGTCCGGCTGCCCTCTATACCAGTTCTCATATAGCTGTATCAGAAAAAAAGGTATTATTGCTTATTGCATGCAAGGAAATAATAACTATAAAATAATGTCTGGAAATGTAATCAGCATTGTTTTTTATGAGTTTATGTCACAAACAAGGATAACATTCTTTAGGTAATGGTAATGTTTTATAAAATAGTTAAGGTTTGTTTTTAGTGAAATAATACATCAAATAATAAGAAGGTATCAAAGCAATATATTTAGTTAGTCTTAGTATGAGTTTTTTCAAAGTCCTTGGTTCATAATTCTGTTAAATATCAAAGTGTATAATGTAGCAGGTGGACTGAATCAAATGAAAATGAATAAAATGTTTGAAAAGGTTCTAAATGTTTTCTGAAGAAAAAAAAGACTTTCTCCATACATAATTCACATATTGCAAATCCTCCTTTATCTAAGGAGTGCTTGCATTACAACTGTAATGTCCCAGACACTGTGAAGATTTGATTAGGATATGCCCCTTGTTTATAATATTTCTTACCAGTGGATTTCCATCAGACCAGCGGAAATCATCCTCAATGGTCTTATCATTCAGACCAGTCCACTGGTATTCTTTGTAGTTGCCTGGTAACGAGGGCAGAGTGGCGTTATAGTCAAGAAACAATATATAAGTTACAAATTTCTTTGTTTTTGAAAAACGTTTTGTCCATTACAATAACATTAGATTGATTAGAAATGCAATGTAGACATTATTAATGTAATAAATGACTATCATAGTTGGAATAGTATCTCTACATAGGCATACAGAGGCCTATCATCAGGAAATATTAGTCGCTGTTCCAATGACACGTATAATTTGCTAGTACAGGTTAACCAATTGAAAAGGCTAATTGATCATTAGAAGCAATACAACTGGGCCTCTTTAGTATCTGGAGCATTAGCAATTCTGAGTTTGATTACAGACTCTAAATTTCAAGAAATAAAAGTTATTCCATGTGAGAAATTTCCAAGATACTGAAGATCTCATACAATGCTGTGTGCTATTCCTTTCACAGAGCAGCACAGACTGGCTCTGACCAGAATAGAAAGAGGAGAGGGAGACCCAGGTGCAAAACTGAGCAAGAGGACAAATACATTTGAGTGTGCGCCTCACAGGTCCTTAACTGGCAGCTTCATTAAATAGTGCCTACTGTTGATGTAACTCTGTTCCTCATGGGACATGATGGACACCAGATGGGCGCCCAGTACACGACAGTGCTTCTCTGCAACCTCCCAGCTCAGACGCTGGCTGAAGTGTCGGTAGCAGAAACCATGAAATTTGTCCCATCCTGGTTCACATTGCTCCAGGTCTGAAAGAAGCACAGAGGAGGAGAAAGGTGGAAAAAGATTTCAGATAGAAATGTGGGAAACGCTGATAGCTTTGATTAGCAGCTCCTGTGTTGGGCTTGACCACAAGTTTTTCATGTTTCAGTTTGTTTGTGCTCACTATATGAACCACATTTTTGTAGCAAAAGCACAACATGAACTAAAATAATTTTGATTTTTACACATTGACAATATGAGACTGGACCCACCAGTAAATTATCAGTATTAGAAGGAAAGGCCAGGAGTTCTGAAGTCATCCGTCACTATCAATGATGGAGCATAATGTAATATGTATATGTTTCTTTTAAATTTAAATGTAAATGTAAAAGAAAAAGAAAAACAGCTCACCAGTCTGACAGAAGTTTCCTTCATATGTTGGTAAACAGAGACATTCAATCTGTCCATCTCTGTCTGTGCACGTGCCTCCATTGAGACAGGGATTGTCCACACAGGCATCTGAAACACAACAGCGAGTAAGAGTTTATTCTACTGTTGAAACCATTCAACAGCACAAACCAAAATTTGTACACAGTGTGTTACTGATTATAGCACACAGATATGAAATGTTTTAAATTTCTATAAATTATGTATCAAATCCACTGTGTGCATTCATCCTCTGTAATAATTTCAATTATGTGTAACATGAAGCAAAGTGAAGGTGTAAGTTTAGTAAAATGTATACATATACACTACCAGTCAAAAGTTTGGACACACATAGAAATGACCATGTTTGTGAAAGAAAAGCAGATTTCATAAC
>JAUMHL010000003.1:8785653-8835120 GCA_032362345.1 Sandelia bainsii
AACATTAGTACTGTCTTCCAATAGCATGTTATGTTTGCTAATGCAAATGTATTAATTTAAAAGGATAACTGATCATTCGAATACCATGTGCAATGATGGTAACACAACTGAAGACATGTATCTCTTCATGGAAAAACATGGTAATTCCTATGTGTGTCCAAACTTTTGACTGGTAGTGTATATTGAGGAAAATAAAGTTGAACTATCTTAAGAGCAGCACACAACAAGTTTCCTCTCAGATTAAATGACATCAAATTATCCACATGAGCCACCAGATGGCAGCGAAGAACAAGAGTCAAGATGTCAAACTCCTCAGGTCCTGTTCTTCTTCTTCCCAGGCTGTTGTTTTCTTTCTTAATAATGAACTTTTCATATCATATATGTGTAAGGTGGAGCCTTAAGGATCCCAAATGATATTACACTGTGTAATTGGGTCCTACTAGTTTAAAAAAAGGCAGGTCACTGACTGTAAAACAATTTCTTCACTATCCACATTTTAAATGTTTAAAGCTGCATTTATTGAGTTTAACATGTCAACACATTCTGCAAAAAAAAAGAAGACATTTCTCTTCTTCTTCATTCTAGTCACCCGCACTCATGGTATTTGGGCAACTTACTACAGTATGGAGGATACAAATACACAAAAAGCATGTTGATAAAGACCCTTGGAGTTTGGTTTTTCCAGTGAAAAATCCACCTGATGATAAGTTCTTCATGTCATTTCCACTTACTGCTTCCTCCTGTATGTAGCATACACTCACATTTGACACTTGCATGAATTCTTTCTTAAAAGCTTTGAAAAAGCTCATGTTTTTCAAAGCTTTTAGGGAGTTAGGGAGTACTAAACCAAATGAATAAACAACTGCAAACTATAGTTTACTGTGCTGTTGCATCACAAGAGCTCAATCAATTTCTAATGTCTAAATTCTAGTTTGAAGTTTTTTTTTTGTTTTCACCTATTTGGGAAATTGTTTGTTATTGTTTATGTTATGTTTGTGAATACACTTATTGTTCCTCTCAAAATGTATACTATTTGTTTAAGTCCTGAAGAAAAAAATGATGGCATGTGTGTCCAGACTGAAATTAAACATTTTTCAAGTGGATTTGGTTTATTTGTTTCCTTTGACACCCTATAAACATGAACTGTGTGTTGCCTGTAATTACACTGAACACTCACATACTGCTATTTAGACAGCTCTCTTTGGGTCAGTGTGAGTGTTTAAAAAGTAATAACGCCTTACACAAATCTAATGAGAATCAGATGCACTCAAAGTAAAACCATCATTCAGTTTTATGGAAAAATACACACTTGTGAAACGTCAGGATGCCTTTTAAGTCTTATGTATAAAAAATCTAACTTTCTGCTGATAACCATGTTTGCATCTTTACAATAATAAAACTTCTTTTTTGAGTTGGCAAAGTAAGAAAGACCTTGGTTCAGTTCTCACCCCTTTCTGTGACAATTCTGCATAATCTCCTTATGTTTTTGTAGTTTTGCTCAAACAGCACATGATAATAAATTGGCACTAATGTCTCATGAAACTACTGTAACCTACAGTGGCTACAATGTCTTCTCCCTGACTTAGCTTTGTTGATTGCTTTGTACCTCACTTTCAATAAAAACATTTGCTTTCTCTGCTGATATAAATAAACCAATATGAAAAAAAACTGTATCTGCAATGTTGGATTAATTGGGGCTTTTCAGTAGTTTTAAGTTTCAGCATGTGAACATACAGCAGATATGATTAAATCTGACACGATGTACACCATCATACAGTGAAATTTTTCTATTTAGAACTTCAGCAACTTGTTTTGCTATATCTCCTTCCTTTTAATTAACTTTTTAAAAATTATTATTACATTTTCTGTGCCAATAAAAAATACGATGAATCATATGATTTATTATAATTTCAATTTCAATAACGTATATTGTCTCGTTTTTTTTTTTTAAAGAGCAAAGAGTAAAACTGTTGTAGAGTGAGTCAATTATCATCACAAAATGACTGTAAAGAGTCACAATGTTGTTAAGATAGGATTTCCAGTAAAGACAACTGTATTTTGTGATGCAGTTGATTGAGCTAATCTCAATGTGTATGGAAATATGAATGCAGTCACATGCAGTATTACACTGGTTTGTTTGTGCCAAGTAATTTTAAGTTCTGCTTTTTAAGTTTTAACTTAAAATACAGTTTCCTTGTAATGAGTTTTAAAAAAATCAACTTGGCTTGTTTTGCATAATAGAAAACATTAATGATACATCACAATGATGAGATGCTGAGTAAGAATTGTTTTCAATTGTTAATTTGAATTAGTAGGTATTTTTGTTTTATTGTCTTTTTTTAGCTTTACTGGGCAAAAATGTCTTCTATAAAATGTACACTGCACACTGACCTAACTACCAATAGTGGAGTGGCCATCAGGAGAACCAGGACTTCTGGTGGCTCACTAAACAAATTTGGCCAGTGGCTCAATGTGATAAAAAAAAGAGGACACATAAAGAGAGTGAGTAACAAGGAGAGTGATCGTACTGAGTTCTAGAGATCAGCTCAGTTAAGCAGACTATATGGTATACAAGGGTTCAGTGTGCCCATTGGCATTGTCGAAACACTGAGGTCAGCCAGCAGTGGACTGTTGCTGACTTGATTTACATAAACAACAACATTTTAAAAAACTTAACCATTCAGAGAAAAAGAATTTGAATTTAAAATCCAGAAAATCTAAATGCTTTAAATTGTTGATCTAGCAGCAGCAACTGCTGACAACAGAGATGAGGAGCAGAGTAGAAGTTTGTTAGTATAATTCATATGTAGGTGTTTCTATTTTATGTACAATTCATTATGGTTTATTTAATCTCTGTTTACTACATTATGTTTGTAAAGTATGACATATAACTATTGAAGAAAGAAAATGTTACAGTAAACTTAAACAAAATCAGAATAAACAGATGGTAAGATGAGAAACAAACATTGATTAGTTGATTTTATCATTATTAAACCTAAAAACACAATACTGTACAAACCACCATTTGAGTAGGATGAGTAAACACTTATGATGCATAAAGAACATTTCAAAACATGTTGCTAAATGCTACCACTCTAAACACAATAACAGCTTTTGTGCTTACAAACATAAAGACACTCTGTGCTTTTACTAAAGTCTTTAAATCTTAGAAATACAACATGACCTGAAAGTTAAAATATAAAACATTATTGCAATTGCATTGGTCAGTGCTGTTACATTCAACATAATCACCATTACAGAGAAAGACCAAGTCCCTTTATCATGTTACTTCCAAATTACTGCAAGAACATGGTGAGTTTTGACAGTTAGTGGGAAGAAAATAGTTGTGAAGGAAATCTTTGCACTTATTGGATGAAGATTAGGTAACTGAAAACAAAATGCACCGTGGAAAGGTTTACCAATGCTATTTGAACCATAACTACAAATCCTTGTAGAAACACTGAAACCCTCATTCAAATACACTAATATATTACAGTACTTCACAGAAGTCAATCTTTGGATGAGGAAGAAAACAACATGCACAACAAGACTGGACAACTGACAAATGTCAGATGGGACCTGTCCCAGTGTGAGTATCTTGAAGGGGAGGTGGGATCACAAGGAGAGAAGTGAAGAGTGTTTTAAGATGAAGCAGGTGGAGTCAGAAAGGTGTGTGGGTTTTCTTAGACAAGTGAAACAAACGTGGGAAGTCATTTGAAAAGGAGAGGAGGTGTTTTACAGAAAATGGCGCAAAGGTGGGTTGGGGCAGAAGACAGACCAGGGATTTTAGTGCATCATTGCGTCGAGCAGCAAGAGGAGGACGGTTAGGCTGAAGAGAGTGGCTTTGACATTACCTGAGGCTTTCCCTGCACCGCCTACAGCTGCCCTCTCATTGGGCAAGATAAGCAGGGTGGGTGGCTGGGTGAGACTAAACTCAACATCCATCAGACTTTGATCCACTGGTGGTTTGAGGTGTGTCACTTTCTGGGGCTCTGTCGTCTTGTGGAAAACTCTTGTTGTGGTTGTGGGGCTCCAGGTGTGTCTGGACAACTGTGTGGTTGTCGAGATGGTGGTTGTCTTTGTGGTAGCAGCACTGGACCTTGTACTTGATGAAGAATCAGGAGATGCTGTAGTGGTAATGGAAGGTGGTTTTTTGCTGTACTCAAGATCATTCAGAGATTCTTGGGGTCCAGTTATAGTGGTCAGCAGTGGCCAGTTTGATGTCGAAGAATGCAGAGGAACTATGGTAAAGTCCTCCTGAATGGTTGGGGAAACTTTAGGTTCTTCTTTAAGGACAAGGGTTGGGGCAATTATAGCTTCTTCTTTAATGGATGGAGAATTGTTAGCTTCTTCTTCAAATGGTGTAATGTTGGCTTCCTCCTCAAGGGTCGGAGCAACATTAGCTTCATCTTCAAGGGTTGGAGGAATGCTAGTTTCTTGTTCAGCAGTTAGAGCAATGTTAGCTTCCTTTTCAAAGGTTGGGGTAATAATAACTTCCTCTTCAAGAATTGTGGCAACCTTAGTTTCTTCTTCAAGGGCAAGAGTTGGAGCAACCTTAGTTTCTTCTTCAAGGGCAAGAGTTGGAGCAACGTTAGTTCCTTCTTCAAGGGCAAGAGTTGGAGAAATGTTAGTTTCTTCTTCAAGGGCAAGAGTTGGAGCAATGTTAGTTTCTTCTTCAAGGGCAAGAGCTGGAGCAATGTTAGTTTCTTCTTCAAGGGCAAGTGTTGGAGCAATGTTAGTTTCTTCTTCAAATATTGGGGAAACATTAGTTTCTTCCTCAATAGGTGGTCCCTCTTCAAAGGTTAGAGGTTCTTCTTCAACGGCAACAGCTGGGGCAACTGTAGCTTCCTTTTCAAGTGAAAAATAATCTTTAGGTTCCTCTTTAAGAGTTTGGGAAACATTAAATTCTTCTTCAAGGGTTGGGACTGTAACTTCTCCTTCAATGATCTGGCTAACTTTAAGATCCTCTTCAAAAGTTGGACCAACTTTATCAGCTTCTACGAGTGTTGCAGTAACTATCCCAGGTTCATGTCCACTTGCCTCTTCATACACAGCCGTGGCAGTATCCAAATACTCTCTGTAACCTGATGTCCTATACTCTGTTTTGGTGGAATCAGTAGGCGACTGTGAGGCGTTTGACCTCTCTGGAGACTCACTGGTAGCTAAACTTACTCCAGAAACAAGGTTTTTTTCAGATGTTGTTGGGTACAGCTGTTTATCCTCAATTTCCATGCTGACCGTGTCATCAGCTTCTGAGCTTGTACTTCCCTCTTGTCTAGAAATGGAAGATTCCCATAGCTGTGCAGTTGGGGAAAGGATATTAAAGCCCAGTTTGTCAATATTTTGTGAGCCAGATGAGAGTGTGGGATCTGGAACTGCAGTCTTTGGCTCAGCAGTAGTGCTGCTAGCTGAAGTAGAAAGTGGCGGGTGAGTGGTGGCGCTGGAAGTAGAAGAAACTGATGTGGAGATGTTTATGGCTGATTCGATATCAAGGTCAATCTCTGGGGAAAAAAAACATAAAACATGCAAACCATTATGGTCCAGACAGAAATACTATATACCTTCAAGTACTCAAGGAATTAAAATAAAAAATTTGTACAAACCTTGAGATACAAATTAAATTTCAGTGTAAAATGACAGCAAAGTAATACCGCATCATTATGTATTATTAATTCGGTACCAGCTCTTGGTGGTGCAGAGAGACTGACTTTGGAAGTCACCATTTTCAATTTGTGCTATTGTCAACTCAAAATAAAAATGTGTTGAAAAGTTTGGTTCACAAATAAATGCGGTACCTGCAAAACCCATGGCATTCATGTGAGCGTTAACTGTACTTTAATAAACTTTGTTTATTGATAATTAGCAAATGCTATCATGCTAGCACTCTATACTAAGTGGCAAACATTACATCTGACAAACATGAGCAAGTTAACATGCTGATGTTAGCTTAAACCACCACTTTCTTCTAAGTGTAGCTGACAGAATTGCTAGCGTGGCTGTTTATATCACAATGCTATTAAATTCACACCTTGAGAAATATCTCCAGACCCATCAAGAAGGGGCCACAATGAAGTCATCTCTTTGATAGACGATTGGGTAGTTTGTGTACGAAGCTCAGTTTCCTCTATTGGCAGCTGAGTAGAAAGAGACATTTGCACAGGATCTTCTACTGCTGTCTCCTCTATTTTCACCTCAAGCTCACTGTCAGGAGTCACTGGGGTCGCGTACAGGATATTCTCCTCTAGAGTGCTGTTGCTGTCTGTTTCGCTGTAATTGGCTTTTGATCTGTTTAAATCCAAGTTGGCCTGTTGTATTGCTTGGGACTCGTTCAGACTCATAGATGGTTGTCTGGAGGTGGTTGGAGGTGTGTCTGGCACTGTCTGGTTATGTGTGTAAGGTGCATAAGACAATTTTGGAGACTCTGTGGTGCTCTCATTGTAAACATCTGAAAGTAATGTGTTTTGTGGGAAATTGAAGGTTTCTGTGCTGCTGATAGTGCTGTTCATCAGTGCTGTAGGATGCTGGGAGTCAGAGCTAATTTCTGGAGAAGATGAAGTTTCATCAAATGGCTGGAGGAGGTCCAGTGTCGCTGTGGTATTGGGGGGAGACTCTGTTGTGTCTAATGTAACTGTTGTGTGTGTATCAAACAAGTTTTCCTCAGTGGAAGGGCTGGATAAAAAGGGAAAAGATTCAAATGCACTTTGAACTTCTCGCTCCACTTGTTCTGCATGTTGGTTCAGTTGCAGCTCTTGGTCTGTTTCTGTAAGAATAACAACATCTTGTCCAATGTCTTCAGGCTCTGTGGCCACGTAGTCCATAGGAGAGTGAGTGGGAGTATTTCTGCTATCTGTAGAAGGCACATAATTAAAATCCATCAGCTTTATTTCGAGATTTTTCATAATAAGATTTAAAAAGTATGAAAACAACACTGTTTTTACTCATGATAATAAACAATATGAACAATAATCACAGCAGTATCCTGGTTAAATGATTGGTCAGATAATAATAATAATAATAAACAGTAACTATATCCAATGCATTTTGACATAAAATTTTACTTTTAAATTATGCACAATACATTTTTGAGACATAAAACACTAACCTTTGAAACAATAAACATCATGAAGGCTGGATGGCTCTGGGAAACCAGTTTGGTTGCTGAAACGATAAAGGGTTTTGACGCTAGCCTGAGGCCCTCCACAGCGCTCTCTGGGGGTTACAATGGGGTAGCGGACACTGCCATCAGACAACCAGCCAGGGCTGCAATGGTCCAGACCTTCACTCCATGCCAAGTACAGCTGTGCTGTTGTAGCCAGCTCTGCCCCTGCACCTCTGCAGTAAGACTGGGCCTCGTTAAATGACAACTGCTGTGGGACAGAGTCGTGGAATACCTCTCCTATAAAAACACAATATTTTTATAAAGTGTCATCTTTTTTTTTTACAGTATCCCTTAAGTTGGAGCTCTCATTTTCTCATAGTTATATGGCATAACCAATATAACTGGTATTTTAAAAACAAGTATGTATGTATACTAGATACACTATTACATATATTGTCCACCAAATAGGCTCTAAGTTTGATTTTCATCTGTAAATGTTCAGTTTATTGAACATCTTCTTGGAATATGTTTTATTATTCATACCGTCAATTTGTTCCACGTAACAGTAAACATCAAACAGATCATCTGCATCCATTGTTCCATAGTTTCTCACTCCTGGTTGCCCATCCATGTCTCCATAGCAACCTTCACGGGGCACTTGGATTGGGTACCTGCAAAAATGGGAACAATCAGCATTTTTTTATATAACATTAACCTCTTAAAATTTGTCTGTCTGACCAGAAAGTCAGTGATTACAAACTTATGTGAAGTGCTCAAGTATAAAACCCACAGATAAATTAATTCTAGTGGAGATTCTGTAGGGAAATATACCAGATACAGTATGTCAGGCTGATTTTGAGGAAGTGGAGGTAAATTAATTAACAATACATGTAGAGTAGTTTAAGGAGCAGAAACCTTAAAGGCATCATACTGGTTTAATGTAATTCAGAACAAGCAGATTTACTGTGAGATACCTGACAGACTGGTCTGCCAGCCAGCCTGCATCACACTGTTCATATCCGTCATAATAAGCTGCCAGAAGCTGGTCAGGAGTGGCGATTTCTGCCCCGATGGCCTCACAAGCCCTCTGGGCCTGATGGTACGAAAACGCATAGCGGCCCAGAGCATCTCTATAGTGGAATACAACACCTAAACACACACAAAGTTGCATACAGTAGTGACATATTCACAAATGTACAAGAACTACAATAATATTTTACAAAAGCTCCCAGCACAATAGCATCTTACTAAGAAAGAAAACTAAGATTACTAGAACTAAAATGCAATACACCTAATAGAGATATTTATTTACTTATATATCTGTGCAATAAACTTCTACTGTTATTGAAAAACTCTTAACACACCACTACTACTCTCAGTGACATGGTTCTCCATCAAAAACAGAGCTCCAAAGGCTAAGAGTGATCATCACTTTTTACTTTTTTGTGCAAATTCAGTTCAGAGAGTGATGGAGAAACTCATGGTTACTGATGGTTGATGAGTGTGCACCCACTGCAGCGGTGTGATTCACTGACGTGTTTTTAAAAGTTTTTCTTGACAAAAACAAAAATATAGAAAATTACCAGCCTTATTCTTTTACAATTAAAATAAAAAATGTAAAAACGAAAAGAAGATGACTACTCACAGTTACATATATTTACAGTTTGTTATCATATTGTATACAAAATATACATAAAAAAAAATAAAACAAAAACATCAGGAAACATTGCAAAAAATTAAATTAAATTATATTTTTAAGTTTACTGTGTGTTAGATATTCTTTGTATATTGCTGCTTTCAAACAATCCTTGTATCTTTGTACAAAAGGTTTAGGGAAACTTCAAAAGATTTGAAATATGCAAGTGGAGTTTGACCATAAATATGACCAAAAATTGTTTGTTGTTTGTTTGGGAGAATTATAGTTAGAGTTAGCAATAATATATTTATCACTAAACTTTGTGCTGTATCCTTTATCATCCAAAGCCTAAATGATGATCAACAGCTCTCATTTTCTTACCTTTGACCTTGAGTTGTACAAGGTCGCTGGCATCCTCCAGGCCCTGCTGCACCTCGCAGCGATAATGACCCGAATCACTGGAGCGCAAATCTCCCAACCACAGAGACAAGTCATCAGGGGAGGAGGTGTAGTTGAGCAGCGCAGCACGGTCTCGATATGCTTCACTGACCTTCACCCGCTGACCCCTCGCCACCAAGATCTGTGTCACCACCCCACCCGACACCACAGTCCACTTAACACGTGGTACAATAGGAGAGGAGGAGGTGGTGGTTGGTGTGGAAGACAGAGCCACCAAACAGGGGATGGAGATGGAGCTGCCCAGTGGGGCGGAAACCGCCCCTGAGTGGGGGATGTTCACCTGAAGTGCCTCGACATCATCTGAAGAACAAAATAGAATATACAGTGCATGAAGAACAAAGCAGAATAATGAATCACACCCTGGTATTTAAATACACCATTGTATGCTTTGCTTATAACTGAATGACTCACACCGCATCTGAATTTTTAGTATTTTTTTCTGATACACAGTCATGAATACTAAAAAAAAGTAGACATACCATATGCAGATGGAGATTGGGTGGGGAAGGATAGAGTGAAATGGTAGACTGCACAGAGAAGTGGAAGTATCTGGACATATCTATGGAAATAAAGAGACAAACAGGAAAAATTAACATATGACACATTTTGACACAGATGAGGATTAATAAATTGTTCCTCAAGTAAACTCAAAGAAGGAAGGACAAAGAGTGACAGATTATTTCTCCTTTCTCATTCCCAGTTTCCAATTTCACACTCATTTAACCTTGAGTTATTTCTGATACTGTAAATCATGGATAGTGTTGGTTCAGCTACTCAGTGAAACATGCTCCATTTAACTCAACACATTGATTATTGTTACATTAATGGTCACAACCACAATTACAGCTTCTACCTACTGTAGTTTTGTTTTGTACATGCACATGACTGTAATGTTCTGTGTCGTAGCCATTAATCATTTGCCGTTTTGTGGTTTGCTGCTTTTATGTATAGTACTATGCAAAAGTTTTATACAATTTAAATGTTTTGATTCTTATGCATCTCACAAAAACATCGGGGAGGAGTTTGCTCACAAATGCAGCATGACGCCAAACATACAGGCAGAATCATAAAGAATTATCATCATGGACAATAAGAACAAGGAGTCCTGCAGCACATGGTATGGTATGATCATGCAGTCAGTCTGGATTTACATGAGATACTGAAACAGTCTTAATCTACAGAAGAACTGTGGCAAGTTTTTAAGATGCTTGAAAGAACCACCTTGCCAAAAACTGTGTACAAGTGTATTTTACCTAGTAGAACTGGTACTGTTTTAAAAGCAAGCTGTGGTCACACAACCTACAGTACTGTGTATAGTTTATACAGTTTTACCCTATTTCTTACCACTGGAAATACAGTAGATGCATGCTGTACAAAACAACTGCATGTGGGCAGAAGGGCCACAAAGGCACATATAAACCGTAGGGATTTAGATGTGGAGGACATCTTAGTGGAAAAGAGCATATCAACCAAGCTGACCAACATTAAATCTTTGAGTAGATTTTGACTAAGACAGCCCTATATTGACACTGAGGGGACATGAAAACAAATATTATGTTTGTAAAAAATAGAAATAAGTTTTAGTGGTATACTAGGAGATAATGAGTTTCTAATATTTAGTCTACTCTCATTAGCATACTATAAGTAGGGTGGAATAATGTTATTTATTTTTATTAATATATTTAATAGGGACAAATCTCATTGATAAATAGGAGAAATGTCTAAATATTGCTCTGTTAGTCTGCAAGTATAATTCTGATGTTATAAAAATGTCAGACACACCTGCAATAAAGTACTCCAATGAAGCGAAACAACATAATATCCAAAATAACTATAAACATCAATCAACACCTGTCTAAAACAAAAACTGAACTTCATCATAACTTTGGAGAAGACTTTCCGTGTAAAACATATAAACACAAGTGCCATAAGATCCTAAAAATGTCATAGCTCAACAATGCAATATGAAAGAGCAACTTCTCTGGTTTTCAAAGGGAAGCTGGAAGCGCAGGCTCCAGACCACAAGCCATTCATCACCTCCGGGAGCTAATGACACGGCATCTCAGCCCAGCGGCATCCTGCCAGCTCTCCGTCACCAGCCTGGCCCTGTTATTAACCCAGCAGGCATGACAGAACGCTCACTGCGACCTCACACGACCTCCTTTGGAAGCTATGATGAAGCTGCCTGACGATGTTCTCAGGGGCCTTAATCAATATCTTTCTTAGTGCTACACTGACTATAATACTTGTAGCATTTACAATAACACACTGTATGACCTTTCTATTCTGTTAAATATACAACATATTAAAATCCAACAAACCTTACGCTGACCAATCATGATTCCTTGCAACACTGAGAGTAAAAGATTTTTAGTAAGTAGATTTCTTCAGACTACAGCATAAAAAAAAATGAAGGAGCAGTTGAATACAACAAAGGTGCTCCTGACATGATGTTTCAAAATAGACATTTGTGCTTTCTTTGCTTAGAACAAGTTCAGAGAAACTTCTAACAAAGAAGCTTCAGACCAGTTTGACTATTGCCGATGCCACCAACACAACAAATCTCTTCATGGGCAAATGTTTAATCCTCCAAAAAAATCCATAGCAAAACACACAGGAGGTACTGTGCATGTGTGTGTGTCCGTGTGTGTGTGTCAGCCTCATTCATTTACATCATTTTTATCAAGATGAAGCTCTAATAAACAGATATAAGATGGCAGTACTGTCTCACTCATTTTGATGAACGCAGCCTCACGTGAGTTTTACAGCTCAGAGACACAGATATTCAACACCACACATTTTTATAGGAGTTGTGTTTTGTAATGTGATAGTCAAATCAGATCAGAGTCTCCAGGATGTTTAACAAGTACTAATAAAGTCAACGTTTTGACTACAAAGTTAAACTCACTAACTTGTGTCACATTAAATGGCCTCCTTTGATGGGAGAATAATTGTTGTCTGTTTCCTCGCCAGCTGGGTGGACTCCACAGGGCTAGTATCACTATTAGTATTCTTGACAAGAAAACGTCTCACAAAAAGCAAGCAGTGGCCAGGAGGACAGCTGCACACTGTGCTTTCACTTCATACCAACTCCTTTACAAAAGGCTTCAGGGAAAATTAAAGGACACAGCACTGGCACACTTGCTTGCTTTTTCTCTTTCCTTTTTGTTCTTTTCAGAGATGGAAAAGGAAGCTTTAAACCACTAACAATCTGTCTGGAGCAGGCTTTGTAGAATGAACGGCCATGTTAAGATACTGCACACCGTTTCAGATGGCATGGCTACGTTGAGAGTTTGCTTATATATGGGTTTGTGCATTTAGATTGGCGTCACGGGAGATAGTCCTGGTTGCTGCTGGCTAATTTGTGACTTCAAATTTGTGAAGTCTTTGGCTTCGCTATCACCCAGGCGTTCTGCAGCTCTGCTCTTTTCAATGAGAGTAACAGTGAAGACAAGTCAAGCTAAAATCAATGCCACCCACTGCATTTACAGGTCTAGAAACGGCAGCCAATGCATTATCCAAAAGCAGAATTAATCTAGTCACCTTCTCCTGCAGACACAGATAAGTAAACAAACAGAGACTGACATTTTGGTCACCATTGGAAGAGGAACATAAAAACGAAGGTGAAAATAACATTGACAACTTTCACTGTTATTGCAAAAAGTAACATGGAACATAAAACTAGATGCTGAGCTCCTTGTCAGTGTTGACTGAAAAGGAAAGTTTGCTTATTCTACAGTATCCTGTGGGTGGTCTCTGCAGTACTCTGCACCAAGTTCAAGTCAGGCAAACCCTGTCTCCACCAACAAACTGGAAAATGACTCCTGTTTAGCAAAGCATGCAAAGACAACGGTTTAACTGATCTGTGGAGAGCTGGGCTGGAACTGCATTTGCCACTAATGAGTCTATGATAAAATACAGCAGAGAGCTCCCAAAATGTATAGTAATTGAGGGGTTTATGCCTGTAATTCCATTCAATTAATTTGTATTTTATTTTCAGATTTATTGACTCAAGACTATAGTTACATGGTCTTAAGTGGACAAAATATGCAACAGGAATTAAGTGTAGTATACTTAAACTACTTATTCTCCATGAAGGCACTTAATTACCACCCTATTAATCTCTCATTTTAATTCTATTCAGAAAAAAGATCAGGAGACCAAATTATTTGACAAATAAATAACTGGAGAGCTTATTATTTCCCACATAACTGTCTAAATGAATAACAGAGCTCTGGTGAACAACTACATGTTAAGAATTCACCTTGGACAGATTAAAAGTACATAAAGAAAACAGAACAAGGATCTGGTCCTGCCCAAACTGTTATTAACATCTGTAGAATTGAAATGCCTAAGACCAGATCCCACCAATTCCTCTATGCTGATGACTTCTGTCTCATAACGTAAACACCACGTTGAGTAATTGGAGAGCATGACCACTGAAGTTGGACTCATTCATTCAACCACCACTTCTCTCCATCAAACGTAAAGCCTCTACAAATCAGTAGAGTAGCAGAAAGAATCATCCCACCTCCCAAACCTCAGTACCAAGACATTTCCAATAAACCAAGTGTCTGTCTCTCAACCAGAAAACTGCTTTGGAAAAGCCACCCACCAGATCATTTGCCGCTCAATGTTCCCAGCAGGCAAGTCAAAGGACATTTCAAACAAATACCTGATTTCAGACCTGACTCAACAAATCCATGGGTGGAACACAGGCTGTGCATGGCTAGTGTATTATAAACCACACAAAGACACTTAGAGCATCAGCTCTACGGTGACAGAAGACTATTTTCTGATCCTCATATTTTGATTACGTGGCTTAAGGGACGTTCAGGTAAGCTGTGCTGCTTAAGACTCATTTTTTGTTCTGCAGTTCAGAACAAAAAAGCCTGGCAACCAGGTGTCTCCAGTCCTTCATGTGTTACTGAGTGTAAAACAATAAATCATCAGCTCAAACGCCCCCACCCTTGGTCCAAAGCAACATCCAGCACCTCATCACACCATCTTATGATATTATGAGTAAAACTGATATCGGTTCAGAAAACATCATCTGCTTATGTTATGTTATTAAAGTATCAAATTCAGCATGTGATGGGTTATAATTTAATTATTGTGAAAGAATTGGTGATAACGTAGGCTATGTTTGGGCACAGTAGTGTTTCCATTTTTATTTGTTCCTGAAGCAAACAACGTCAACTTCATCAAACAGAAGACAAGACGTTTTAAAAGATTGCTATTTCATCTCTTAGTTTGCCCTTTCTCTCTCCATATCTTTACCTGTCCATTAATGGAATCCCACCTGAGCCCTCAGGTGTACCACAGAAAATATACAGAAGAGGTGCACTTAAGACAAAAAGTTGGCTTCTTGTTTCCTCCAATGCACAAGAATTTCAGCAGCACCAGTGCTTTCAGAGAAAAAAAGCATTTCAAATAATAAAATGATTTTAAAAAAAAGGCCTGGATCAAATAAGGTTAGCTGTCTAAAAAATGAAGAGAACTACAATTCAGTCTAGTTTAAGGATCAGCCACACTTAAATTGGTTTTAGTTTCATGACCATTGTCGTGTGAAAAATCGTTATACAGCTACTATTGTAGGGACTGAGAAAGTGGAAGTGACTAAGCCACCTAAATGCTCTGCTAAAGTTGACGTTACGTACAGTGAAATAAAACAGGAAAAGAGAAAAACACAAATCTTGTGCGTAAAGTTACTACATTACATTTTCTGCATGTGGATAAAAATGACTGCTGGCCACAGTTTGAAGATTTCCCTGAAGACAGCAACTATTGCAACGCAATAAACTGGTGATGAGGGTAATTTTCCTAAATGGTACTATAATTTAACATGACATTATACATGTAAAAGAACATGGAAACGACACGACCGCATCAACTTGCCTGTCATTAACGCAGCAGCCCTAAACCTACCGGATTGTTAAGAGCATCTCAGCTGATGCAGGATGATCTGACTTCTGCTGTAAAAAGTATTTTCCGTCAGCTCCTCTCAGCTTGCTGCAGTGCGACTCTTCTGTCAGGGGGGGAAAGCGGCTCTGGATGCTCTGCGCAGGTAGATGAGAGCTGGGACCTGCTGTCGACTCTAATGCTCGGAGGGAAAAGGGAGTTAAGAGAAAGTGTAGCCAGATATGAAATGTTGAACTGCCCACTTTTTCACCCAACAGTCGGGATGGAGATGGCGCATGCCTGTCAAGGGGGACTGGGAGGGATGACATCTAAACTAGCCGATGTTATAGGCTATGAAGTGATGGCTGCACTCAGGAGATGACCTACAAGGTTTTTTTTTCTGCAGGGAAACGACAAATGCATTGAGCGTCATTTGGACAAGCCAGGCTGAGTTGAGTCAGCGCAGCAGCTACACTGAGATGCTGCTGCTGCTGCAGGTACTGGTATTGCAGCACTGTCACCTGTACTGGAACAAGAATAACTCATCCTCTATTATATCTGCTACGTCATTTAAGTGGACTATACCCACTTTTTAAATGACATGAAAAAGTTTTAGAGTAATGGGCAGTTTGAAACATCCTGCAGAGGAACAGTCCCTGTGATACAGACCACACCAGCTGCTCCGTCATTTACAGCTTCAGTTTGCTTGGTGTGTTGGATTGCATCTCATCACAACTGCAGCTAATCTATCCTAGCCTAAAAGGTCATATACTAAATGTGCTACTTTAGAGTTGCATAAAAACACAGTACATTGAATATCTTTAATTTATATATCTTATAATAATATGTTATCTGTACTTGCTTTGACTGAAGTAACCAGCTCAAAATGCTTGTAATGAAGAGCAATAAAGCCTGCATTTGTCAATATGTAAAAAAAAAAAAAAACTATTTAAGATAGAAAAATCAGGTGTACCATACCGAGGTGACGTGCAGAGCAATGAATGGTAATGATAATCTCACTACTCTGACTGCTCGCTGCAGCTATTACAAATGGCTGCACTCAAACACAACAAGCCTTCTGTCACAAACTCACAAATTACCTTCATGGTGCTGCACCTGTTTCTACACACAAGACGCATCAGAGTTTTGGTGACCTGGGCATGCTGAATGTTTGGTCCAGTCATCAAATCAAGTTAAAGGTACAATATCCAACTTTAGGGTATCAAGCTAGCTGTAGCATCCATCAATTATCTTAACCGCTTGTCCTCCTAAGGGTCGTGGGAGTGCAGACAGACAAGACGAACAACCATTCACAGCTACGGACAATTTAGAGTCATTAATTAACCTAACATGCATGTCTTTAAGGGAGGAAACCAGAGTACCCGGAGAAAACCCACGCAGACATGCAAACTCCACACAGAAAGGCACCTAGCCGACCCATGGATTCAAACCCAGGCCAATCTTGCTCTGAGGCGACAGTGCTAACCACTACACCACCCCCAACTGTAGCATGAGACTCGAAATCAATCCATCCAGGGCGTCAAATACTGACACTGTGTCAACACCGGTGGCTTTCAGATATGCTCAAGGTTCCCTTTTACGTCAGTATGTGACACATGGGGTTTGACCTTCTCTGATTGGTTAGAAGCAGGCACCTCGCTCAAAAACCTTTAGAAGGAAACATCTCTGCACTGTTGCCAGTGCTGCTCTGTGAATGTTTGTCACAGGATGCTTTGACAGCACCTTGCCACATAGTTATGGAGCATAACTCTATCAAAGATATAAAAGGTTACATATTTTAGTAAACATAAGAAGGAAAACAAGACAGTTCAGGAAGAGCAACAGAGGAGGACAGAAATAATAAAAAACAACAATATAATCCAGAAATAACAAAGAAGATCAGTGAGGATAGACACAGTGCACCACGGATTAGAATATCATCTAAGTACAAACTGTAAATTTCTAAACATGTCAGTGGCTCACCACTGGATTTTACCAGAAGATAAATAAGGTGAAGCATCATTCACTTTGTCCACAAACACAGTGAATGATGCTTTGTAGTGTCATCCTGTGACTGGACATCAGTAGTTGGTGCTGCACACTTGAGGAATTTGACACCCAGATACCAGCAGGACCGTCTGGGAAAGAAATGTCAAAGAGAGCAGACAAAGATCAGAGGTGAGCTTCAGTCTGTGTTCCAGCTGTGACTGACAGTCACAGTGACCCAGATTAATTCAAGTCCAGTCAGCAGTTATGCTCGCTGTAAGACGCCATTCTCCCTGCTGCAGTTTGCCTTGAGAAGCAGTTTAGTACAATAAAGAGGAAGACTGTGAGCTTCAGAGGTGCTGGGTGTAGGGCAAAGAGAAATTACTGCTGATGAAGATTATGTGAAACGGAAAGCAGTAAATGGAGGTTGTCAAGAATGAATCTTCAATTTCAGCTTTGTATTGTGAGATAAGCTTTCCAGTGAGCTTTCCATGAGAATGAAAGGTGAGAGGCGGAGATTAGGTTTGACCAGTGTCTCCATCATATCCCAGTGATGTGAAAATGGTCTGATGATAGTTGGCACTTTAATGACTACTGAGAATTTATAAATAACTTATGTGTAACAAGGCACTTGAACGGTTTCTCAAATCATACATTTTAAGTGATTTTGAATATTGTTGTCCATGTATCTAGATTCATTCATCAAAATCCCCAGACTTTGCCTTTGTCATTCTTCTGAAAGGTAATTTCACTCTTGATATTTTGACTGATGTGTCTATATAAAATAAGATCAGTATGAAATGCTTTTATGAAACAAATGCCAATAATTCCTACAAATAAAAATATAAATAACAAGTGTGACAAAATTACAAGTATGAAGGTTTTATAGACTTTTATATGATATACACACAGTATTCACTTTTTCCATAAACTACAGGTCTGAACATTTAGTGAATTAATCAAACTAAACATAAAACTCATAAATCAAATCTGGATGAGGGAATTAAAGTCCAAAGAGAGCAGCATTTTACCCTTCTAAGTTCCTAACTGTAACATACGTATTGAGGCCATATACGAGAATCAGCCGGGAGCCAACTAAATTACACCAAACATAGTTAAACAAGCATGCACGCCATGCCTCCGACCTGCATACAAGCTAACGTTACATTTTCCAGCAGCCTTCAAACAACCAGCCTATAATTAGACACTATCATTATATTGCAGCTGAGCTTAGATCATCAAGTGAGTCAAGAGCAATACTCAAATTTAGTTCGAAAGTGTCTTCAGATGTTCCGGACATGTTTGGGTGATCACAAATTCTTCTGCTACTGCAAAGAGATCATCACACAACTTATGAAACGTATGCATTTCCAAAAATGTTTGCATGTTGTGTTGCATGTTTTTTTTATGTGTAAATTGTGCACAGCAACATTGCAAGTTTATTACACAAGTGATCATGAGTCTCTATGTAAAACAATTTATGGTAGGTTTAAAGAACACACTGTAATCTGACTTTTTAGATGATGAAACAATAACACTTTTGTTGGTGAAGTCGACTCTGACACGTGCAGCCAACACTACCAGGTGGGATTCATTAGTTTACATGACTGAGAGGCAAATGTGACTCAGCTAAAACACAGAGCACAGCCTGCAGTTTATTTTTATGTATTCTTAATTCTGCTTTAGTCATGTTCAGTGGTTTCATTTATCTGGGTTACCACAATTGCTGCCAATTTACCACAAATTAGAAATTACAAGATGGAGATTCTTTAAACTTTTTCTACCCTGCATACATTGAGAATGCCACAAATGTGAGCTTTGTGTATGTAAATGGAAAATGCTAAAGGCAAATTAAGCAATACAAAGGTTCCACTTCACCTACTTTAACACTTCACCTTGCTATAAGCACAGACTGAAATCCATACAGCACTCACACAATGACAAGAAAGATGACCAGCCTATGAATAATTTTTCCTCCCATAAAAGCAAAACCTCAAACCCCTGTTTCCGCTGACTGGCTGCTTTTATTCCTTCTTGGCTTCAGTGTGGCAAAGGCAAACTGGTTCAGGAGGGACAAGTCTGGGAAAGCTGCTGAACTCATCCACTCAACAGCCAAACCAATCGCCAATGCTTTCTGCATGATGTTACTGCACTGACCAGAAATTGAGGTATGGAGAGCCACTGTGAAATTTTGACGCAATTGTGTGACACATCGTTTTTTGTGTCAGTGCCTTGAAGCGAGACTAGTTGCTTCTGCAGCTGGAGATCTGGCAACATGGTAACTCAGTCTTTTGGTAAATCAATCCTCGTGGTTAACCAGCGAGGAAAAAGAGCCTTCATAGTCTTCATAGGCTGCCTACATTGTAGAGAGCAGACTGGGTTTTATCAATTAATACAACTGAATGATTATAGCTATAATGTGATATTTTAAGTAAAACAAGTGTTTCTGTATGGGGTGACAGCTTCTTTAAAAGTGAAAAATACTATTCAACCCTGGGCCATAAAGAGAAAGTTACAAATATGGAGGCCCAAATGAGTCTAAATATGAAAGAATTTACAAAATACAAAGAATTTTATAGTTACCAAAAAAGTGATATCTAAGGGTCATGTTTCTTGTGGAATGTGGCACAAAACCCTCTACGTGCCCCATTTATGTCATTGTAGCTTACTCGTGGGCCTGGTGCTTTCCTCTAGATTTTTGAAACTCTGCCTTGCTGGCATCCGTTTGGTGATTGGCTCCATGATTGATGGAAACCCCAACGCAGCTGTTTCCTTCCAACACACACTGATAATAAGCAATGTATTTATAGGGACCAAAAACACATAAATCAATTAGAACTCAGAACAAGTAAACTTCTCACCTACTTTCTAGTTAGATTGGTGCATAGTGCTATCTATAGTGTCAGAGAGTAAAGCCCAAACGTGGGTCAGGCAAGTGTGCGAACACAGACACTTTGAGATACACAGGGTCAGGGTTAACTTCCACTTAAAGTAAATGTCAATTCGAAAGATTATATTATGGTACTTTCTAGCCTTAATTTGGTAGACGGTAGAGAATCAGATGCAAAATGTTGACTAGTGTAAGTAATATAAGTATAATATATTACACTTCTGTTTTCTTAACATTTCTGCTATTGAGACTACAAACATTAGTGATTCACTGCTTTTCATGTTGGTTTGTGTTCAAGTGTTATAACATCCACAAACCCACAAATCTGTATTTACTCCAGCAATTTTATGTTGTTGGAAGACAAGTGAGGAAAACTTCAGAAGTTGCCAGTTTGAATGTAATGACCCAACATTAGAGACTGAAATAAGTGAACAATTAATGCTCCATCTGTCTACATCAGCTGCTATAAAATTATCATTTAATATTTCAATAGAGAATTTTCATAGATGACACTTGATCTATTATAAGAAAGTGTCCTCTGTAAACAGTGGGATATGTGTTAGTAATGATAACAGCACAATTCCTGTCATCTTTCTTTTCATCATATACATTGATTGTGATCACATGAACATCAGTTTCATGTTTCACTACAGAATAAGGCTGTATGTGAATGCTGTACACTTATATAAGCAAGGCGAACCAGTAACTCTATGGTAAATAAATGGAGAGCATTTTTATCTGCAACCAAGGAAGCTGAGGTTTTACTAATTATATATTTTTTACGTCTTTGACAGCATAATTTAGGTTTTTTTTTTCTCACACAGATTCATGATACATCTTTTCATAGTGGATCATAAATTCATAGTTGGTTATATTTGAAATTTGGCGCAAAAACACTCAAACATCACAGGAATAAAGTGCAGTGCCAGTGTATTAAAATGCCAAATGAGGTGAGTGAGAAAGTATCCAGTCTGTATAGTCTCCTCCCAGGCCATTTCCTTTTCCACTGTTTCCCAGACAAGTTGAAAGACAGACCCATTTATCTAAAGGCTTTAAGTTTTGGAGAGCAGCATGTCTGGGCTTCTGTAAAATAATATAACTATTTTCAGCCTTACGACTGATCCAAATATCTGCAGTCATTATTACTGTTAATCCAGCCAATACCAACAATAATGTAACTTTTCCATAGCAGACTATGTATCAAGTGTCTTACAGCACTAAACCGCAAGTAATTTACTCTCTCAGGAACAGAAGCTACTGTTTTGTATTAACTTGCATAACATCAGCGTCAACCAGAATTTACTGCTGTTCTCCTGATGCTGGCTTTAATTACAAACATTTTATGTTTTCAGAAGCCTTAAATAAGTCATACCTGTTCAGTCACTATAATTCAAGCATTTGCGTGTGGTTGAGAACAAACTTTGCCAAATTGCAGCATGTTTAAAGCTAAACCTGTAGTAGATGAAATAGCCTGTATGCTTGTGAACCATTCAAACTGTGTGACAACGTATCTTAATTATACATCAAAATACAATCCATTAAAAGTTACTGGTTTACATGTGACATTTATTCATAATATTAAAAAGAAGCATAATACAAACTCAGATACTTTTACTGTAAGTTGCACATCTGTTATCAGCTTCATCTGTGTTATCTGTTTCACCTCCAAGCACAAAGCAATTTGTATGTCGCACCAATAGTTTACAGTTCAAAAGCTGTATTCATGCCACCCTGGCATGAGCATGTTCAGGGTCCCTGTGAAAACTGGATAGCACAATAGGCAGTCTAAGTGTCTCTGATCTCTCTGGTCAGTACCAGTAGGACCATCGGTGCCTTCTGTTCTCCTGAATACCCAGTTTCTCCATGACCTCTTCCGCCAGTGTTTTCAGAGATGGTATGTAGGTCTTTTCTAGAGTGTCTTCAGGACTGGTGTCTTTGGGACCATCTTTGAAGACAGAAATAAAAAAAATAGTCTTATGTGAAAATGTAACACATCATGAGGCAACAACATGTCCATAAACAAAAATTTTCAACATCTATCAACATTTACTACAGCAAACACCTGTTTTTTAGAGATTTTTATTATCAGATAATTGTAACACTACTCTGCACACTGCATCACTTTGAATGTTATTTTTGGAATTCAAGTTTGAGCAGGGTGGAAAAGTACAAAAACTGCAGGTTTCATGTGCTGACTGTAAACTGCACATGGAACAAACTGCATAAACTTTGGGTACTGAGAAGAACAGTGCTCCATCCAAAACACAGACACTCTTACCTTTCCATTGCTCTGGCACGATGCCATCCCGTCGCTCTACAACAGGTTTCGGGATGATTCGACCCGTCCTGATGGATACTCGCACTCTCTCACCCTCCTCTGTGAATTTCCACTCTACTTCAGTGGGCTTCCTGGAAGATCAATATCAATATGTCATGATCAGTCTGTTAAGCTATCAAAGATACAATACTTACAGAAAAGCTTGAGATAACAATAGTGCAAGACCATCTCATTAAAAGAACCTTCTTGGCTGCTAAACAGTGGCAAAAGTATTGTTAAGTATTGTTCGTGACATGGCTGTTTATGTGCGCACATCTACACCAACGTTTTTAATCCAACTTTGTGATTCAGATAGCTGTACCTGTCTGAAGGGTCAATGAGGGCGACATCGCGGAGGAGGAGAGGAGACTCACTGGCGATGTAGGTCCCACGGTAATCCTCAGTTTTTCCTACATACCTGTGATGCTAAGACAGAAAACAATAGCTCACTGTTCCTCACCTGGAAAAACCAAACTGTTTGTGGCCAAATGGCTTTTTATGGTGCACTATGTCAGCACAACATCTGCCAAGTTCTACTAAACTGGCTGGGTCTGGCTCCATCTGGTGGTGTTACAAAACAAATACAGTGTATGACATTGCTTGAACAGTCACTAATGTAAAATGTCATTGTTAACTTTACTTTTTGTTGGAACAAGAAGATTGACAACATTATCTGTGTGTCCAGAGTTTTTTTCAACATACAATTTAAATGTATGTTGAAGTATCAGCATTTGGTGTTGTAAACAAATAATGTTGTAGTAACAGTTGAAACAGCATCTGATCTTTTTATTTGACAAGAATATGTTCATCTAAATAAAGGAAATTTGAGATTATAGGAGATACAAAATCTAAGATGTCTGTCCTGTCTTCTCTGAGAGAAAAACAGTTTACTTACTGTGTTCAGTCCCTCTAGGATAACCCAGTTTCTGTGTCTGAAGACTTGGATCACTTTTCCTTGCTTCCCTTTGTCCTTCCCTGCGAGAATCTCAACCTGAGAAACACATGTACAACAGAAATTTAGGTTTACGTTGTAAAATTTATTTTAAATCTACTACTTGAGTTAAAATAATTCTACAAAGCCATCCACTGAATTTATAGGGATAAATATTTTTATAGCATTTATAGCTGACATATATTAACATCCCAAAGGAAAGTCACCAAAAACAAGACTTGAGACTTATTTTTATTACTATACTTGACTACTATGACTATTAAAATGAATAAATACTACTACTATGCAAACGTTAAGTGCTCTAAATGTTTTCATGCACATCCCTTACTCAGTAACATCAGGGAGTCGTCTGATCTACCACAAATTTAGTCTGCAGTGTGGCAATGACCATAAACATACAGCCAGTCATAAAGCTGAAACAGATGGTATGACACCCACAGAGCCCTGATCTCAACACCACCTAGCCAGTCGGGGATCACATGAGGAAACAGAAAACACTGAGACATACTCGACCCACATAAAAAAACTACCTCAAAGTACCTGGAAAACCTGTGTGTATGTAACAGAATTGGTGCTGTTTAAAAGCAAAGAGTTGTCACATCTAATATTGATTCATTTTAGGCTTTTTATCCATTTACTGCATTTTTTATTAAGTTATTTGATAAATAAAAACGTTTTATGTAATCTGAAAGTGTTGTAAAATAAACTCTATATGAAACATCAATTTCTGGTAAAAGCTGTACTTTAACAGTGACAACATAACTTAAATTAATTTAGGCAAAAATCTGATTGCGAATTTTGTGCAACACCAGACAGGAGTTGCATATTAATACATCCTACATATTTCAACAGTATGTCTGTGTATTCCATAATCCTGACCTAGTTTTCCAAAGCGGTTTAAAGACTTTGCTTGTCTTCCTCAAGGACATGACACATTACTCAAGTGACTTGTTTCAAAAGGACTGTATTTGGATTCTCACCCTGTCACCTCTGAACAAAGACCAGTCCTCAGCTGCTATCGGCTCCACAAACACCTTTCTCCTCTTCTTCCCCGGAGGATTTAGCCTCTTAGCAGCTACAGTCCAGGGTCTGTTGGTGCCATATCGGTAATCTTTAGGCACAACAACCCTGGCTGCCATCGACAGCAGAGTGGTCAACCTCATTGTGCTGCAGGGACAAAATTAACTGTAAGTTAACGCCAAGTTAAAATGTTCCCGTCTCCACTGACACCACTACTCTGTCTAGGCTAAGCTAAGATTAGCTTACAGAATAATGTTAGCTGTTACTACTGTTGGCCTGCAGCAACAAAACAAACAGCACTATTTCCTGAACGACAGAAAAATCTCAAATGACACTGCTACCTATCTTATATAATGAACCCCGAGCAGAAGTGCTGGTATAAATGAAAACATAATTAAGTGACATGCAGAAACATCCTACCCTCTCTCGACTTCAATGTCACATGCAACAGCAGTAAAACCAACACGGTCAACAACGTCCAGCGCCTCCTACTGGACGGGAGGACGGGATATGCGCATGCGCAATTGTAAAATCACTCAGTTCATTACAAAACAAGTTGGGGAATAACCACCTTAAAATAAAAATAACTGAGACGATGCATATTCCTGGCGTTTCTGTTTAAGTTCACAATATAAATTAAAATAATTTATAGAGTGTAGGCTAGGCTAAAATGTATGTAGTTAAGAAAAAAGGTTTTTAAATAGTATTGAATTTGTTGATGTTGATAAATGTACAAATCACTCAAAACACTCAAAGATGAAAATTATATAGAGAATTTATAGTTATTAGGCTAAATTTATAGTAATCAATAAAAAAATAAGATTGAGGATTTCTGTTAATTACCTGGTGACAAAATAGCACAGTTAGTAAAGATGGAGCACATTTGAGCTACTTTATGTACTGCCCAGTGGTTAATCCATCATCATTTATTAGTTGATTAAATGTGATTATCTGCAAAAAGGTAACTAGCAGGCTAACTAAAGCTGTCAAATAAATTTAGTGGGTTAACAGTACGATATTTCACTTTGAATTGTACTGTAGTGGAGGAAAGGTAAAAGTAGCATAAAAGCAATAGAAAATGGAAGTGAATTCAAATAATAAACTGTTATATAAGAGGTCAACCTGTCACCTGTCACATTAATGCACATGGAAAGACAACTTCAAAAAAAGCGATCAAATTAGTTGATTTATGGTTATTTTAGAATTGCTCTGGTTGACTTTTTACAGCAGCGTCAAAGTGCAAATCAATTAATCACATAGTCAGTATTGTTTAATACTCAGCGTACGGCTCACCAAATTAATCTGTCTTTGTTTAAAACAAAAACTAAAGCTGGTCCAAACAGCTTTAAACGTCATTTTCAAAATAAGAACAATTTACAAGCTGGTTGTCAAATCTGAAAGTGAATACCTAACAGTTAAAATTAGTTTATATAGAAAAAAGTATTATTAAACATCAATTAGCCACTGTTTCTCTTTTGACTGTAGGTATGATGTTCTTTTTATGAAATGCTGTGTTAGTTTTACACCAGATGCAACAGGACACACACCTTCCTAAAAGTTCACCTTTTGTTTCATCAGTCCACAGAATATTTGCCCAATAATCTTGGAGATAATCAACATGTTTTTTTGGCAAATGTGAGATGAGCCTCTGTGTTCTTTTTGGTCAGCAGTGGCTTTCGCCATGGATGCCATTATTGTTGAATCATGAACACTGACCTTAATAAGTGAGGCCTGCAGTTCTTTACATGTTGTTCTTGGTTCTTTTATGACCTCCTGGATGATGAGTCATCATTGTGCTCTTGGAGTCATTTCTGTAGGCCGGCCACTCCTGGGGAGATTCATCACTGTTCCAAGTTTTCTCCATTTGTGGATAATGGCTCTCACTGTGGTTCACTGGAGTCCCAAATCCTTAGAAATGGCTTTGTAAACCTTTTCAGGTGGATACATGTCAAATACTTTGTTCCACATCTATTATTATTAATTTCTTTAGATCACAGCATGATGTGTTGCTTTTTAAGATCTTTTAGTGTGCTGAACTTTGTCAGATAAATTCTGCTTAAGCGATTTGTTGATTCAACAGGTCTGGAAATAATCATCACTGCATTATGTTTTGTATCAATCACAACAGTGCATATGTTAAGTCTAGATTGGTTGAAATAAGCTCTTATTTTGTGTTGGAGGCAACCATGGAGGTAGACACAGTCATTTACAGTATTACAAGCAATACTTTAACTGTGTAACTGTGACAAGTAGGCTGGGAGATATTTATAGCACTCATATAACACAAGAGACTACACTTTCTGAAAACCTGCAATTGAACATGTAAGCACAGACGTGGTCATTAATCTTGTGAATCAGACGTACCAGCTGCAAGAGAGCATTTAGAAGACATTAAACAAAAACACAAAATTAAGTCCAGCAGATAAAAGGTTAAATGAGCATTAATTGAAACATTGTGTCTACACCCAAGCAATGTATTTAAAGAAGCCATACCCCACCAAAACCCCATCTATCAGGACACGTTACATAAGACCAAAACTAGTTCAGCCATCACAGCCAAGACTCAAACTGTGCTGCGAGTCTCTCTGTGGAGCAAATTATTTATGACAAGTGCACACAAACAAAAAAGGTGCCATGGTTAGTTTCATACATCAGTTACGGAGTGAAAAACGAGATGTGAATTAATTAATTAGGTTTGGTTGACTTTGACTCTAAGCGTTGGTGTTTAGAAGGTACTTCATGAGTCACGAGAATGATTTTTAAAAGAAAAGTAATTGTGGACAATCATATTGTCAAACAGAACACAACAACTATAATCTGTGTGTTTCAGGTACTTTCTAGACTGAGGATGTGAGAATAATCTGCAATAAACAAGCTAGGTTTATTGGATAGAAACATAACAGATGCTGTTTTTTGTAATCAACATGTTTATTAAATGAACTGGCAACTACAATAGTAAACTAAGCAGCAGATTAAGATGAATGGCAGCTTCCAAAATAAACAGAGAAAGCTAAACCAAGAATTACACTTTATACCCAGATTATACCGTTAGAATTAACTCCAAATGAGTGGGGCAGTTTAAGTTTTACTGCATTTTGTACTTTGAAATCAGCGGTGTAGTGATAGGAAAGTGGCCATCTTAGTCGCAAGACTCAAATATTTTCATTTTTAGGAGCTGTGATTTGGTAAGAATTCGATCAACTCTGGGCTCATGTTGCCAAAGACAGGACACAGAAACAATGACTACGGAAACCAAGTAACATGGTAAGCAAGCTCAGTACTGAAAAGAAAAAAAAAGCAACACTTGAATATCCAAAATTACCCATGATGGAAAATAACAACACCACATGTCGACCAACATGTCAAAACAAACATCTGAACAAAACACAACTTTAAAACATCACAACTTTGTTTCACAGCCAAAATAATAAGACAATTAAAGTAAAACTCATTTTCCAGTTAAGAGGGTCAGAAAACCAGTCAAAAAGTAAAGTTTGCAAGTGGTTCACGCTGTAGATTCTTTCTCAATTCAGCTTCTTTCAGAGTGACAGTTCATGTGATCATATGTTGGCATTAACATCAGGAATACATATCAAAACTGAAAAATAAAAAAGCGGTACAACCAGTTACTGACTGCAATCAAGTGTTCTTCATAATTACATCTCCAGTATTAAGCAATGGCAGCATTAATGTGAGCTAAATATAAAATTATAACATGAAATTGAGAGTTGAGTTGATAGATTTGAAAGAGTTTGCCAGATGATTTCCCCCAGAAGAAAGTGGCAACTATAAACCTTTCCCCCCTTAAAATTACTCCACTTTGATTTGAAAAGTTTCAAGACTGAGCTTGGACACAAGGAATGTCTTTCTTTTGTAACAATGCACATAAGCTGAAGAGGGGGGTTAAAGTAACTGTTTATATCTTAAAACAGTTCTTCAAATGGGGTTTACATATTCAGTATGTCCAAAAGCCAAGTAGGCCACATATGGGGTAATTTGATCATCTACAATGAACAAATACTGACTACACAAAAGCACCCTGTGTTGCATAAAAACATACAGTGAACTTGTCAATGATTGGTGGGGCAGTGGATAAAAAAATAAATTCTGAAAGTGCAACTCCTTAATCCATCCAATGACTGAATAAATGATGTTGATGAAATTGAGAAGCTAGGTGGGACAAATGCAGGTATAAGATGCAGTTTGTGAACTAAAGCTGAGAGCACGCTGAAGATTTGTTCTTTTTCCTGTATGTTTACATTTTAAAACCATTTAATGGGAGGTTTTGTCAAATAAAACGTTTTTGTTTAAATATTTTCTTTCTTAATTTACTATATATTCAGTGTTTATTCCCTCTAAACTGAAGTGTTTTTGATACCTAGCATTCAATCTTTGTAATTATGTAATTGCACTTAGAAATAAAAAATATATACACACCAAAATCCCGTTTATAAATGAGCCCTAAAGTGCTCGGTTGAATTGACTGAAATCAGATTAGCAAACCTTTTGTTTCTGGGATATATGATATCCCAGAAATGGCAAATGAGAATTTGTTTGTCTCTCAATACAAACACTTAGATTTTTACAATTCTCCTATTAATCAAACAGCTGAAATCTGGCATCCTGCAGGCAATCATGTTGATGCATAAATTCCAGAGAGAAGCATCAAAGGTTCTTGGTTTTCTTCTTAGTTGATGTTAAGCACTATCTGTCACAGGCTGCAGGAAAGACAGTGAAGAGCAATTAGAAGAATTATTACAGACAAGTTATCTTTTTCATTTAGTATATCTGATATGCAACATGTGTGGAACATAAACTTTTGTTAATTTGTTATTTAAACTGAATTATTATTATGTTGGTAATGCTTGAGTGATGTTTGCACTGGAGCAATGGCTTCCAAACAGGGGCCATTTTTTATTTTACATTTTTTTACAACTCCAAAAATCTAGTAATCTTTTTGACAACATTCATATTTATGGAGTAACATTGTTTCTTTTGATTTGATTTCTCCACAAGAAGTGAATGTAAGTGCCACAATGGGCTGAACATGATGCAACATGTTTGCACTCACAGCAGTAGTTACTTTTTTTGAATGGCACCAGCTGCCACGGAGAATGCTGCATGGCAGGTTGTTTGTAGCCTTAATGTTTCTAGGCTGCATACAAGTCTGCATATAGTGTGTCTGTCAAGAGGGAGCCAACCCTAAAATATGAAGTCGGCACAATCCTAAATGTGTAATTACTGGGCTAAGAAAATGCAGAAATACCATTATGGTCTTTTAAGGGTGCCATTAGTTCCTATATTTTATGTTTTCCAGTTAAACTACACTAATAAGCAGAGTTTCTCACCTTATTTGCTGTTAGCTGGCCTCCTGCTGGAGCATTTTCCTGGGCTTCTGGTTTTGACTCGCTCTGTGAGGAGGGAGCAGTTGGCTTGGGTCCAGCCACATCGTTGAGCTTGGCCTCTGTGTTAGACTTGTTGCTGTCTACTTTAGAGTCACCTTCCACTCCGGTATCCTTCAGCCGCTTGGGAGATGCCTACCAAAGGTTTGAGCAAGTGTCAGTGAAACAGCCAACCTATGAACTCACTATGAAGCTCTCTACTTGAACTGTACAAATAAAAAAGCTCACCTCTGTGGATTCTTCTGCTTTTCGTTTAGTTCCTCCCTTCTCATTCTTCTCGTCGATGACCAGCGCCCCTTCATCCTCATCACTGCTACCCTCGGCATCTGCCTTCTCCGAACTACCTGTATCTCCTGCTCCTTCCGACGTGTTGTCCTTCTTTGATGACTACAAGCAGAGTTTAAGATATCACTGAAAGAAAGTGTGGTTTTCTTAAATTGATCCATAATTTATAATCATCCCCATTTCACTTTCTGTACTAAAGATGTACACTCACTGGTCACTTTATTAGGTACACCTGTACGATCTAATGCAATCCAATACAGCAGCTCTGCCATGAACTCTACTTTTACAAGGTTATAATTTCTCAACTTTTGATGAATTAGTCAGAAAGGTGATAATTCTACTATATGTTTATTATTGAGGTCATAGTGGGTGATGGAGCCATACTCGAATACATTATATTATGAGGTGTTTTGAAATGTTTTGGCCCCCTGATTTATCTAAATAGGGTAGAAATTATAACCTTGTAAAACTGGAATTTATGGCAGAGCTGCTGTAAAGGATTACATTAGACTGTATGGATGTACCTGATACAGTGGCAAGTGAGTGTACCATCTAGATAACTGGTAAAGATAAATTTTTACAACTGACTGATACCAAACATTTCTTTTACATATTTAAAATTCAGGTGGCTGTGTTTTACCATGGTGTTTTTTGGTTGAAGTATTAAAGGTGAGCAGTGGTGTAAATAAAAGTTCTGTTTATATTCAGTGTTACTTGATATGTGCATCCTAGGTCTAAAAAAAGAGCTAAATGTTCTTTTTTTCCACTTGCATTTTATTTTTGCAAATGCATTTTTTAACATTCTCACCATCATCAGTCATTCAGTGGAATAGGGTGAAACCATTTCACGACTATACTACACCGGCAATGTGTGCGTTCATATGCGTGAGACAAACAAAACAGGCATCCACTCATAGAAATCAGCCCCATAGTGCTACAAGAGGTAAAAAAGAAAACACTCCACTGGTTGTCTAAGTGTTGCAAAGTGTTGGGCTTCCTGGCTAAACATTTGCATTTTGGATCTCATCCTAATGTCATATCTCTCCAAACAAGGCAGCACTAAGAATACTATCTCTATATCGACCCACCTCGTAGCCTTCATGTGTGACGGTGGGATTGTTCTCAATCTCCCAGAGACCCTCAGCAAAGCCTTTCCTCTTGTTTGCTTTTCCAAACTTCTCCTTACATTCATCATATGGGAACAAATCCTTGGCCCCCAGGAATGCCCTGTGGTGGTCAAACATTACTCAGTAATTTCTCTAAATGTGCCTATTACACTTTATTAATATAGATTTCATTGATTAAATTAATTAGTTCATGTGTTACTGATCTACATAATATTAATCAGTGACAATTCCGGATGTCATCAAAGTTGTAGGCAACTTAGACATTTAGATAGTTTTTTGGATAATTCCCACCAATAAATAAATGATTAAGTGTAATTTTATTTTAATGCTTGTGTGAAACTCTGATCTTTGCGCACTTTAGGTCATATTTATGCAGAAATAAAGAAAGCACCACTTAACATATAAAGATCAGTAGTATAACAATTAGAGAACAACTACACAACCTAACCCAAGAAGTACCTAAATGCCTCTAAGAAAATAACTGTTAGCAGCAATTCTGTACAATTGTAGAACTTGCAGCAGTAACTGGCTCTTCTTAAACAGGAAAAATTTGTTCAACTGGATGTTCTCTACAATGCTTCATGTTTCTGCCATCATCTAGGCTTCACTTGGAATATTATCACAAAATACTCACGTCTCATGTGTACCAAAAAAGAACACCTGGTACTTGTTCGAGGGGGATTTTACTGCTCCTTCAGGTAATTCATCAATCTGTAAATTAAGAACATAAACTGTTAAAAAAAAAGATGCAGCTTAATCCAAAAATGAAAGAAAAAAGAAAAAAAGGGCTGTGAAAATAGAAGCCAAAAGTAGATTCTGATACAGATGAAACAAACTCGGGCCTCTGTCATAATAATTTAGGTCACTTATAGTATAAATGATGTTACAATTAAATATGTACTCAGAGGTGGAACATATTTGTATATTCATATGTGTAGTGTCGAATGTTTAATGTACATATGTAAATATCTAAAAGTGTCAGTTCTTTTACTCACCAAAATCACAGTAATCAGTAACAATGCACACCATGCATTGCATCCAATAAATTATCAATTAATCTGTTGATTATTGTTTCTACTGTTTATTAATCATCATGTGTTAAGTAGTTCCGAAAATTTGTGAAGAAAGTCTCTGAGAGCTCAAGATAAGACTGTCAAACTGCTTGTTTTGTCAGACCCACATTTATGATGTTGAAAGTGAAAAGCAGAAAATGTTTTAATGGGTTACGCCAGAAGAAACAGCTCTGTATTTTTCCGTGAAAAATTACATAAACAATCATTTGATTATCAAAATTGACTACTGACTCTTAAATGGACAAATGACTTACTGCTAAATTAGGTTTGTAAGACATGACAGTTGTGCAACACAGTGCAGTACTCTTCAATGCTAATTGAGGTTGTGTTTTTTTTTTCAAATTTATTGCACAGCTTGATGAGGACTTACTGGATGCTATAAAACCCCCTCTAATTTAACTCCTAATGTGCCCAGTGACAGCAGGCATCACTTTTTGCTCCCTTGTTACATTTAACATGTGTGTACTGAATTGTTTGGCTCCGTTACCCTGCCAATATTTATATGTTTTTATGAAGCGTAGCAAGACACAGAGGAATAAGAAAACATCATTATTGTGGCCATACATGGCGTCCGTTTGTCTCTGCCAAATCTCCTGCCAGAGAGGCCTTTTGGCATTCCCAGATAGGGCCACTGTGTCAGGATAGGTGGGGCCAGGGCATGTACCCTGCTGTCATGAGGTTTGGCTGATAAGAAAAAGATCAATATACAGTCATGTCACTATTTTGGGTGATAGGGCAGATTCACTAGTTGTTATTTAGATGCACTCTTAATAAACCAAAAGCAAGTTTCACTACAATCATTAAGTTATAACATTTACTTGTATGAACAATTGCTACATTAGAAACAGAAACACTGACGCTGTAAACCAGTTTCCTTTACAAATGTAGGGGCCACTAGTCGTTGGGGATTGCGTGTTGCTTGGTTTTTCACATTTTTCCGTTTTAGTTGCGACTCTAATGCAGCGTAGTGCAACTCTCAAACTCTTTTGCTTATGTATAATCACCCACTTCTTCTTATTTGTACGTGCATAGCAGCAAAACTCAGAGTACACCTTGTTGTAAATGAGCTTGTTATGCTTATTATACTTAAAAGTTCACATTTCCCTTCACAAAGAATGCTTAGAAAAACACGCACTGCAATGTTAGGCTGCTGTGGACCGGATAGACATAATCTTATGGTCTTAGTTTCCCCCGTTTTTATTACCGGGGACCACATTTGATCATAATGGATGCAGCTGTGCTAGCGTTCATAGAAACAGTTACCTGTCGCAACAAGTGCGGGCCATGTTTACAAAGTACCGAGACCATGTGCCTACACAAGAAGCCATGCGTCTTCTACAATGTGAATGAGGGGAGAAAGTCTTAAAACGTCTTTAGCAGTAACGCAGTTGGGTTACGGCATGATTTTGTGTCAGTATTATGCGAGTTTAACTTTAACGTTTGCTAACGGACAACCGTTAGCCTCTGCGTGACGTGACCGTTACTTAGCAGCCTGCCTTCTGTTATCCAACTGCTTTTGTTTTTTTACGATTACAAAAAGCTTTAAGTGAACATTAGCCTAATAGGCCCCCAGGGAGACCGAGGGGGCACATGAAAAGCAGCGGTAAAGCAAGCTAGTAACAACACGACCATTTAAGTTAGTAGGGTAGCGTAATGAGGTGTCTGCCTACACGATCAATCACCCGAAAGACATTTGAAGCCGTCCACAGTTGGCTTAGCTAGCTGCGTATGGATGCAGGGCAACGTTAGCTAACACGACCGAGCTAACGTTAGGCTAACTCATGGTAGCTAACTCTCCTATTAGGCCTCGCAGGTAAACAAGTGATAGGAGCCAGCAGCCAGATGGACTGAAATGAAAACATAAAGCTGGAATGATCATTTAACGTCTGGTGCTTACCCTCGCAGGCCAGTGTGGATAGCCCTTCATTTTAGCAAACACAAGATCTCCAGGTTTGTATTCCTTTTGCCTGTTGGACCTCGGCATGTTTCTTGCAAAACAAAGGCTTACTTCGTCAGATATGTGTAATTAAAAGAAAGCGGTAGTGTAATGTAGTATAGTTTCCGAATTAGTCAGCACCTGCAACAAACAAGCCGAGCGCTGGTATGTCATCCAAATTATCCAGGCGCGGAAAACTGGAGCGAAGACGCGACGGGCGACTTTTTTTTTTTTGGCAGATACTGTGGACTGTAACCACGGTCGGTGATAACGATAGCTTTGTGGTTTGGTTATGTCTAACAGTAAAGCAAATACCGCTGCAAAAATCTACAGCACAACGCTGTGAGTGTGTGGGTGAAACGTTAAACCACAATCACCTCGTCCCTCGGACTGTTTGGGTTTGAAATTGAAACGCGCTTCCCTCTTGGCAGACGCGCCCCCACTACCTGATCAAGTTGCACAGTTGCGCCCCTGTTGAACAAAACGTATAAAAACATCGCACAGATAGAACATTTGTCGTGGAAAGTAATAGTTCCAATTTAGAAATTAGAAAAGCACTCAGTAAATCAGCTGTTGACTCAAAAGGGTAAAATGAATGGCTTTTTGATTTGGTTATCAAATTAATTTGGAAATTCAGTTTAACAGACATTTTTTGCGTGTTTACCTGTAACCACCGTAAGATAAATATAATTTTAAAGGATAGGTTCAGAATTTTTCAAGGGTGTCTTAAAACAACAGTCAAGTGCCCATGTGAACAACCAAAACAGGGTTTATCAGGTGATCATAGACCCTTCTAAGAGATGCTTCCTGTGTAATTGATCAGGGACAAAATCCACAACCCTCCATTTGTACAAAGTATGTACCAAAAACATCATATAAAGCTTCTACCTACCATATTAGTCACATTAAATGGATATTTTCTAAAGCCTTTTTGTATCTAAAAATGTATTAAAGATCTAGGTTTATCTGCTCAATAATGACTAGAATAATGATATTATAGGGTGAGATTTATATATTTTAGTACATGTGGACTAAGTTTAGCAGCACTAAATTACTCATATTGACAAACCTAATGTCAGTTATCTGTATTGTAAATGCTACATGTGTCAAATTTCAGGTCTGTGTTTATTTGATGGCAGGCTACACACACACACACACAGACAAGTAAGGAGGTCACAGCAGAGCTGCAGGAGGATGAAGCATGCACTTGTGGTTGTGTGGTGATGTGGACATGTTGATTTGTGTTTTACGACGTAACCACCATGAAATAATCAGACATTTCATATCTCTGATTCGCTGCTTTGTTCTCGTTAATGTTCCTCCTACTCTTTATTCACTCTCTAGCTCACTCAGCCACCGCTGCTCGTACCCTCTCTCTCTCACTTGTTGAATCAAGGGAGGAAGACCACCTTTGAATGGTGCAGCAACATAAAAAATCCTACTCATTCTGCCTAGTTAGGAACCTAACTAGACAAATATCTACCTCTTGTAGCTGGCTGGCTCTCTCTTTTCAGATAAAGTGGAGTGGATTGGGGCAGATTTGGTCACAGCAATAACAAGAACAGCTCTCAAATAGGACTCAGATCCATTTGTTCATACAAAAAGAAATCACTAAATCTTACTGATTACTGCATCTTTAACTATGGAAGATATCTATATGATTTGATTACCTCAGGTTACAGAAGCTTCATATTATTGTAGCTTGTATTTAGATAGTATTGTAGATACACAATTGCTAGATTTTGTCTCTCATCACCTTTAGTGCTCTAGGAAACAATCTTTTTATGGCTAATATACACAAAAGGAACTCTTTCAGCAAAAATCCTTCAGTGTTGGCACTTGACAAATATTTTAGGACAGACTCGCACAACTGTGAACTTATCATTTCATTTCTATGTATGAAGCTGCTATGTATCCACATGTGGGCATAAAGGATCCAAAAAGATGAATGAGTGGGACCTGAGAATACCTGGTAATTGGTAGCTTTGTTAATCATTTGGCTACAATAAATACTTCTTATTAATACTCTCCTGGTTTTACTTGACCTTTGCATGGAAATTACAAACCAAAATTCTTGTGTTGTGTTGTGTTGTGTGAGATATAAATAACTCTGTCCTCCTACATCCATCGTGAATGAAAAGAATCTAGGGAAACACTGCTTCAGTCATGGCCACGGCTCTAGTTAGCAAAGGACTACTGAATTAGACTTTTTCAGATACTATAAACTGATGTTTGTGCTCAGTGGGTCCGCTGGGGGCGAAGTTATTTACCAACTGAAAATAAACAGAAGAAGAAGAATAGACTGCGCAGAAACATGCGCAGTCGTTTCTTCAGTCATGGACGACGAAGGCTAATGTTTTGATGGAGTCTATGGACTAACTAACTAAGCTTACTTTGTTGATGCAACGCCATACTAAGATCGTTGTTTTGTGCTGTAAAAAAATAAGTAAATGCTGAAACAACCGATGTGCAATAACGGTTCAGAAACGAATGTAATTTGATTACGCACGACAGGATCGGTAAGCTAAAGTCGTTTGTTGCGGCGGCCTAGCTAACGTTACCATTAGCTAATATAGTGAAGTTAAGAGAGTCATTTTATTTAAGGACCTTTTTCTGTGACTTTCTTTACAGTTACTGTGTTTCATGACACTGCAACCCCCTATCTGAATAATTTAATTATCGGTGTGGCTGCAATAATAAAACATTATCGTACCTTTAATTGAAATTAAATCGTCAGAAAGCCAGTGTGAGTGCGGCTTCTCGAGACCAAATCGAGGAAAAGTGGTTATCCATGTCCACGAGCTACGGTAGATTAACAGCCTCTAATAACAACAGCAAGCATGTCTTTGGTCGCCTATGGCAGCAGTGATGACAGTGACTCAGAAGAAACCTCGACTCCTGCCGCTCCGGAGAGCAAACCAAGCGCAGGAGGGCTCTTCTCGCTCCTACCTGCATCTAAAAAAACAGTATCAGCAAGAAGAAACGATGGACCAACTAAGGACGCAAAAGCGAAAACTTCTGCAGGGGACAGTACGCCAAAGGACGAACCAGATCCTCAGCCATCTAAAGGAGGCTTATTTTCTAGTCTACCTAAGCCGAGGAAGCGAACGGAGCCTGTCAAGATCATTGTACCACAGATCCAGAGACAGGATGTGAGTACTAAGTCAGATCAACTATCTGCTCATATATGTTGTAGCTCATGTAATCAGGTTGTAATTAATAGTCTATGACTTTCTTGTCCACAGTCAGACTCTGATGATGATGAACCAGCAACAAAGAAACTACAACCTCAGGTAAGAATGTATTGGTGTGTGTGGGTCAGTTAAGTTCTTGCAGTTGAAAAACCTTATGTGATACCTGTCAACCAAGATTCAACTCTGCTATCTCCCTCTCATGTCTGATCCTCATCTTGTCTTATATTCTCCTCAACCTTTCTACTGCCTCAAAAAGGCTAAAAATATATGACCTCAATTGCAACAGTATTATACTGAAGTCATTCTCTAAATTCACACATGCCATTCATATTTTTTTATCTTCTTCAGGGGGCAGGTTCAGGTTTGTCCTCCCTTCTACCACAACCCAAAAACCTGACAGTGAAGGAGACAGACAGGCCATTGATTCCTCACGCACTCACCAAACGTCAAGAACCCAAAGGACCAAAGTCTGGGACACCCGCTCAGTGTCCGCTTGGTTCTAGTGCATCTCCCTCTGCTATCAAAGCTGCAGCAAAGTCAGCAGCCCTGCAGGTGGCTAGACAGATAGCCACTGATGACCAGGATAACGAGGAGGACATAACGCCACAGAACTACTTTTCTCTAGGCGAGAGCTCCTACCCTGTCCCTGCAGATGTCCCAAGCTTAGACCCTGAGCCAGGAGCCCCCACAGAGCCTGCTCCTTTCGCAGCTCCTGATGAGCCTGGTCAGTCAGACGCCCCTCTTGACTTTCGGGGGAACCATGAGGGAGCTGGTGCTTGGGGAGGTCAATATTCACAATGTCAGCAGCCCATGACAGGCCCAGAGGCATTTCCTCAGGTAACCATAATTTCTATTTAATTTTATATCTTATTTTTGTCATTATCATAATCATACAAACAATCTACTAATAATACAATGAATGTACCTTACATTTGCTTACTTATTTGGTTAAACTGTGGCAGTTTAGAGAAAACCAGAGACTATAGACATTTAGACTGAGAACAGAATAGGAATTTAAGCAACATCACAAACAAATGTTTTTCCCTAAACAGGGATATTATAATGAGCCATACTACCAAGAGCCTGACCCTGGATTGGCAGAGGGCGAAGAGCCTGGCCACTCTGCCATGTTTGATGATGAAGCGGTAAGAAGTGTGCTGCTTGTTTTTGCTCAGTTGATTAATTGTGAAACATGACTACAGCAGTGTGACTCATAATAATCTGACGAAATAAACTTTTTTTCCCTTCAGTTCATGCGGCTGCAGGGCAAACGAAACAGGGGCAAAGAGGAGGTTAAGTTTCTGGAGATCAAAGGGGACGACCAACTGAGTGGCAACCAGCAGTGGATGACCAAGGGCATCACAGAAGAGAAGCAGGAACGCCAGTCCTTTAGCAAGGTGACCTAACTAGATCTGGATCACAGCGGGATGCTGGCTGCAAGTATAGTAAAGGAGGCCAAGAACTGAGAACACTGGTTGACAAGTTACTCTCAGGTTTATGTTCATTGGCAGGAATTTGTTGAGTAATTTGAGAAGGGGAAGATCATATACAGTGATACTGAGTAATTTATACATACTGGGAACTCCTTGTGCCGTACAATTTGTGGCCTTCATTCAACAAACTGAATTCTTGTTTCAACATACAAGAGGAAGGAAACAGCTCTAGTAATTTGACTTTCCAGTTTTCTAGCAAACATAAAAAGGGCTTGATACTTACATGAGTGTTATATTATTTTGCAAGTCATAAAGATTATAAAATTAGAACATGTTTTGATTTGCCACAAAATCTTGCATAGAAACAAAACATGTACTGGAATGTGTAGGTGGACATACTGTCAAAAATGATAAACATGTACGGCATAGCTTTGTAATGTAACTGAATGTAACTTTAGATTTTCTGCACTTTTTTGCAGAAAAAAGGAGAGCAACCCACAGGACAACAGCGGCGCAAACACCAGATAACATATCTCATTCACCAGGTGAGTGCTGCTGAAACTCAGATTATTTGCATTTGTGTAAAATTCAACATGTGCAGGTCTTCATTGGCGTCTACACCTAATATTTGAAATGGGAGTTTTGGCCAGTTTACATATTCTACAATTATTATTTGAGTTTTATTCCCCATGGGCTATTTTCCCAAGTTAGAGTTTTTGTACCTACATACCAGAAGTCTGCACTCCCAGTGTGACATGTCTACACACATACAGCTCCTAGCTGCCATGCCTGTTTGTACAAATTAAACCTCAAGCCTCACTAATGTAAGCCTGCGTTTTATACAAGCAGAAAGAAATCATCTAAGACAATGATCCTAGTCAAAGCAAAGCCGAGACATTTATCTTCTTTGCCAGGGGTGTGTTTAACTTTCAGAGTTTCTGGCCATTGAGTGAATAATTCTGAATTCTATCACACAGCAGATGGTAGTCAAAGTCGGGATTTATTTGCATTGTTGCTGAGCTGGTTGCTATTCAGAACTAATATTTGTTTGTGTACTCAATTTAGCCTCTGGTTTCTCTGTAGAGAATTTTTCCCCTAAACTACCTGGTCCCTCATACAGTAATTACACTTCCATTGTGTGTACAGATCCCACACTGGCAGCAAGCATTTGCAAATTGTGGCGCTTAAATGAAATAAAAATGTAAAAAATAACTTTAATTATTTATGTGAAATGCCTTATTTGTATTAGCTTTGGTCTTGTGAAAATTTATCACGAGGTTTACTTGATTTCTTCTTTTTCCAGGCAAAGGAACGGGAGCTGGAGTTGAAGAACAGCTGGGCAGAGAACAAGCTAACCCGCCGGCAGACCCAGGCCAAATATGGTTTCTAAATGTCATATTGTGGACTCTCGGTGGCACGCGGGGTTTCTACATTAGAAAATAGGGTAGAGCTTTTTCAGATTTTTCCCAAACAAAAGGAAGGTTGTGTTTGGGTGGGGAAAAAAAAAACATACCTTATTACAGATTTCCCTCCTGCCCTCCATCCTGTATTTGTGTTGAATAGTTATGCAAGGCGTTAGTCCTACATCCAGACTCCAGTCACAACTGTTAAACTCTCTTTTGACAGTAGTAAATACACAGGAATTTCTCTTATTTTCTAAACTGGCACTATACCTACATATAACAATGTAACGGTGTTTTACCTTTTGCCAGGTAGTGGCAGAGGGGACATAATGTGATCCTGAAGTGGCTGTTAAAGATATTTCCTTTGGATGTATATGCTTCCTTTGATGTGTGACTCCTCCTTTGTCATAAATACAAATAACTACGAAGGTTTGGTTCTCTGGCAAACGTAGAAATATTACTAAATGTTACTGTTGACAATGACAAAATGACTGAAGTTATTAGACAGCTGTGACACATTATATATTTGTTTTTTTAATAAATAAAGATGTTGGAAAATAAACCTGTTGCTCACAAGGACACATTTATATTTGTATTTTTATTCTCTTAAAAATTGTCACTTTCTGTTCTTAATGTTGAAATGTCAGCACAGTTGTGAAAGAGCACACCTGCCACCTGTCCTAAAGACGTTTTATATAAGTACATTGCCAGAGAACCAAACATGTATTTTATTTTCAGCTGGTTCTTCAGCTGTGATCAAGCTTGATAACCACCTGATTTTTCTGACATTAAATGTTAGCTCAGTTTTACCCAGCTATATGCTTAAGCTTCAATACTTTGCTGAAGAAGTTTGAGCAGATTTATCCTTTTGAAGATTACAAAAATCAGGAAAGCATTTAATTCAAGTTTAACTGAAGAAAATTTAGCAGTCAAAATGAATCAATATCTTTAGTGCTGTAATGTTTTAAATAAGATGAAGTGTTTTGTTAGGGCAAACTGCTCTAGAAATACTGCCAGATTTCCACTTTGATATGGATGTAAAGGTGCATCTTGAGCTTAAAGCCTTTTACTGAGGTACTGACATTAATGTTAAGTCTGTCATGTTTCTTTACCTATTGCTTTGATTAAGGATAAACAACCCTCCATCAGTAATCTCTTAGTAGCAATGTGAACTCCTAAGCTAGGTTGCCTCTACATGCAATATTTCATACATAATTTCCTCACTGTACCAACACGGCACAACCTGATCTGCCTCAAAGCCTAATCTGATGTTTGGCAGAAGAAACATCTTAGACAAGCAGTCCAAGGATTTTGGTTGCTTCTAAATGTTCAGAAGACAAAAAGTCCACAGCAAATAAATATATATCCTCACACATCTTAGAAACAGGAATTCACGTTGTGGAACTTCAACTGATTAATTTTCTTTGTTGCATCTTATATTTGACGTCCCTTAAGATAATAGAAACATTTTAATTGGTTTAATGTCTGTCACATACACACAACATGCCTCTGGAAAATATTTTACCCCAAGCAGGTTAAATAAATCTGGCAAATTATTTAGGCAGCTGTGGGAAAGAACTTTCTTGTTTTACCTTATATTTTTGTAATGCATGTTGTGCGGTTAAAATTGATGAATAAATCTTTTTCTTTTCCTGACTCCATGCCTTTCAAAATAACTAGGCAGATATTTGGAAATGTTTGTTATCGCCGTGAAGCAGGTATTGCATATGGTAAAACATTTGATCCAAATGTAATATACTACAAGTCTCCAACATAACACTGCATTTCCTTTGACGCAAAACCTTAACAAGGTCATTAGAAGCCTCCTACAGGCATTTTTTCCCCAAGATTATTGGAAAAAATTATGGAAATGTTTATTCTTACATATTGCAATATTACGTTTTAATGACACGTCTAATGACACAACTAACAGAAAGGTAAGCTGATTTAAATGACAGGACTGTAATAATTACACTGACAGCTTTATGTTATGTATCATCTATATTATAGGCAAACACAGTCCACTGTAATTATGTGTCTGTCATTTAATTTCTTTTTGGGCTGTCGCTTGGTGGTGCTGTTGTGTCTTGCGTTGTTTGTGTGGTTGTTGCTGCCGTTTCCTCAGTGGCAGTGGCTCCCGCTTCTCCAATGTGAGTCACAGAGTCTTTACCAGCCTCAGCCTCCACTGCTGCATCAGAAACTGCCTTCATGACAGGTTTCTCGTCGTCAGCAGCCTTTGAAGTATCTTCAGCTGCCTGCTGCCGCCTTTTTGCTTTCAACTGCCGTTGATAACTTGCTGACGGGTCTTCATATGGCAGCAGCGACACAGGGATGCGAACTGTGTCTATTCCATTAACCTGGAAGAAAATGTGAAAAGTCAGTAGTCTGCTTTTTGGTATGACAAAAGACCTGCTTCTCTCAGAGCTTCTGAAGTTAGTTTTTGCAGATTGCCCAATGGTGAATGTTGTGCATCAGTAAATTAAATATGAATGAAAAACAGGAACACTTGACATGACATGTCAAGACAGAAGATGACATGACAGAGTTATTTTAGTGTTTGTGACAATACTGTCACAAACACTAAAATAACTCCCTCTACAACAGTGTTAACAAGTTTTCATTATACGTTGGCTGTGTTTAGCAAGAATAAGAAAAATCTGTAATTTTGCTTGCAACATGCAGCACCCATATTTACAACCTCTTCAACAGTTTGGAAGTTGTTCAGAATCAGTTTCTACTAAAATATTATCTTTAACATTAAGAACATTTCTTACCGTAACTTCACACCAGTAGTCGCCTACGTCCTTAATTGGCTCAAATGGAAGACTCAGTACTTGAGGTGGCACAACAACTCCCAGCTAGGGAAAAGTTTTATTTAAGTCAGTTAAATGTTCAGCAAGAGCACTTAACTTAATGTCACACGACATTTAGCAGTGTTTTTGACTGGGTAATGTTAAATAGAGAAACAGAAAAAATAAGGCTAAGACTCAGCTGAAGACACTTGTACCTTCTTGAGGAACTGTCTACAGACAACCTCTTTAGTGAGCTGAAATTCGTCTGAGGGCATTTTGTTTATCTGCAACTTCGAGCGTTTAAGGAAATCCACCGTCTGTAAAAACAACAGGAAACGTTCATTAAAAAACTGCCAAATTGTTAGTGAGCAGTTTGTTTTATTCTTAATAACATAATTAATAACTGATTCAAGCAGAATATCCGAGTAGTGAAAAAAGTCTGAGAAATAAAATACTTTTCAGATATCTTCAGTAAACTCACCAACTGTCCAGTGCGGGTTTGGACTCTTTCTTCTGGTTTTCCCTCACGCAACAGCTGTGGTTAAAAAACATTGCAATAACCATGGCTTTATGTTGCTGTCTAATATGTGAGAAATAAATGCAGTACACACCCTTAACTCCTCAGCAAACATTTGCTTATTCTCCGGAGATGGATACACGGCGAGGCCATTGGCCAGCAGCTTATTTCGTCCAACAGACTTTTGCACAAACACAGTGTCTCCGCGCCCACCAAGCTCTGCCAGAACAAACATTTTCATAATGTAAAGTTTTATTGGTGAAAATAAGAGTTAAATGCATTTTTCACTTTACTCAACTTTAAACACTAAATCCAAGGTTTACATGACAACAGAGAGCACCGCAGACACCCACTTAATACTGTCTGAGTCAGGATGAGCTCCATCTTCTCTTTGGGACTGTGTTTGGTGTCTTCAACCAGTTTGTAGATTCTGTGTCTCCGAGGATGAAGCCTTGGAGGACTGCCTACTTTAGACAAGGGGACCTGCCACCATCTCTCCACCACAACAGTGTACTGTGGAATCATCAAGCACCCAGAAAAGCTCTCATCAACAAATGTCTGCTGTCAGTGTGAAAAACGCGTAACAAAAGTGACTTGTGTGGGTTTACGATCATCGTCCTTGTTGTTATGGTTCTACAACAAAAGTAAACATGAACGTTATAGAGTTATAGCAATAGGTTTTGAGCCTAACACTTGTGATTTACATTTCTAACCATACTTTCAGGTGTAGAAAAGTGGGTATCTTAACTTATCTAAACAGGTTAAGACACACAAAGTTGTTTTTGTTTAAGGCCACGAAAATCCTTCTGTTACTAAATTAGGAGTTTCATAGATGGTGTGCTGTGGGTGAGTCCAGCTAAAACATAAACAGGTTGTTAAATTATGTAGATTTATTTTAGGTGATAAATTACACACAAGAGCAATACCGCAAAATAAAAACACAACTAATAACAAGGCTATACAGCTAGAATGTTTATCAGAAAATAAACTTTGAATCACACACATAGAAATATTACTTATTTTTTATTATTACTTTTATAATAATTACTACTTCAGTGATTTTTTTGAAATTTGAAATTTCTACTCCTGTCTAAAACCTCGGTCTTGACAAGACTTAAACAGCTAAAGAAATTGTGAGACATTAAAAATGGATGTGTGTCCTCATATACAAACCACAATTACAGTTATTGCTTTCTATTTTATATTCATGAAATAAAAAGTATGAAGAAAGGGTGATTTTTAATGTGTGTTTACTGCCACAAACAAATAAAAATATACTGTATATGTAATTTGCCCAGGGACTGGCAAACCAAACGTTTGCATACAACTGCGTGTACTTACAGACTATTATTATTATTATTAGGTGCAGAGACACTGACCTGAACAGGAGTTAGAGAGAAACTCCTGACAGACACCTGGCTGAGCAATTCCTGAAGGACGCCGCGGCCTGCGCTCCACATGTTCAGTCCACACTGCTGAAAACCTCAGCTGTCTTCACACCAGTCACTAAATGTCGCTAAATATTCAAAAGTTCATGCGAATCACTAAATTATTACTTTTATTCTTAAATCACTGGTCAGCTCACCACTGTTGCAGCAAGCACGTTAGCTACAATGCCACAAACCAATCGCTGTCGCTTGTATGACGTAACAGGACCCCGCCATCTGATGCAGTAGTCCCGATGACAGCCTGAATTAAAAGTCCTCAAACTCTCTACACACAACTAATCTTACTCACTTTTGATTAACTAATATAAGTCCCTTCTTTCTTTTCGTTGTTAATTTTTTAAACATGCTTCTAAAAGCTACACTTTTCTTTACTATCTAACTTAAACTGTACATGCTATTTATTATTAATAATGAAAAAACCTTTTTTGGGATAACCATGACCTGGATGACTGAGAATCTTTACAGATATTATTAATAAGCTATTCAACTCTACATTATACTATATATTTTTATATATTCTTTCACTGTAAAATTTGTTCAGCTGCTGTAACACCTAATGTTCCCCCAAGGGGTGTTAAATCCTTATATACTGTAATTCAAGTATATAAATACATATAGGTACAAATCATTTACTGCAGTAAACAGTTTGTACCTGCATTTTAAACCATTATACTGAATATCTCATCCTACTCACATCAGTGTAAGACTAATTCATTAGAAAGCTCAGTTAAGGTCACTGTAATATTAAGAGAGTCCATCTTTCATTTTAGTTCCCTTCAGCTTGTTTATTTGCTTGTTTATTAAGTGTCACAGTAAACTGTACATAACATAGGGTACATAGATAATGACATATGCATGCACCATCAAACACATTTACACAAGTGCTGTGTTGTAGCATTACATCTATAGGTTTAATACTGAATCACAATTAGCTGCCAGTAGTTTATTATCTAACATCTTTTGTTCAAAGTTTGCTCAAAGTTAACTTGTGATGTCAATAGGAAGAACATAATGTGACAGTGCAATTTGATGAGAGTCATGTGATGTTGTCCATGTTTTACAGAACTTCTTTAGCACCGCAGCTTTTTTGCTCTAACACTTTCTAAAACGCTCAAATCTCAAGTGCACCATTCATCAATCTTCGAAGCAAAATCACAGAGAAATATCTTGTAGCATTATTGGTGTATAAGTTTAAGTAACTTTAGGTCATAGCTGGTTACAAGTTTTACAATTACTTTACGACTATAACAACTGCTACAAAAACTAAATAAAACTCTCAGCAGTGGCAGAATCAGTATCACTGACAAAATTACGTTTCACTCCTGTAAAACCTTAGATATTTAAAGACATTAACAAAGATAAGTTACACATCACCAGCAGAGGGTTCATGAGACTCACTAGTCCCACCATAGAAAGAGTGACGGTTGGGTATCAAGCGGTGTCTTGCCGACACAGTGCTACAGCAGGTCAGAAGAGCAAAACAACCACCACAGCAAAAAATGAGAGCCAGAACAACCCACGTCATGGTAGTGACAACAAAGGCAAACAGGTAGGTTGTCTTGTGGCAGTATTGAGCTCCATCAGGTGAGTAGTTGGGAGGATATACAGAATAAACCCAGGAAGAGCCTACAAGGGACAAAGAGACAGATAAAAGTCAAATAAAGTTACAGTTGAAGCTACACAATCAACCAACATAAAGACTCTGAAAACTCCTTTCCCTCATTTATTGTTTTATGATCACAAGATTTTAATGCAAACATTTTCTGCCAAAATTAGAATAGTTTTGGAAGAGATTTCTGTTGGGACTTGGCAGAGTGAGCCCAAAATATGAATACTGCCATTATAAAGTCTTTAGAGTGACATGCTGGATCACATCCTGGCTACATTCCTCAAGTTGTAATTTGCATCTCAGCTGTTGGTGTGTACATGTACACAGTAACAGTTATTAATTCAGAGAATTCCCATAATGGACATTTTTAATTTACAGTAAAAACTGAATGAGCCTGACCTAGTTTGATACTGTGTTATCTGAGGATCAATCTTTAGCTTGTGTTCTCTCTTATTTTCTCCCAGTTGTTTTAGAATTTATTTCCAAAATGGCACAAGTTTTTGAGACAAAAACTGAAATAGCTCATTAAGTGTCTCTAACTCCTAAACTATCTGTGCGAGTTTTAATATTAATAAAACAATGTTAAAATCAGAGGTGGAGCCAGGATTACTCCTGAATATTAAGTACCAAGTGACTTCACTCATTGTAACTCTAGAACCTGAGAATCATCTCATTTTTAAATTTGTACATTCATGGATACGTTAAGATTTAGACTCAACTTATCAACTTCATCTGGACTGTGTTTGATAAGATTTGACTGACAGTAACCAAACAGAAATAAGGTTCTGATACAAAAGTTGCTGAACCCTGATTAGTGCATGAATTTATGTAACAGCACCTTTGTTCAATGGTTCACTTCAAACCACTGAAAAGAGCACAGAGAAAAAAGAAAAACAGAAATCTATCATGGGAAATAAACCCTGCAACTATATTAAAAGAAATCCTGATTCCAGTGATGGAGGAAATGTTGAGTAAAAGCTGGAACAATGTAATGTAGCAAATAGTCCTAAAGTACTCCAAGTACTATAAGTGTTAGCAAAAAGTACTTAAATATAAAAATTATAAATAGTTGCTCATGTCAGTGTTACACTGTTATTTTTGATGCATTATTATTCTCTGTAAAAGGTATATTTAAAGTTTCTCTGAATTGTAGTGGAAGAAAAAAAACATGACAGAGAAATACACAAGTAAAGTACCTGAATAAATGTGCTACCTCCCATCACTGCTTGATTTTATGGAATAATTAAGAGTCTAGAGAGATATTTCTCCCACCTGCAATGAACCAGCCAAAACTGAAGAGGTGCAGCAAAGTCATGCAGACAGAGCTCAGGATGTAGACGGCTCCATCTTTCCAGGTGCTCTTGGTGTATGTAAGAGACAAAGAGAGGATGCTGCTTGCCCCCATCACTATCAGGTAGATAGGGATGAAGGACTGCACAGGACAGCGGCTCAGATGAGTGGCCCCTATGATGCAGCAGAACAACAATATCATATAATATTTTGATCAATAATAAGATGCCAAAACATTATGCCTGCTGTCAAAAATTATAAAATAATAAAGATACCCATTCCAATGGCTGCAATCATAATCATCCACCAAATAATATTCACCACAACTACAAGAAAAGTAAGAAGGACAGGTCATGAAGTAGCATAAAAGTAAAACAGATTTTTTTTAAGCTGCAGAAATAGGGCACAAATATGAAATCTAACCAACTGCTGAAATCTGCACAGCACTTCGAGGCTCGTATTGCATCTGTGGTGATGCATCCATATCTATAGTAAAGAAAGCAAAAGTCTCGTTACTAAGACATCAGCAGGAAGCCAAGCTGCAGCAGCAGTGTTGTACTATACCTGTTCAGCTGTGAACGGAGACACTTTAGAGTCCTTTTCTTCTAAATGTAGAGCTATGTATGAGTTGGCATTAGTCACCTTCGACAACATTAACATCCTTTGCTGTTTGCTGACAGGATGTTAAGACATATTGTTTCAAGCCAAAGCATTTCGACAAGTGTTTCGCAATGCTCTCTGTGTCTAACCAAGAGGAAATAATGATAAAAATCTGTTTCTGTTATCTGCTAAAAATAATCTACATGTAAGCGTGTTTTAAGCCACAACGCCTCATATGGTTTTCTTACATTTCTTTTGCAAACAAATATTTTCTGAAATGTAAAAAATAATCTACACATAATCAATACATTTTAATGGGCATGGTGTAGAACAAGAGCTCCATGCAGTGCAGCACAGGACAGACACTGTGACAACTTGCAGCTGCAGTACACACAGGAAAAACTGTTATCAGCTCTCAGCAGTGTGGTAATAAATACACAGGGTGTGTTTTCGTCACACATTTTGACGTGTAATATTTTCTGTAGAGCCGCATGTATGCACCTGCTCAAGGTTGCTTCTCTTAGTCTTAAAGTTTTATTAGTTAATACCAATTGATTAAAATGAAATATTGAGGCAATTTAAAGAAAATCTACTTGCTTGCTTTTTACAAAAGCAACATCACTGGTCAGTTTGGAGTCTGTAGCTGTAGAATAGCACTGTTAATGATTTAGATCTAACAAGTGAAAATAGTACAGTGCAAAGCACATCTAGAAAAATCTGCAGAAAGAAAGGTCTTTAAAGACTTTTAAACTGGTAGCCCCAATGGGCCATTTACCACTTGTTTCAAGCTATAATTTGTAGCAAGGACATGTAGGAAGACAGTCAAGGGCATCAGACTGTGTTCTGGCTGTGATCTGGTCTTGTCCCCGCCTTAAAGGGGGACTCCAGATTTTGTGTTGCACTTGCGTAAAGTTGTGTTGCAAAAAACTGAATAAGAAAAGAAACTGGTGTGGTAATCCCAATCACAAATTAAGTAATCTTAAAAGATTCAAGATTCAAGATTCAAAAAACTTTATTAATACCAGAGGGAAATTATTTTGGCATGTTACAGCAGCTCTCCGTTCAAACAGAAAGAAAGAAAGAAAGAAAGAAAGAAAG
>JAUMHL010000003.1:8835220-8853801 GCA_032362345.1 Sandelia bainsii
ATACTAAATACTCAATTTACAGAACAAAAATAGGTAATAAAAATAATAAAAATGAATCAGAAATAGGTCATTTCCGGTCATAATCAGTCCTGTGTGTAATGTAGTGGGGTTATCTGATTAACCAAAAGAATATGCTGTCAGACTCAACATGGACAAAGAAGTATCAAAATCAGTACAGCAGAACCAGAGATCTGGATTTCTTAATTCCATGCATCTTCGCCCTTTAAACATGGTATCTACACCACCCACAGTGGAACTTGCCCCCAACTTTTCAGACTTTGATTCACGTTTTGTCCTAGTTACCGCTAATATCACTTGACTCAAACAGAGATGTGGAGTCTGGTAAACTAATTTCTTCCCAACTAAACACTCCCTGATTTTTTTCCATTTTAAAGTTGTAATCGTTAGACACAAAGAATTCAAGTGTCTGTGATGAAGAAATGGAGCGACAAAAGGCTTTATACAACTTTTTTCTCATATGCAGAAATGCTCTCCAAAACCTGTAAACTGACTCTAATGTGTACAATCAGTTGAATTAGCTTCAGGCTCAATTGCAGCAAATGATAGTGAAACAGCAGTGTTACAATAGAAGTGGGTTTGACATGCAAAGGCTGACACTTGTTCCCTATCAGACAGCTAGTTACAACCTCACATGTCAACAAGCCAGGACAGGATGTTGTGCCAACACAACTTGCAGCAGCACTGCTGCTCTGTGACAAAGGTCTATGACTGGTTACATACAGTATGTCCTAGCTCAAACTAAAAAACACAAAGTCTCTGAAAGTCAACAAACCTCTGTATCAGATGTTGGACTGATGCTCATTTTCAATTTACAGTTAATCACTGCACAAAACTCAGTTTATGATTTATTCATTTGAGTTTTATTTTGTTTCCAGTATCTTTGGTAGGTGATACAATGAAATGTTATTTGACCTGCTGTATTTGGTGTCCATACTGATGCCTCATTGACTGTTCATTCAGATCATGAACTTAATGCTGGCTCAGACATTAACATTATAATGTTTGATCATCTCCTTTCTCAGTTTTCAAACTTGCTAGAAAGTGGATTAAAGGTCTGTCTTCTTTTAACTGAAAGTCAATGATCATTTGAATAATAGGAGCAGCAGGAAAGTCCATACATATGATTCCAAAGCGCTGGTTCAGGTCTGTCTTGACCCTCAGGTAGTTGAACAGTTGTGCATTGATGCGTTGAGCAACTGCTCTCGGGAATGCAAACACACCAGCTCCACTGCTGTAAGTGAGGAAGATCTGTTCCTTATTTCCTGCAGGTGCAGCCTCCAAGTGTTCATAGACGCTTTGCCATTTCTCCTTCACATGCAGCATTGTGGGAACCTACAGGAAAAAGACAATGGAGTGGGGATGGGTGGGGGATTAAATGCAGAGATCAAATTTAGTTGTAACATGTAAATGTGATCAATGACAAAAAAGTCAAATTCTGATTATCATTCATTTAAAATCTAAAAATATTTCAGATTTTTATGAAGTGCTACAAATGGATGTGATCTCACAGCTACATGTTTGGTCCTATGCATAGTAGATTTTTTTATTCTAACCTTTAGATAGCCATAATTGGGGTGGTCTCCCTTAGATTTAAGATCACAGTCAAACGAACTGCTGTGACCTTGCTCAAGGACTGCACCAACACCTGATTCGAGGATCTAATGGCACATCTTAAGCAGATATAGCAAACAATAACATTCAGGCTGAAGTTGGATTTGATAAATTAAGGTTTTACCTTCCATCTATCTGATATGTCCATGGAACCATAGCGCATCCCCAAATCTGGGCCGCTAAAGTCTTGCAGGATTATAAGTTTTCCTCTGGCTTCGCCCATGGTTGGCACAAGCCGGCTATGCCACAGCAGGTCCCAGCGAGCATAGCGATGGATGTAGTCTACCACAGCACCATAGATGTTGTACGTCTCACTGAACTCCTCCCTTACCCGCATCAGCACTGTCTCGCTGGTATACTCTTGCAAGAACTCAGCCACACCCTCCAGGACATGGCCAAAGTGAGCCCGCTGGTAGGAAACCCCATGGTGGATGGTGAGGTTCCCTGTCACGTGACGCACACGGATGTCTAGGAAGCGGACCCCTGCTTGGAGCTGGGAGGCCAGACTCCAGGACTGACATTCAGCATACATGCCACCATACAAGGCCATGGTGTTGTGGGTGCCGGGCATGGTGACCTCAGACAGCGGCTGATCATCTGGGATGCCGGTCATCCAGGATGGGTTAAGGAACTCTGGGTCAGGGGTGTCATCATAGTCAGGTCTCTGAATCGCACCATAACTGAAACCAATGAATCTAAAGCACAGAGACAGAGTTGTTATAGGAAATATAATAAAACATTTAAACATCGCCCCCCTTGAATATTGTCAGGGAGAGTTTGAGAGTTTGATTATGAGAGTTTAGTTGTTCTCAGAGAACATCAAAGGTTGTGGTTTTGTTCACCTGCTCTTTATTCCCAGAAGAGTGATTCAACAACCACACACCGAACCCTCACGTTACAATAATATTACACAATATTACATTGGGAATCAGTGTTTTACAGTTACAGTATGTGATGTGATTTTAACTTACTCACCCCAGCAGGATCAACTGAATTAACACCACGTCTATTTTCACTGGGCCTTCTCTGCTACTGCTCATCATCAGATACTTCGGTTTTGATAACAGGTTCTATGATCAACAAAAAAATAATTCAACCGAGCTCAACATTTTGTTGAACAAAATTAAAGAGAATAACTGATTGATAAAATTACTGTTCAATTAGCTCATGCAACAAGAAAAAAACAAATTATTAGGTCTATTAATAAACATCCAGTCAGACAAGAACAAACAGCAGTATGAACAAAAATTAAAACTAAAAGATGCAGAAGAATTAAAGAAATTAAACATTTGTAACCTTTCTTTAGTTGAGGGATACATGCAGTAAATACTGCTCTGCCTCTCTCTTACTGTCATGACTCTCCTGATTAATGGATACTTGGTTAAATTGAAATTCCTGAAATACACATTAATCATACATGAGTAGAATATTTTGGCTATTACTTTAAACCAAACCATCTCTAATTCTCTCCAGGACCTTAATTCTACTAAAAAAAGAAAACACTATTCTCTTTGTGAGTAGTCAGCCAGTATAAAAGCCAAACAAAAAGTCGAAACTATGATCATGGTCCAGGCTGAGTTTGACCTTAGCTCACCCCCTCCGGGCAAATTCAATGGCAGGCTTAAACCTTTCAAATCCCCAAACTGAACCAAACCATACACTGCTGCTGTGTCAAACCTGCTGATGTGTTCTTCTCATCCGAGCCACTTCATACCTAAAAGTAGAAGGTGCTGGTCCTCAGTCTGGTTCAACTGTTCAGGAATGATGAACAGAAAGAAGGACACAGTGAGGAGCGGATGTGTCAAAATGAGTTGGTTTGTCGATCTGGGATGTTGATGTGACCAGTACTGCAGAGAAGCAGCTGAGCCCTACGCTGGAGTGCTGGGGTGGGAATAGGGGCATGTGTTTGTGTGTGACGGCGGGGGGTGTGAAGTGTATTCATCTGGCCACATTCCTCATATTTATCTTGGTTTGAAAACACACTGCATCATAGATGGAGTCAGCATTTTTCTAAAAAGGTTTGGGTTAATTAGATCTTTGGTTCTGGCCAGTGGAGAAGGAAACCTGCTGTCCACTTTGTGACTGTCAGTCTGCTGTCATTTTATAGTCTGTTGTTTAGAGTATTTTGTGCTTTTTGTCACTATTTGAGTCACATTATTATGACAAATATGCCTGAAGTTAATATTTTTGGATAAAAACAGCAACGATGAATTTATCTCCGTACAGCACAGAGGACCCAAGCTGAAGGGCTGTGAAGTCCTGAGCTCTGAGGGGTCAAAGAGAGTTTATCTGGACACTTGTTTGTGATGTGAAGTGATGTTTTCCCATTTTGTCTCATATCACTATGTGGGAAGTAAAACATTACACAACAGGCTTGTCCTTGTCCTGTTGAGTAATATTTGGTTAGCTGTAAATTCAGGTTGTATTCCCAGAGTGTGCAGAATAGAAATTCTTTAAATATTTAATAATCAGGGCAGGAAAATTCCACAGAAATGCTTCCTTGACTTTTCCCAAATCAATGCAAACATTTCTATAAAACAGATGTTAAAAACTAATGGAAAAAAGCTAATGATACACTATTCACTGTCCTGTTGTCAGTAGCTGCATCAACAATACTGTTAATTCAACTGACACTGAAAAACTATTGTGCGGGTCGATTATTGTTTGCTTATGTAGCGTCTAGTAAAGTTGACATGAAAGGAGGAGCAGGAACATGTATTGCTGTGACCCACAATCTCACCATATGGTGCATGCTTACACATAGTGCCTCCTGCTGGTACAAACAGCATTAAACATTAAGTAAAGCATTTTAAATAGAATCTGTGCCCAAAATGTACTGTATAAATGAACTTACCTTGTCTTACCACAGTCATGGTCAACAGAGCTGATCCTGGGAGAAGGATGGAGAAGTGGACCAAGAGCTTGCAGGACACCTTTAAGAAGTTACAGAACATGGACAAACAGAGAGAGAAACTTTGACAGCTTTGTCCCCTTTGGATATTGTATCAACAGACACTCTCTCACTGGAAAAACATCACCAGCACCATCAACTTAAGGGAAATGAGCTGTAGGCAAATGACCAAACACTTTCCTTTTGACCTGAAGTGGTGTAATTATTCTTTTTAAGTTTGTCCTGTTGCTACTATAGTGTGTTTCTGAAAGCAGATATTTTCATTGTCTCTGCAGAGGTTATTAATATACGGTATTAAACAAACATGGCGTCTATAGAAGAGAGTGTGTTTCTGTGCTTACACACTGAAGATGTGTTCAGTTTGGTTCACGTTATAGCCACTCTAGGTGCAACAACTTTCAGGTGACACCTGAATTATATTCTGACATCAGACAACAACATTGTTTTGATATTTTAGATTCAGAAAACTATATCAATGAGAGGGAAATTGTCCCTCCATTAATCTAGAAAAGCGCTATGGAAGCAAACTCTACTTAATTTCATGTGATTTAAATGTGGCTACTTTGTGTTTAAGGCCAACAAATACTGATTGTATACTATCAAAACTGACCATATGACTTTTATGTGACACTAAGTGGAAAATAATATTGCTGTGAGGACCACAGACTAATTTCAGTCTCAACTATATTTCTAAACCTTGGCAAATAAAACTACATCTCTCTGCTTGTTTTGATACCAACTGACATAATTGAGAACAAATCTTTACCCTTTACATCCTAGAGTGTAACTTGTAAAAAAAAAATACATTTGTAAATCTAGACAAAAATAGTGAAATCTTGCCAACATTATTATTGTATTTATTGTATATACTGTATTTGTATTTATGTATTATGTATAGTACACTTATTAACAGTGGGTTTCTGATAAATCTTCTCATAATTATCACAAAAATTCAGACACAAGTGTTTGACATTGTCTTTCACTTCTGTTGATGGATTACGTCTGTGGTATCTGGTCACCCATACTGGTTTGGAAGGTGTGTTTTATCATTAAAACTACATAATGAAAATTTTAGTGAGTCATGCATTGTCTGTGTTGCACCCTGTGGTTGGAGCCTGCAGCTGTAGTGCATCTGGATGAACTCCCCTCGTCCAATCAGCAGAGAGCATGCATGAGTCACTTCCTCATGTTTGCTCCCTTATTTGGCAGGAAGGGGCTGTCCTTTTTGTTGACTATTGGAAAATGGTGGAAAGGAGACTCAGACGGCTTCAGTAGGAAGAGGAACACCAACAGTTTTATCTCTGGTGAGTAAACATCTGTCGCCTCAATGTTTTATAACCTTTGAACTAGAGATTAGTTGAATTCAGGGTCATAGCTAAGTCAGTGTGGGCTCATGATATGAAAATGAAGAGAGCGAATAATTGTGCATTCATAGGTACGTGTGTGTGTGTGTATGTGTGGTTGGAAATCAGGAAATGAGAGAAACGAGCTTGACAACAAAACATAGCACATTGTGAGTTAAAATTAAAGGCACCAAATAGCTACTGTACGTTATCTGAACTGTTAAAGATGACAGGTGGAAGGTCATAATCAGTAACCATTTGTTTATTTCCAGTCTTTCTTGTGTTACTACAAACGAAGACACACCCACTGTTGTCCCAGAGTTATTTTTCCAGCACGACAACATTGAGAAAGATGATTAATGTCAAAACTATGAGAAAGATGCAGTAGAGTTTGATTTGAGTCTGTGGTCTTAGAAACTAGTAGCTGATTATTGCATGTTTCATCTGGAAATGTGCTTTATTATCGACAACAACATGTTATGAAATTCTTTCAAACAGTGCTCTAACTTACTTTACTTTTAACATAACTCTTAATTTTGACTTTATGGAGGAACAAAAACAAGTTTCCTCCAGAGCCACCAGCTTCAGAGCTCAATAATTCAGTCGACAAATAATTAATAGTCAACTACTTGATGACTGATTAATTATATAATGTTGTTTAAAAAAGTTAATAATATATGTCTATAAATATCTGAAAATGGTTTATTTCACAGGTCCTGTATTTATAATTTACTGGAAATGTTTCTCAGATAATTTCCTAAATTTTATCTGGTAATTGTCAATCACTAGGAAAGTTTCTTTGGAAGACATACATAACTGATAAAGGACATGGAAAAAGCATACATACGGTTATTAAGCACTAGCTAGTTATAAAGCTATTTTTAAAAGAAATTATGTAGTAGGCAGGTCACTTTTGATCGGAAAAGAAATATTCTACATTGAGTCACTTTATTTCACATGTCCAGTTTTTGGGAATTAGTAGAAATATGTTTGCAAGTATAACTGCTGGGTCCATAAAGTGTATCTAATTTAATGGACAGTAAGTGGGAAGTGCTGGTAAATAACAACAAAATACCAACTAACTATCAGAAATGCGTGAGAAAAATTTATAGAAAATGATTTGGAAAATACGGAACCTGTAAATAAATCATTACCAAATTTTTATTTACTTCCAACACTAGTTTCCACTAGTTTCTCTGTGCACATGTTGAAGCTGTGTGTATGATTGTAGACAAAGCAATCCTTCATTGCGACCTGTTGCTGGTAACATTAGAGTGTAAGATGATACTTTGTGCAATATAACGGACATGGAGCAGCTGGTGAAATGTGGGTTGTAGGACTAACAACGAAGTTCTTTGCCTTGAGCTTAATTGCAAGAAGAAGCAATATTTGAGACTCACTCTGACCAAGTTTCAGGTTAAAGCTCTTGTTAAGTTTGTGTTCAGATGGTAAGGTACCATGCAGAGTTTGAATTCAGTACACTATTTTCTTTTTTTTTATCTCCCCAGCCTCCAGACTGAACCTTAAAGTGGCAGAAGAAGGGCAGCAGTGATGGCTGATGCAGAACAGATCAAGAAAACTGCAGCAAAGGTGCTTAGCGCTGTGGAGAAGGTGTCCTCCTTCGCCTCCTCCATCGACCCTATCTTTGGCATCGTCTCCTCCCTGGTTGGAGTGGCTCGCAAAGGCTTAGTCAGTGAGGAGGGCCACCCTCTGGACAAGGACTTCCAGGCAATTCACACTAAGCTGGAGAGCATCTCTCAAAAGAACCAACAATGCCTGAGGCAGATTCGCATCGATGAGGTGAATGAAACCTTTGGCAAATATGAGGAGTACATCAAACACCAGTATGCAGCCTTCAACACCATGGTGGCACAGGTGAAGAAAGATCCGGACAACACTCAACGCTACATGTGCACTTTTGAGAAGATTTATGAGAGAGACAAGAGTGATCTGAGCCTGGATGTGTACTACCGCGGGGTGATGGGGACCAGCTCGCTGTTTGGAAGACCCCTGCTGAAGGTTTACCTGGAACACTGCGATGGCGACCATGAGATCATGGAGCGCCGCTGCTCACACATCACCCACCTGTTCCACATGGGCCTCATCACACTGATGGCCTACACGTCTGTTACAGAGGACGATGAAGACGAGGTGCGGGAGAAGTGGGCCAAGAGGGTGGAGGACATCCAGAGGAAGATGCAGGAGGTGCTTAGCCAGTGCAAAGACAGCTCGTCCTGAATATGGACCAGCAGAGAGAGGGCGTCCTCCAGGTCCAGAATCTGTACAGTCAGATGAGGACCGATAAAAAAAGACAAATTATGTTATAATATAAATATATGTATAAAACCAAAGCCATGTTTTCAATTGTGCACTTGATCTGATATAGTAATTGAAGCCTTTAGCTGTTGTATTGTTTGTTGTTTTGAGTTTCAGAGACCACTATATATTGGAGCTGCTTTTTGTTACAGTACATACCATTAAATGCTGATGTTTTTTATTCAATATCATAAAACGTATAAATGATGAGCTAAATTGTATGCGAAAAGTCATATAGTTGTGAAATCAGCTTCATGTACACTAAAGTCATGTTATCCTAGTTAGCACAATTCATAACATCCTGTACTCTAGGGTGCTCTTTATTCTCTGAATGTAAATGAAACACACACAGGTTTAATAATACCAGAGAAACAATAAACTTGATTTGAAATTTGATGTTGAAATATTAGATTGCATTCCTTTTATTTATCTCATTGTCTGACACAGCACATTACAGAGGTAAGCCTGCTACCAGGAGAATACATTGTGTTTATCTTGTCTAACAATGTGTAAGGATATTAAATAATGCTGTTACAAGCTACATTTACGAGGGGTTCAACCTGAAGAAAATGGCAACAAAGAAATGTCAGGCAGGCTAATCTGTCAATCTATCTTTGAAAAAATTGTCCAGAAAACTGTTGATACATCTTATTTGTCTATTACTGAACACTATAAGGCCTCCATAGCACTGGATGAATTTAGTAAGTGATGGAAAAATTGCTATTAGATGTGATATATAACCAAAAACATGTTTCAATATGGATAATAAGGCTTACAATGCTCATGGAAAACCTACTGTAGCAGAATAAAAACTGGTATGTATGAATTAGTAATTATAATAGTGTAACTGTTGTAGGTTAGGATATATTAGATTTTATTAATTAGTGATTTTTGATAGTTTAGATATTTTTTTCAGGATAAAATGTAAAAGATGAATGTGCTCTCACCAAAATCATCTATTTGTATAATATCTGCTGTGTTCCTGGAATTATTGTATAATTAGTACATGACTCACTGCTTTGGGGCAATTTTACTAAAGTCTTATTTTTTCCAGACCACTAATAGCCCAAAAAATGCATTACTTTAAATTTATCACAGCTGTTTTTCCATTAAAATTAAATACATGTAGTGCAGTCTGAAAACCTGCACTGGAACACGTATTATTGTAAATAGAGCATGTTCCCCTGCAGCCCGCACTGAGTCCCCCTCACCACCAGAGTCCTCTGTTGTCCAACCAGAGCCGCCGTAATGAAACGCAATTCCTCTGTTTGTCTCTGCAGCCCTGCCCCAAAGGCCTGCAGCTGCTTTTACACAAATACCTGCTCTGAAACTGACCTGGACTAGTGTCCAGGCGGTGAACTGATACTTTCAATCCGGTAAAGACTCTCCGACAGCCGCGGAAAAAGCAGCGTTAGGCCTGTTTGCCGACATGTCACGTCGCTTTCGGTAAGTTTCAGCTGCTTACGGAGCGGAACAGCGGTGATGATGAGCTGCGGACTCCGGTTAAAAAGTTGATCGTGTTTGTTTGGTGTGGACAAGAAAACATATCAACACCGCATAGATCAGACAGCACAACGTGTACTGTGAAATCCAGTATTTAAGACACTTTGTGTAAAAACTGTTTAAAGACAACACAGAGTTTGGTTTCCGGGGCGCGACCTTCCTCCGAACTCAACAAGTTGATATCTGGACTGATGTTACATGGTTCATACTTTTTTTTGGCGTCTGATCCTGTTATTATTTTACACAAAGCCTTCAGAAGTGCGCTTTGACTGCCTGTTCATTGTTTTTACTTATACATTTCTTAGCACTTTATAAAAAAATGTTTTGAAGATAAAACCTGAACTCTACATCACTGCATTGAATCCAGATCATGGATGTATTATTTAAAAATGGGCCTCTCATTGTTTGCGGTCTTCTTTTTTGTCTCTTTGTGGTTATTTTTGCATCCATATTTGGTGACATATCTTTTTGACTATGTTTCATCTCTTTGGTTAATTTTAATCTATTTGTGCTCGTTTTGTGTCTGTTTTGGTTGTTTTGTGTACCTTTGTGGTTGTTTTTTGTTTCTTGGGATTATTATGTCTCTACAGTATTTCTGATTATTTTTAATGAGTTTTTTTGACTTTTATAAAAAAGGTTTTGCCTCCTTAATGCATTATATTGAACTTGCCTGGCCTGTACAGAGCCTTGACCTCAACCCGACAGAACACCTTGTAATGAATTAGAGCGGAGGATGTGAGCCAGGCCTTATCGTCAAACATCAGTGCCTGACCTCACAAATGCACTCCAGGAAAAATGGTCAAATATTCCAATAAACACACTTCTAAACTTTGTGGACAGCCTTCCCAGAATAGTTGAAGCTGTTATAGCCGCAAAGAGTGGGTCAACTCCATATTAAAGCCTATTTATTAAGAATGGGGTGTCATTTAAGTTTGTGTGTGTCTAAAAGCAAGCTCCCCGATACTTTATGGGAAGGCCTGGCTCGCAGTCTCCAGTGGATTCATTGATTTGGTGGGATGTTCCAATACTTTTGGCAGTTTAGTGTATATATTGACATTGTTCGAGAGTTTTAAGTATGATGTGCCAACATAATGACATTACGGTTAAATGATACTGTCAACAATACAGTATCATTGAGAGGTAATAGTTAATGCAAATTATCACATGATGTGTGTCTGCCCTCATACTCTGGTAATCAGTCAGAAATATAGACAGTAACATGTATCAGTAGCCTGGGTACACACAAGACGGCTTACAGTGTTTTCAGGATGGAGTGGCTAAAGAGATTTTGTTACATTTCCTTCACTTGTGACCTTCCCTTTCAGGCATGCCTCTCCACAGCATTTGGCCCTTGTGTAGGATGTTTTGTCAGGACTGAAGAAAAGTCTGCAGCAAGATGGGCAACGAGGACAGTCTCGAGGATGTGTTTGTTGCTGTTATTCGCCCAAAGAATCAAGTCAGCCTGAGCTCAAAGGAGTACAGAGCCAAAGCCTATGAGGTAAAGTCCTCAACATGCACTCTAAAAATAACATCAGAAAATATGTGCAGGGCACTGTAGATAGACAAAAGAAGAAATGAACTCACTGCCCATTTCCTCTGTTGCTTGTAAAGATCCTGTTGAAAGAAGTGCCTTTGGAAGGGAAGGAGAAGAAAAGAAAGAAAGTCCTCCTGGCGACAAAGATCCAAGCAGGAGGAGACAAATCCAAATCCATTTTGGATTATGTTGACGAAACAATCAGACCAATATCTAATAATCAAGGCTTCGTAGGTGAGTACCTTGATGCATATGTCTAGTTGTAGTGAGTTCAAGACAGGCTCACCACTGCAAGCTCCATTTAAACTGCTTGTAACCCCTTCAAGTGAAGCAGTGATCTACTCCAGATCCACAATCATAGGCTGCACATGCCTTTGAATCGTGAACAGTTCAATCAAAGATCTAAACACAGTTTTGGTTCGCAGGTAAGCGCGTGGTGCACATGAAGAAATTTCCTCTTGATGGAGACAATGAAGGGAAGGAGGCCTCGCTTTTTGTTGTGCCCATCAATGTTAGAGGTGAGCAAAAAACTCAATCTTTTACTAAACTGACTCCACAGAATATAGTTCAAACTATACATTTTTATATTAATGAGTCTGAATGTATTAACTTATTCTAATATCAGACAACAGCAAGCCTGTCTACAGTGCTGGGAGCCCCAGCTTCTACTGTTTCCAGGATATTATGCGGGTGTGCAGTGAGACCAGCACTCACTTCTGCTCCATCACTTCCAAGATGCTCCTGGCCTTAGACAAGTGAGAAATTTAAAAACCCTAACCCTTTAAAAACATGGTTTTGCAAATAGTTGACACTGTGATGTGGCTTTAACTTCCACAGATGGTTAGCAGAGCAGCACACCGTGCCTCATGCTATCCCCGCTTTGTTCCGGCCAGCAGCTGTAGACCGGTTGAAGACCAATGTCAGCAATCCAGCCTATAGCAGCGAGGGCAAACTTAGTGATGAGGGTCTGCACATGGGCTACACTGCCCTGGAAATCAAGAGCAAGATGATGTCCCTGGAGAAGGCAGACATGTGCATCATCAACCCACTCTATGGCTCTGATCTGCAGTACACCAATCGGGTGAGAGACGTCATCATAAAGCAGGATATAAGACTGGACATGTGGTGAATTTTTTGTAAAATTGCTTAAGAGACACACAGTGTTTTGTTAATATTTTTGGAAATGCTCATATAATTCGTATAATTAAATCACCTTTCCATGTTTGATATGTGCGCAGGTGGACAAAGTTATCATCAACCCATACTTTGGGCTTGGAGCACCAGACTACTCCAAGATCCAGATCCCCAAGAGGGAAAAGTGGCAACATGGTCCCAACTTTGTGACAGAAGACAAGTGAGGGCTTATTCTTACATGAATCACACAGTCTCTCCAGTGTCTTTTTTCCTCCCCTTCTTTCTGGGGTAAATCCTGCCACATTAGTCTCTAATAAATACTTTTTTTTTTCACAGGGATCGGCAGTGGGTGGATGACTTCCCTCTTCATCGCAGTGCCCTTGAAGGAGACACAGAGCTGCTCTCTAAGCTTCTGGACAGCAGTTTCTCAGTCAAACAGCTTGACAGTGACCACTGGGCTCCCATTCACTATGCCTGCTGGTGAGTCGGATGATTGTCTTGAGAAAGTCTGAAGTATCTGTAAGTTCTGCTGTTGTTTTGGTCTTGTTGATGAGCTGTGCCTATGTTTTGATTGGTTTCATCCAGGCACGGTAAAGTGGAGGTGACTAAGCTGTTGCTAGAGAAAGGTAACTGTAATCCAAACATGCTGAATGGCCAGCTCAGCTCCCCTCTGCACTTTGCAGCCAGAGGAGGCCACGCAGAGATAGTGCAACTCCTGCTGCAGCAGCCTGAGATTGACCGGGTATGAAATGAGATGTTTCTTTTCTCTTAACACGTTTGTTCCTCCGGTTTTATCCCAGTAAAATTAATGGATGTCATAACATGACAGGAACATTGCCTTTGTTTAACATTGTACATGTCCTATATTTCATGATTATACGTGCACTGCTCTAAAATGATGTATTACCTTTTGGGTTTGTAGTATCACTTGCTAAAGCTTAAAATAAATTCAGAATTGTAATTTGTCAAATTCTAGTTAAAACAAAATATCAATTGCAAAAACTTATGAAAATTGGTAAACTAAAAAAAGGAAATATAATTTCACCAGTGCTGATGCAGTGCACATCAGTAATATGTTTACAGCTCACTAAACTGAGTAATCATTAGACTGGACTGTAATATTGGTTAAAATGTAATATTTTACACATGTAATAATTGTTTTATGTTGCTCGTTTAGACAAAGCATTCATGTATTGTAATGCACAACATCACAATTCATGATACAATTACAGTGATAGATAAAAAGCAGAAAATCTTGATATTGACTGTTTCACCAACAGCACGTAGAAGACCAGCAGAAGAAATCACCTCTACAAGTGTGTGAGGAGAACAAACAGAACGAATGGGAGGAGACGGTGAAGCTTCTGCAGCAAGCCAGCAGCAAACCTGTGAGTCTGATTACCTATGACACCAAACTGGGAAATAAATTATTAGACTTAGAGACTAATTTCATTACAGTATATGCCTTTATCATTCATATTCAGCTGTTAGTGATGGGGCATTATGTTCATGCCATAGTACCTACGCACATTCTGCCCAAATTGTGCTCAACTTGCCTTAAGCCTAAAGAACACCGTGTAAAGAATTTGTAATGGCCTAACAGCCTGTGCTTATATGTTAAATTCAATTCTGGATTATGAATAAACACTCAAAGCAGGAGTGTGCGCATGCTGGAAGAATGTGATGTTGTTTTTATATTTATTTAGTGTCACTAGATGGTGCAATTTCATCTAGTACATTTAAGTGTCTACCAGAATTTTTCAAACTCATTTAACTTTTAATCACATAGGACTAATATGTTTTACCTGGTTTTGTTTGTGAAATGTGTGCATGTGTTTGTTCCACAGTATGAGAAGGTACGTATCTACCGCATGGACGGCTCTTATCGCTCTGTGGAGCTAAAGCACGGCAACAACACAACAGTGCAGCAGATCATGGAGGGCATGCGTCTTTCTCAGGAGACCCAGCAGTACTTTACCATCTGGATCTGCTCCGAGAACCTCCGTGAGTCCACGTGTTAAACACAAATTCACTCTGTTGTTTTGTAGCCATGATGAATTCAAACATCAGAGAAGAGAGTTTTTTTTCTACATCTACAAAAGCTTCGTCAAGGTTGCATGATGCTGTTTTGATTCAGTAACTGTAAAAACATTTTGATTCTGTCTTAGTGTAAATTATTTTTAAATATCTATGAAGACATAATCTTTTCAAGAATAAGTCTTTCAGCGTCATAATTTCTTAATTCTCAGTCAGTTACATTTTGTAAATGCATTGCAACAACAGGGTGTGTATGTTTTGTATGTCAGACCTGCAGCTGAAGCCGTACCATAAGCCTCTCCAGCACCTGCGCATCTGGACAGAGATTGTGACGGATCTGACAGTGCTGGATCCTCAGAGGGAAACACCTCAGCTATTCCTCCGCAGGGATGTCCGGTTGCCCCTTGAAATTGAGAAAAAGGTAGCTCAAACAAGATCCTATTAATTATCCTATTACAGTACATTGTGCTTATGTCACTTAGTAAATCATCCGAAACTGTCTACACAATTGCAGCTGGGGTAAAATTTCTGAACGTGGTGAGATTCAGAAGTTTGACGCAGGTCCGCACTTTGTTACTTACCATTTTGTTCCAGGTGGATGATCCGCTGGCCATCCTTATCCTGTTTGACGAAGCGCGTCACTGCCTCCTGAAGGGCTTCTTTCCTGCTTCAGACAGCAAGCTGATCACACTGGCCAGCCTCCTCCTGCAGATCATCTATGGCAACTATGAGAGCAAGAAACACAAGCAAGGATTCCTCAAGTAAAGGATTGTTATACTGTTATATCTTATATTTAAATGATACACACATGTCAGATGTCAAATGAGCCTTTTTGTATTGTATTGTCTTCGATATATCAGGTAAAGTAATACAGAGGTGCATGAATTTAATATAATTGAAACTGAATATTATTTATTTACATGATTTTGTATTGTATAAATATTTCAAATTCAAGTTTTAATCAAAAAATGTTTTATTTCAATAGTGAGGAAAACCTAAAGTCAATTGTGCCGATATCCAAAGTAAAAAGCAAAGCATACCACTGGACCAACAGGATTCTTCACGAATACAAAGTACACTAATGTTTTAAACATTTCTTTCATTCAATAAACTAAACCCGGCTACTCCCTGAGCTGTCTAAGAACATTTTCTTCTCCCTCATCAACAGGCCCTGAGCACCAGTGAGGGAGTGAGTAAAGAGATGCACCACCTGCAGCGACTCTTCCTGCAGAACTGCTGGGAAATCCCGACGTACGGAGCAGCCTTCTTCACAGGCCAGGTCTACACCAAGGCCAGTGCCAGCAACCACAAAGTAATCCGTGTCTATGTTGGCATCAACACGAAGGGGCTGCACCTGATGAATATGGAGACCAAGGTATCAGGCATTCTCTTTTTATGTTGTATGATTTAGCTTCAGATTTTTAAATGTGGGCCGCGAGTGTAAAGTACAGACCTAAGACACCTCGAAATTCAAATTCAGCCACTGCTCATTAAAGAATATTTGTGCTTTTGTTGGTGTTACTCAAAATAAGGGTCTGTTTAATGTAATAGTTTTGAATTATGCTGAGATGAAGCTGCTAAGTGTTCTGTAGCAAGCCATCAGCAAACCTCTTTTAATCTGAAAATCTCAGTAGAGTGTTAGATTTCACTAGTATGAGTTGTTAGTGATTAAATGTACATTTTGAAGTGAGCTGTTCCATTAGCTTAGCATTGAATACATAAATAGTTGTCTATAATTAAAATAATGGAAACCCCAGAAAAAGGCTTAATTAATTTGTAGTTATTGTTTGTTTTAACAGGTCCTTCTCATCAGTTTAGAGTATGGCACATTCATGTGGCAGCTTGGACATGCTGACCAGTACTTTCAGATACACAGTGGTGACAACAAAATGAACTTCATTGTGCACACAAAACAGGTAGCTACTCCAAAACATTTCCAGGACCACTCAAGTTATTCTCCATTGTTTTAAAAACATATAGCACAGTAATCCAGACTCGATATATAAAACTGAATAATTTTATTAGAATATTTTCTCGAGTATGACAGCTAAAGTTTTAAATATTTACATGTTGGAATGATTATTGTGAAGTTGAAATAAGTCTCTTACGTTCATTATTTCTTCACAGGCTGGCCTTATTGTGAAGCTTTTAATGAAGCTGAGTGGACAGATGACTCCAAACGATAAAGCTATTACAGATAAATATGCGTATGGCTAAATAAACTATTGAAGAAACCACAGTGGCTCAAAACAAAGACTCTAGTGCAGGTTCTTCTTACTGACTCTTGTTTTACTGCAATAACTCTGTATACGGAGCATCTTCAGCCTATCTTCAAACGCCTCATTTTGTATATTAGGCTTACTGATATCTTACACAATTTTACAGGTCATATATTTCCATGCCGTGTAAATAATTTCATTATTTAATGTGTTGTTTTAATAAACTGACTGTATGGATGAACATGTATTTTCATTTTGTTAAAATATTTGAAAGATATTTTCTTAAAGTACCAAAAGTTTGGGTGAATGAAAATGAAAAGCTGATTGATATATAGGGGATACTATATAGCTATATTTGAGCACTAATACAAATACAACAGAAATAATGCATTACTACATGTACAACATAATATCAATTGCCCTCTCTGAGGGACCGAGCTGTCAGGTAAGAAAAGCCGCAGGTAAATTTTCCAAAAATAGGATCTCATTTACCCAAAATGAAGAAAATAATTGACAAAATATATAATCAAGTTCTGGGCCTATAAAAGAAATCAAATAAATAGAACTATAGAACTAGGCTGACACAATATAAACTTTGCAAACAAACAGCAGAACTAACCAGACCAAACTGCACGAATTCAGCCAAACTGACCTAATAAACAAAACACAAAGGGTAGCACACAGTATGCACTTGATGATCAGCCCATTGAAATGAGAGGGGTTACAACAACAAACATAAATAACTTAACAATAAACATTCAAGAGAACAGATAATCTGTCAATTTAATCTAAAGAAATAAACAAAATCTCAAAATAGAAATCCCAATTCCCCACTTTATTCTGTCAAAGCTCTTTCTGGTCCTTAGCTTGAGTCTTTGCATATAATCAAAAATACAAAGAAAAAATATTTATTATAACAAAAAGCTAAAATAATTAATAACATGACACCTAAATGCATGTACTTAATTTAGCAAACAGTGCTGTATATATTGTTAATATTTCAGTCTTAACATTATAAAATTGTGTTCTGTATTATACAATACATAATCGTTATTTCTCATATGAATAAAGTTTATTTATGAAATATATACCTGACATCTAGCAGTCATGAAATTAAAATTAGTTCTTAAGCTATAAGCTTTGCTGACCAAACCTTCTCCAGCACATCACTGTTCATGACTCTGCACTGGCTTCCAGTGGCTGCATGCATCAGACTCAAAGCTTTGACACTCGCCTACAGAGTAGTCAACTCAACAGCACCTTACTACCCGCGCATCTTCATCCAGGTCTACAGTCCCTCTAGCCCACTGCACTCTGCCAACGAACGGCATCTTGTGGTCCCTACACCACACAGAAAAGATCCCAAGCACAGCTGTCAGTTCAGTAGCAAGTGGAACAAGATTCCCAACTCTGCCTGTTCTCCAGCCTTACTCCCAATATTCAAAAAGTCCTCCTATGCAATTGGCTTGGATGTCTCACAAAAAATACATTTACTCTCAAGGCATTGGCAAAGAATATTTTCTTGGAATAAATTTAAAGTAAGGGGACAAAGATCTCTGTTACCATATAAGTTGATGTGGAACAAAAACAGGAAGTGACAGGAATTGAAAATATTTTATTTGTAATCCCTGTGTTTCCGGCATTGAGGAATGGTGGAAAAGGTACTCGGATCCTAACCTAACCTTAAAAATACTATCATCACAATATACTTTAAGTATCAAAATTAGAAGTGCTCAATTTGTAGAATGCATTCTGAATGTCAGGATCATAAACATTTTATTATTAAATTATTAAGCACAAGTACAATTACCTCTGAATGGTGCTTGAGTCCTTGGTGCTCCCACCACTAACAGGGACTAGTGTGGATATAAAGAGACCAACATACACTACTCACAAAAAGTTAGGGATATTCGGCTTTCGGGTGAAATTTCAGGATGAACCTAAAATGCACT
>JAUMHL010000003.1:8853901-8915978 GCA_032362345.1 Sandelia bainsii
TTGTTTCAATAAATTGTTTGAGATGAGGAAATCACCATTGCATGCTTCTACTTAAATGCTCTACTTTCATGATATAATATCACCGTAGTATGAACTTTTTACGTTTTCCATAAATTTCACCCGAAAGCCAAATATCCCTAACTTTATGTGAGTAGTGTATAATGTTGATGGCAAGACACAGAACAAAAGCTGAATTTAATAAAATTTGAAATAATAAACTAATATGAAATTATTTATTTTTATTTATTTATTTATATAAGTATCATAACACATTTTAGTGAAAAACTATGACCCCCCCAGGGGCACCAGTGGATGTCTTGCCGGGGGCACCTAAATGTCCAGAAACGGCCCTGTAAGATATAAAGCGCTCTCTGCTATTACCGTAAAGTTCACACCATCTGCGCACTTCAAGTACTTACGTCTCGTTTCATAGTTTCCATACCTCTGTGCGCCAGTGACTATACGTAAAAATTGTTCAGCAACGCTGGGTAACAAGTTTTACTGAAAACAAACACGTTTAAAGCGAAATAATACATTGTAATAAACGTCTTGTCGGTCAAAAATCCTGATGGCCGATGTTCGACCTACAGGAGGTGTGACATCATATAGCAAGACATGGGTTCAGGTAGCATCAACCAATTATAGCTCCAGTTGCTTAACGGACACGCGGGCAACAGCCAATAGGAAGCCTGGATTGGTCAGGCGGGGGCAGGACCAGTGTTCACAGGTAGAGATGTTGGTGATATATAACGGTGCCGCCATAGGAACATCGGACCACTGGGCGACATGTCAAGCAGTGAAACTTTGGAGAGGTGATTGAATCGTTTGCTTTGTAGTGTGATACCCAGCCAGGGACGTTAACATGTCGATGCACTTGTACCAGCTGAGCAGTAGACTGCTCGAGGAAACCGTTGGTATAGTAAACGATAACCTGACCTCCGTAGTTCTGGCAGCTTCTGCCATCACTCTCACCCTGGGATATATCTTTAAAATACTGCTCAAACAGTCAACACAAGACAAGGATCTGGTAAGTTCATATAAAAAAGTCTAGTGCCAGAAATGCATTCAGTTTGTATTCATCATTCACTGTTCATTTTCTATTTCTTTTTATAGAAATATCCTCCATACATACCCTCCAGTATCCCCTTCCTGGGTCATGCCATTGCGTTTGGGAAAAGCCCCATTGAATTTCTTGAAAATTCTTATGATAAAGTGAGTATTATAATGGGACTGAAACAGTTTATTTGCAGCTATGTTAACTACCATAGGTGAAAAGTGCCCCCCCCCCCCAAAAAAGTGAATATTAGTTGGTTATATTATATTAAACTAGACTTAATGTCTAGGTTCATATATTAGGGAAATTGGATTTGTTAAACAACGTATGAGAGCTGCAACAATTAGGCAATTAATCAGAAACTGTTTGATCATCTGAGTATGTAGCCATAAATTTCCTCAAATGTGCAGATTTTAATTGTGCATCATTACAATTTGCATTTGTATGTGATTTATAACTAACAAATAAAAAGCAATAAAATCTTCTTTAGGGTTTGACAAGCTAAAATTGTCCAGTAATTCACACACAAAAGGAAAAATAGGAGACTGACTTGCACCTTGCAATTGATGTTGTCCTGTATTTCTTGTGGTCCTCACACAGTATGGACCTGTGTTCAGTTTCACCATGGTGGGGAAAACATTCACATACCTGCTGGGCAGTGAAGCAGCCTCACTGATGTTCAACAGCAAGAATGAAGACCTGAACGCTGAGGACGTCTACTCCAGACTGACAACTCCTGTTTTTGGCAAAGGAGTAGCCTATGATGTGCCAAACCCTGTGAGTCTATCAGACTTATCAGATCACATTTATTAATAAATCCATATTTACATATGAAGAAAAGAGAATTTATGAAAGATATAAGATCCAGAAAAGTTTTTGCTAACAAATTAAATCATTGCATATTCCAACTATATCAAATGAGCTGTAATAGAAACTTTCTTAATGTGTTTCAGATCTTTCTAGAGCAGAAGAAGATGTTGAAGAGTGGTCTTAACATTGCACATTTTAAGGAACATGTCAAGATTATCGAGGCTGAGACCATAGAGTATTTTCAGAGATGGGGAGACAGTGGGGAGAGAAGTAAGGACATTCACACATAATTTTATTTAAAACATGAATATTGGAAAAGTTACTCATTACTTGACATTTAAGTAAGTGTTTTGTAGAGTATTAACAGTAATAATTGGACTGTTATTGTATCACTTTATGATGTGCTTGCAGCCTTATATTGTGTCCAAATCAGCACAACCTAAATGCATTACCTGCACAATTTACTGTATAAGTAATGTCACGTATATGAGGGTGTATAACTGTCAGATTGGTGGTACTCACTAGGCTCACTAAGCATTTTTTTCTTGCCTGTATCAGACCTGTTTGAAGCCCTGTCTGAGCTGATCATCCTGACAGCCAGTAGTTGCCTTCATGGGAAGGAGATCCGCAGCATGCTGAACGAGCAGGTGGCCCAGCTGTACGCCGATCTGGACGGAGGATTCACCCACGCTGCCTGGCTCCTGCCTGGCTGGCTGCCCCTGCCCAGCTTCAGGTACGACTACTGGATACGGACACATCTGCACACAGTATGATTCTTCTGTACCAAAAATGTGTAAAAATATTTAACTCTTCTTTTGGTTAGGAAAAGGGACAGAGCTCACAGAGAGATCAAGAACATCTTCTATAAGGTCATTCAGAAGCGCAGGAGCTCTGGTGAGAAAGTGGATGACATCTTGCAGACCCTCATTGATGCCACATACAAGTAAGTCACCTTCAGTCGTTTAAAAACTCTACCTGAAAATGAACCTGTTCACTGCTCACCTGTAAATACAACATATACTGTAAAATACTATCTACCAGGATGTATGAATATGTATGATGTCTAAACCCCAAAATGAATTTGTTTTCCTTCAGAGATGGACGACCCCTGACCGACGATGAGATTGCAGGGATGTTGATTGGTCTCCTCCTGGCGGGTCAGCACACGTCCTCCACCACCAGTGCCTGGATGGGTTTCTTCTTGGCCAAAGACAAAGCTCTGCAAGATGGCTGCTATGCTGAGCAGAAGGCTGTGTGCGGAGAAGACCTCCCTCCACTCAACTTTGATCAGGTGAGAATTCTCCATTTACTTGAATGAGTGTGAACTAGGCATGTGCTGATGAAAAAACTGAATATGATTAATTATTATTATGATTTGCAAAGTAGCTAAAAATATAGGAACTAATCTAGGATATGAATTCAGTACACCATTACATCAAGACTATTACTAATAGTAAGATGAATAAATAAATTAATGAAATTAAAGCAAATACCAAAATTAATAATCAAAACATTATTTAATTTTTTTTTTGCTATTTTCAGCCTTCCTGGCCATTTACTTCATCTTTGTGTTCCTCTACTGGTGATAGAAATGTAATGCAACAACAAACCTGTGAAGGCATGATAACCATATTGATAATTTAAAATCCTAATATTGTTATTGTCCTGGTGATGTTTGTAGCTGAAGGATCTCAATTTATTGGAGCGATGTCTAAAAGAGACTCTGCGTCTTCGCCCGCCCATCATGACCATGATGAGGATGGCTCGTTCTCTTCAGGTAAGAACACTGAGTAGACATAATTTACATTCTGCATGTTTGTTCCAGATAGAAGCCCTGAATCACAACCTGTTGTGTTCTAGATGTAGCTCACCTCAAGTGTTGAGCATTCACACAAAAGACAATGTCCACTTTCTTCTGAAATTTCTTATTTCACTACTGTTTAAAACCTGTGGACACTGAAGTCAACGCTTTTTGTCCTTTTTTCTCAGACTGCAGCAGGTTACACCATCCCTGTCGGCCATCAAGTCTGCGTCTCGCCAACTGTCAACCACCGTCTGCGTGACACCTGGGTGGAGAGGATGGAATTCAGACCCAATCGCTACCTCAATGACAGTTATGCTGCAGGGGAGAAGTTTGCCTATGTGCCTTTTGGAGCAGGTCAGACTTAAAAAAACATAGAAACTTAAAAATTTGTTTTATATCTTCCTCAAAGCCTAAAGACATCTTCTACTAACTACTTTTTACATACAAACACAAAATGCTTGAGCTCTGGAGTACTGTCTCTCAGTCACACATTTAAAGACACATTTTGTATGCTAGAAACAGACTACGCTAACAACTTTTAACCAAAGCGGGAGCCACTTAATACATGTTCTTCTGTGCCTTTGTCTCAGGCCGTCACCGCTGCATCGGGGAGAACTTTGCCTACGTCCAGATTAAAACCATCTGGTCTACTTTACTACGCATGTACGAGTTCGACCTGGTGGACGGATATTTCCCCACAATCAACTACACCACAATGATCCACACCCCTCACAACCCCATCATCAGATACAGGAGGAGAAAACAGTGAGAGACTTGAGGAAAATGGCGAAAGGAAAAGAGCAAAGACACGAAGAAACAGTGAATCTCTAACTTCCTGGGACTCGTGTATTTAGGAAAATTTAGATGAATGCACTTTTGCTCCATCTCTCAAACCTTTGCTTTTTGTACTTCCTTTCTTTTCTCTGAATGTCAAGATATTAGTTAAATTTAGATTCTTGTGTTCACAGAGGTAAATACACTGGTTGTGTTACACTGACTTGAACACTTATCCTCATATTCACAATGTGAATTCTTAAAAAAAACAATAATGGAGAAATAAGAGTGCCTTGATGTTGGGGAAACACATCTGTTGACTGAATCAAACAGGTTTTATTCAGCGAATTTAGACACTGAGTAAAACCAGGGAAACCTTTGTGTTTCAGATTTGCATTGAGGGAGTTAATGCTTTCAGCAGTTTTTCAGCAAACTTTGTTAATCATGAAGTTGAAAGTTCATTTTCACACTTGGAAAGAGCAGTTGATGAAACAAATCCACCATAAGGTTCATAACATCTTTTCTGGAGCTTTTGTCGTAGATTTGTAAATAAACTTCAGAAAGTGTGTTTAGAAAGTGGACATTTACACATCTACATTTACACGACAACTGGGCAAACATCTGCTGAGGAAGATCATGTGATCAAGTTCTTCAGAACACTTAATAATGCAGCTTATGGTGGGATTGTTTCTGTATTAATTCTGTTTGTTGAGACAGACCATTAGAACTTAGAAGAGCAAAATCGCACCAAATGTAAAAGAAGGTGTAACACTTAAAGACTGGCAAAAAAATGATCAAGACATCAATAAAAACAATGATTAGACGGTTGATGCAGAAATTCAACAAGCCTCGATTCTGTGATACAGCAGTGTAAGATCAGTTTGAAGGACGACTGATGAGCAATCTGATTCCACTTTGCAAACTGATCCCACTGAGAGACTGCAGTGCTGCTCCTTGTCCACCGATGGTCCGATACAGGACGTCCTGTATTTGTTAAGCTGTAACTTCAGTTTCTTACTCCCACAGCTATTTACAGTTATTTTGACTTATTAGATATTTACTCAGAGAGAAGGGAGATGAAGCTGTACCGGGCATTACCTGAAATTACTACTAAGAAGAATGGTAAAGGTGTGAATTATTGCATCATAACAGGTAAAACAAATTCAACAGTAGTGTGAGACTTAAGTCGTGCACAGTGTAATCAAACAAAATAAGTAATGATGCCTGTATGGTTTTACACATAGTTCTGTAGGTGAGCAGGGCCTAAACTGAAGGGGTATTTTTCTGTCATAGTTGTGGTGTTCATAGAGCTGAATGAAAATGTCTAATAACTGTCCATAATAAAACACTACTTATGCTTTTCCAAATTATGGCTACACTGAACCCCAGATGAGTCAGGAAAGCATCGTGTGCTACAGTGTGTGAATGAGAAGGTAGAAATGAGGTAGAAGAGAACTACATATGAGCAGAGCCTTCACCAAAATTATTGTACTTTACAGTATATTTTGGTTTAAGTATTTTTTTCCTGTTTTTTTATGCTCCGGAAAACAGTTTATAATTTTCCAATGACCCATGCATAATGGTAGTTTCTTTCAAATAGTCATTAAATGAAATTTATTATACGTATTACTATATTATATTATTTCTCTTTTGCTACATTATACCTCAGCTAAATCAGAGAAAGTTATGGTATAGAATGAATATCTTTTAAACATTTTCACTGCTTCTAAAAAATTACTGAATATAAAAAAATGGCTGCAGACAAATTCTCCATCACAGGACTGAACTACAACTGCCAGTGAAATGAATGAAGAAATTATCTTTATCTTACAATATGAACAATATGTAAAATAAGAGGACTGTGTACTGTATACTGTACATGTCTATATGATATAACATCATTGAAAACAACAATGTTTTTAACCCAAACTTTCCAGTGAGAATGAGTTATTGTAAGCTGCAACTGGTAAAGAAGAAATGAAAATGCGTCATTCTTTCAAATAATGTAGTCCTCTTTATTTCAGTTTTTGACAAAATACCCAGAAAATTCAAAGCTCCTACGCTTTACAAAAATACGTTCTCTACAAATGTCCTCTGTAGTCTGTCCGGCCTAAACAAAACACAGTGTAGTGTAAGATATCCAGTAGCAGCCTCCTTAACAATAAACCCAAACATTCTCTACATAAACACTCCACCCGTACAACACAAACATAAATTTATCACAAGGTCTTAAATTAGCATTAGACAAATATACATGATTGTAGCTCATCCACAACAAAGAGGCAGATTAAATTACAAACATAGCTGTTTTTCAAGTGCTGGCGACAAAAAGCCTCAATACAACATGTTGTACACTAATAAAAAATGTGTTTTGGTCCACATGGAAAGCTACACTAGAACGATAGAAAACAGTAGAGCGCTCAGCACGAGAAAAGGCAACTGAGTTTCTTCAAGCCAAAGTAATCTGTCAGCATCTATCTTCTCAAGCCAAAGTGCAATTGAGCATATGAAGAAGCACCTGTGGAGAAAATTGAAGTTGAAACAAAACATTAAGCCCATTTATCATAATAAGTCATGTTATGCAAACATTTACAGATAGTATGTTTAGTTCTCTGCACAGTAAATCATTTCTAGGGAAATCTACACATTTTTTTTATGTCATGTAACCTCTTGCATGTTTATCTGCATGAGATGGTTCCTTAAAATGTGATTAATGAATGTCTATATAAACAACACTATGGCATCTGCAAGTTAAACCATGTCAAAAGTGAGATTTCTCTCTTATTTAAAGATTATTTTGAAAGCTTAGCTCACTTATTTTGCTTGCATGATGCTACTTGCTGTTGATTATTGAGCTTTTCTTCTCATTTGAAGAGTCAGAATGAGTTTTTTGATTTGATTGATTTGACCCTGGGTATGCCTACACTAGATCAAGAATTTGTTTTCCTGATGAAAAATGTAGCAGGGGAAATTGTGTTTCTCTAATTGCCTGCCCTGATCAGGGAAACCAGGTTTTTCATACAGTGTTAAAGTAGAGACAATACTGCAGAAAGATGACAGTAACATGGTTACTAGAAGTACATGTGAACCCACTGTTTGTGTTACCTGACGTTACACTCCCCAGCCTCCTCTGCAGGGCCTCCAGTCTGGAGATGTAGTCTGTCAGTGCTCTGTCAGGGTCATAACTCTCCAGGTGGGAACAGGTAAGGGGTCCATGATCTCCAGCCATGTGAAACCTACACATCACCATTTAAAAAAGTAAACATGAATTATCTGGGGCACCTCTGGTTGCTTAACGTACTGTACAGTATACTAGATAAAGAGATTGTAATGACTCATTTCTCCCGTCCACTCAAAATACTGACAGATTAATTCACAGCAGTAGTTATTAGTAGCAGCCTCGCTGTAAGTTGTACCTGTGGTGTGTGGAGGAGACAGCCGATCTGGGGGACTCACGTCCACTTCGCCCCCTGATGCTGGAGACTCCTCCTCCACTTCCTCTTTCTCTGCACGTCTCCACACTGCCTGGGTGAAGATATGCTGATATGGTATCCCTCACCTCTGTACCTGACACAGAGCAACAAAAATGCAGTGATAGTCACTTCAAAATTAACATGTAGAAGCCATGAAATCCGTCATGAATTGCTCTTGTTACCTAATGACTGTCCTACTCCATTCTTGTTGACACTGCTGGAGGTTGTGGAGCTCATCCCTGTTGCCTTGTGCCATCGCTTCACTAAAAATCGCATTCTGGATTAAGGAAGAACAAAAACAATTAGTTTTATTAAGGAAAAATACAATAAAATCTCAAAAGCCGCTTCAGATTCACCCCTTATTAAAATCAGTAAATCCAAAATTCTGTTGCCTACCTGGAGAGGGCGATAGAGACTCGGACGGCAGAGCGGAAGCGCATCCGCCCCCTGTGATGCTGACTGAGTGACTCCAGGCTGGAGAGCGACGGTCGGCCGCCCATCCTGGAGAGCAGCGCCAATGTGGCTTCCTCACACTCCTGGAAGCCTCCGAGCAGTAACAGCAGATATTTCTTCTGGTAGATCAGCGCTTTGCGGAAGCTTTCTGATCTGAGGTACTTCCCATACATCCTCTGGAAGAAATGGAAAGACAGGAAGGGAAATTAAGTAAGAAGATGAGCTTTTCTTACCATCTCCACCATTATACAAAGTTGTCTAGCTTGGAGTTGCAACAGTTAACTTAATAAAACAAACTATATGCTATGAGCTAACAGTGATTTTTTACAGTTATTTGCTGACCTTCAGTGCAGCATTGTCAGCGCCAGGTCCGGTTATTTCTCTCAAAGTGTCAGACCTGATCTCTGCCCTTAGTCGGGCCACCTGGGACTGGGACAGATGCAAGGCTTTCTCCAGGCGGACTTTCTCTCGAGTCCAAGCCTCGCGCTCCTGGGAAAGCAGCAAACCTGCTGAGTCCACCTTTGACACTCCTCTTCTGCTGCAGGACTGCAGAAAGAAATTTTATTTTTAAGTCCATAGCATAGCACATCCATCACATGCTATTTGTTACATACATTTGCCTGTAAGAGACAAATATATCCTCAGTACACAAAGTTATTTTCCAATTTTTGACTCACAGTACTGTAACTTCACTGTTGTTTTTTTCTCTGTATCAGCATGTTTTTCTGTCATCTACTCACTCCGTCTCCTGATCCCATTCCAGCCTGCCTGTAACGTCGGAGCTCTTCTTCCAAGCGGAGCGTGTGGTTCCTCAGATCGTTCTTCTCTTCAGTCAGGCGGCTGACAAAACCTGTCAGTTCGGCATTCTGCTTCAGCAACCGCTCTGTCAGGGAGCTGGAGGAGCTGGACAAGCCTCCTGCCAGCAGGGACGTACTCTAAGGGAAGAGATCGACAGGCAGTCACAACCATGTGTAAAGTTGATTAAAACTCAACAGCACAGTGAAAATGTTCCAACATGTGTTTGTGTATGAACTGAACTGTACTTCATAAATGTTTTTCCAAAAATTTGGTCTTGCCTCTTTTGGACAGACAATCCAGACATACTGTATTCAGTGTGTAGAAGTGACACCGTCAAAACTAAAGGAGACTAGATTTAAAAAAAATTCTGACCTCTGGGACGGAGGGTAGAACTGGGGATTGCTGCAGCATAGTGATGACTTCATCAACATTGGACTGCACCCAGGACAACTCTTCACTGTCGACCTCAGCAGTCATCCTGTACAACACATTTTCTGTATTTTAAAACTCCTTTATGGCACTATGTGATGTTGTAGTTTATGCAGCATAAAGTGATGTTTAGGCACTTTAGGGCAGCAGAAACAAACTCTAAATACAACGCTGAAATACATTTAAGTTGATATCATGAACTATATATACACACACGCACACTGTATATAACTTTTAAATCCAGTAGACGTAAAGCGGTATTACGCATCTGCTTTAATTACCTGCCAGTAGTCTTGTTTGCCATGCTGCGGACTTTGGAAGAAATTAAGTGAAGTTTGCCCACAATCCTGTCGACTGTGCGCCATGGACCATGATGTAGTCCGCTGCTTTGACCTGCAGGAGAGAGCTCCAGGTGGGGAGACATGCTGGAGCTGGCAGACTGAATGTTTCCACTCTTCTGCTGAAACACCCAGTCTTTTGTGCGGTCTGTAGACTCACTGTGCCAGACAGCCTGCTGTTTAAAGAAATATAAACTAAATTTAATGCTAATGCAGTGCCAAAACACACCTCCTCAATAAAAAGCTTTACAAAACTGTTACTACAAAGTGAATGACAAAATGTATCAGGATTTATTAAGAGTACATAATTGATACTTGGTACTCACGTTGTGGCTGTCAGCCTGCACAGGACCACTCTCCTTCCTCTCTCCTCTTTGCTCTCCTGTTTGGTTCAGCCTGTCCTCCAGTCTCTCTTCCTCTTCTTCCAGGCTCCTCCTCCTCTGCAGCTCTCTCTCCAGCTTCTCCTGGGCCTCCAACATTCGTGCTTCCAGGCTCTCCAGCTGTGCCTGAGCCTCCACCAGTGCCTCCTGGTCATGTCTGGACCTCTGACTTGCCAAAGTCAGTTCCTCTTCTTTGCGTACCACCTTGAGCCTCTGGGCCTCCACCTGACCAAGGAGATGCACCACCTACAGAAGAGTTAATAAAAGAATTGAGACAAAAATGGTTCTACTAATGAAGGGAGAGATTAGTAATTGCGTTTCACTACTACCTACTTCTGTTGTTATTGTGTCAAAGCTCTGAAGAGTTTGAGTGTAAGAAGTTAAACCAATAACAGTCGATGTGCTTAGAGATACACATGGAAACCAATGGAAAATATTGTGACACGATGAAGATTTATGTTGTATTGAAAATGTCTATTTATATAAATTTAACAATTGAATTTGTTTAAGGTGCAGGTTTTGCTTTTTACGGGAATGTTTAACAACCTGTCCAGTGTGAACAGATAATATTACATAATATTATAAGGTTGCAAACAATAAAATATGAATGAAAATGTATTACAAATATTAATAGTTTTAATTAATCCATCCATAATAAATTGTGTTGTTCCTGTCAGTTCAATAAATACCATAATCTACAACCATCCTACCTGTGCATGCTTGTCATCCAGCTCCCTCTGCAGTCTTTCCAACAGACTCCCTTCTTCTTCATGTCCCCTCCTGCTGTCCTCGACCTGCTCCTCATTGGAAGAAGCACTGTTGGCGGAGACACCAGTCCTCAGCTCCCTCTCTCTCCCCAGTGCAATGCTCATCTCTTGGGCCTTAGCTCGCTCTGTCTCCAGCTGTACCTGGAGCTCCTGGATGCGTCTGTGGAGACTCAGGCTCTCCTGCTCAGCCTGCTGTGAGAGCTGGGAAGAAGCCTGCCGTTCCTGGTCCAAGGCTGAGGTCAGTTGGGCCACACGGGTCTTGTGCGCCTCCAGAGTAAGCTGAAGGTCCTGGATAGGAAAATGAAAACACAACCTTTTAAAATAATAATAAAAATGAAGTTGAAAAGATTAAGGTAATAGACACTAAAGTTTTTAAAATGCTCCCAGTAATTCCACTATTCTTACCTCCAGCTCTTCTCGCTTACTCTCCTCAGTTCTCCCCGTTCGACACTTCTCCTTCTCCATGGCCCACTGAAGATCCCTGCATCTCTTCCTCTCCTCTGTCAGCTGGTCGTTCAGTGTGTCCACCTCAGCAGCCTTCTGTGATACCTCTGCCCTGTAGACAAAGGTGATCTTAATGAGATGGTAGCTAATGGATAATTGAGTCCCCTAGAATGATTTTTGGTTTGTTGAACTTGGGTTTTGTCAATTGAAACATTTGTACCTAAAAGCAAACATTCACTGATGCAAAGGTTAAGAAATTGGTTCTCTAGGAGAACCAAGAGAGACACATCTGATGGGTTGCCAGCTGATTAAAGGTTTAAGAAATATTCATGACAAAACACACAAATTTAATATGATGTTTTTTCATAGTTTTCTCAAATTCTTTTCAGATCCTTTCACCACCTAAGGTTTTCTAGCTTCGACTACACCACTGTAAAGCAACAGATATTAGCCTAATGATGAGATGCATGAACTGTAGCATCCCTGATCTGCCTCAGGCCTGGGAACCTTGTTAAATGTATTACACCTCTAGCTCTACTGTAAATTCAAAGAAGGTGCAACCTAAAAATTCAGTATTTGTAAAGTAATTTCTAAAATAATTAACAGAGTAAGTATGTTAATGTAATCAAGTGTTAAATTACATCTGTCTTACTACATTATTTTTTACTCCAAAAGTTACTAAAATGGTCCAGGTGTGTTAGACACACTCTACCTCTGTGAACAAACCTGAGTGTGTCCAGCTCTTTGAGGTGTTTGTGCTGAGCCTTGAGTGTTGTTTCGAGCTCTAGTTTAGTCTGGGACAGTTCAACCTTCAGGTCCTCCACCAGCAGCCTGTCGGCCTCCGCTGCTCCATCAGCTCCACTTCCATCCCTCTGCTCCTTCATGCCTGACTCGCCAGCTAAAGACATGACAGGCTGGGCACCTGAACGAGACAATTAGAAAAACATCAATCCCAGGGTGCCCTTCACCACAAAACATCTCACAAAGGCAAGTGACTATTGGATACACAAAATTTAAGTCTACTCAATATGTGGAAAAATTTGAAATTTTCATAATGTTTTTATTTCACAGACAAATCACAGAATTGTTTTTTACTTTTAAGTTGTTCTAGTTGATGACGGAGCTGATGAATTTCAGTGATGAGACTGGATCTCTCTGCAGTGTGGAGTGCACCCATTGCCTCTCTGTGGTGGGCGTCCTGTATCAGGATCACAAAAAAACACATCAGTTTGCTTATTGGCTGGTGTCAATAATGACAGAAAACAGGAAAAAATTAGAGTAGTGTGCCTGAAAAAAAAGAAGACAATCTGGCTGTTTCTATCCAATAATCTACAAGCTTTTCTTATTTCTTGTTGAAACCTTGATATTTTAAATAATTTAGGTAAATCATCAAATGCAGTTCTGGTCACAAACAGCGAAAGGACTCAAAAAATACTATGCTGTGAGTCATATACACTAGAACAAACTTTACTATACATTTGGACTGGTGCAAACAGAGCAGAGACGTGAACTCACTGTCTTCTAAAATTATTTAAAATAGAAATTGTCTACAAATGCATATTTTAGGTATGTATAGTAGCAGAAAAATATGTTGTCCTTCTGGCTTCACCTTTAATTTCAATGTACAGTATGTGCAGTGTGAATCATAAAGGCGTAACCGTATAGTGTGAAGGAATTCTGACCTGTTCAGCCAGTTTGTGCTCCAGCTGATTCAGGTGGATAATGGCATCACTGGTGTCCAGCAGGTCTAACTGGCTGTAGAGGGCATGTTTTAGCACACTTCGTTCCCTCAGAAACACCTGTCGTACTGCTTCCAGAAGCTCCCTGCGCCAGTCCACACCACCTGATGCCTACAGCAAATCAGAGACACACAGGTACAAACATGACACAGAAAGAAGGAAGTCATGACAAATATGACCACCTGACATTTAGAACTGGCTGAGACAAAATGCTGTCGAGGCTTTTTCTTTTACCTGTGTTTCCCTGTGTGTCTGCATCTGAGTGATCAGGCCTTTGAGAGAATCCACAGTTGCCAGCAAAGCATCTCTTTCCTTCACCCAGCCTTGGACGTTAAACTGGCTGCCCGGATCACCTTCTGTGAGAGGAAGCTCGGACAAAGAAAGCACCTGCATGCCCTCCTGGTGCACCTCACGGAGCAATGTCTAAGTAGACACAAAAAAAACCCCACACAGACATGTTTTTGTGTTTTAAAAAAACAACCTTCAGAGACAGTAATATTTTGTGCTATTATGGCAAACATAAATAACATACAAATATTATGAAAGGCTAGCACAGAACGTGGTACAAGAGGACACACTTTTGGTCAGCCTGCACATAATGCGGGCACAACAACAACAGTTACGAAAGTTAAGAATATTAGATATCAGCTCCTGCTACACTGACTAAAATCCCAGATGCTATCTAGTCTCAAAGTGCTTTTTAGAGCTCTAAGCTGATGTTGATATTAAGTGTGGGTTGTGTACCTTGATGCGGTCAGGTAGTGGATCATCAGTTTCTCTCCTGGCACCCTCTGGAGTTGTCCTGAACTCCTGCTGCAAGCTTGGGAGGTCATATCCAGTTCTCTGGCTGTAGTCTGAGCTGCTATCTGCAAGAGGACAAAAACTCTCTTGAAACGAATTACTGAAAATGTTTAACAGCCAAAGAGCATTTGTTAATTAATTGTCTAATAAAATAACCCAAAGCTTCAAAATTTTTGACTGTTCTCACATTGTGCAGGGTCACAGCATGAAAATTATTAACACTGCGAATGGAAATGTGTGAAGTTAATACTAAAGGTTAGGACAAACTATTCTGAACTGTTCTAAACATTGTCATTTTGGTCCGGTTTAGTTTGAAAAAATGAAAAACAATGTTTTCTAGTTGAAAAAAAACCCTGATTTGAAACAAGTGAAGCACTAATGTGAACAGAATTGTTTTTCATAGGAGTAATGATCATGTTATATCTTACCACTGGTGTATCCATCTTTGAAATGTGATGTAGGACGGTCTGGTCTTGATGTATGGGCCTAGAAAGGAAGTAACACAACTTAGTAACATTTCCATTAATTGACTATTAATTGATTAAACAAAATGTTAAACTTTCTAGTTTCAGCTTCTCAAATATGAGGATTTACTACTTTTCTATATTTTAGATCATCATATTTAGATTGTCATATTTGGGTTCTGGGCCATTTAAGCACCATTAGCAATTTGAAGATGCTTTATTTTTTTATTTACAATATACCAATTAACCAATAATGAAAATAATTAATTCCAACAGCAATTAAAGGCAGCAGAAATGAGTGCAGCACATAATAAACATTCATTAATATTAAATGTAGATCATTTTCAGACAAATTAAAAATGAACAGGTTTATAAACCTAAAAAATCTTTAAAGTCTACAATGCCAGTAAGAGTAAGAAGTATTATCAAACATGTTTCCACTCCTCACCTCAGTAGAGCGCAGCTTGTCAATAATGGCCTTGAGGGCTTTACACTCGTCCTCCAGAGCCTGTGTGTCCCTCCGCAAGTTCTCGCTCTCTGAAATATGCCGAGCCTCCATGTCCAGGATTTCTGCCGCATGGAGCTCCTGCATCTGTTCAATCTTCTCCTGAAACTCTCCAATCACTTCTTCCATCTCCTCTTTGGTGGCAGACCTGCTTTCTGGAGTGAGATCAGATATCTGGATGGGTTCGGTCTGCATGAACGAGTCTGTTACAGTCACGTGCTGCTGCTCGGGGCTACTGTTCAGCCGTGAGCTGTGAGATTTGCTGGAGGACTGACTGGAAGTGGCAGAATTTTTCCTGGACGCAGATGGTTTATCTTTGGCACTGCTTCCTTTACCAACCAGCTGTTTGCTTCCTTTCCTTTTGGGTTGGGTGGTCGAGGAAGAGGAAGCAGAAGACTGAGGCTGAGGAGACGGAGAAGGAGAGGGAGAGGGAGAGGGAGGACAAGAGTCTGCTGTCTTCATCAAGGCTGTTTGTGCCTCCTGCAGCTCCTCTTTGAGCTTAGAAATGGACAGTTCACGAACGTACAGTTCATCCTGTAGCTTCTCATTGTGCTGCCTGTAGCTGTTGAGTTCTTCTTTGGTGGTATCCACATTCTTTCTGACCTCCTGGAGCTCTTCTTTGAGTTTAAAAAAGGAAACCTCACAAACTTGGAGGTCCTCCTGAAGTTTCTCATTACGGTGCCTGTAGCTGTTCAGTTCTTCTTTGGTGGATGTGGCATCATTTCTGGCCTCATTGAGCTCCTGTAGAAGCTCACTCATATCAGCTCTATCTTCTGCAGCTTTTACCTGGTGGAGAGGTAGGCAGGGGGTCAAATACTATAAATACTGTACAGCCATGAATTACGAAAAATATATTAAAGAAATATAAATACTAATGATGATAATAATGTACATCAGTAAAAAAAAAAAAAATCTGACTTACTTGGAAAAGTTCTCCTTTAAGTTGAGCAATGGTCATTTCCCGTTCCTTAAAAAAATGTATATAATTAAAATGTGAATAAATAAATACTTACATGCATATACATGATTGTGAGCTAATATTTCACTTTACCATAGATAAAGCAATAGTTGACACTCTTAAGGAACAGTTACAATACAGCCAACAGTTAGTTAGCTTAGCATAAACACTGGAAACTGAGGGAAACAGCTAGCATGGCTCTGTCTGAGGGTAACAAAATCCCCCTACCAGCACCTCTAAAGTTCATTAATCAGTTCACTTTGTTTCGTTTCTTAAATCTGCATTGAAAAGGAGTGCAACAAAGTCATGTTATGGTTGTGAATTTAATATTAACTAATGAGCTTCAGAGGTGCCAGAAGTAAGAGTTTATTACCTCTGCACAGAGCCAGGCTGGTTGTTTTCCCTGACTCCTTTATGTTTTCCTAAGCTAATTGGCTGATGTATATATTTCCCAAAATGACTATTCAATTTCAGACAATTTGATAGAAAAAAAACACAAAAACAAAAAAATATATGTTTTTGCAGTACAGAAGATTCTTTAAATTGATTTCACAGAGCACTTAAGACAGGATATGATTATATAAAATGTAGATATTCAGCTGGCTCTGTACCTGCAGCAGCTCCTGTAGCTTCTCCAAGTTCTCCCTGCAGCTGTTCAGCTCCTCTTTGGTTGTGGCCGCATCATTCTGAGCCTTCTTAAGTTCCTGTTGTAGATTGGACACTTCACCACCATTAGAGGATACCTAAAGTGACCAGGTCATAGCAAGACTTTCTAGTAAGCAAGCCTGCTTCTGAGGAAATACTGGTTTATAAAAAATGTACAGTTTAAAGAATCAAATGTTTTGTCCTACCTTTTGAAGTTGGCCCTGTAGTCTCTCTATTGTTGCAGTTTTTTCCTGGAAAGAAAAGCAGATTACTGTCACCAAACGTCACAAACACACAGTATGAACACTGACAAGCTGTTCAACATGACATACTTGGAGATCCTCCTGGAGTCTGCTGCAGCTCTCCTTGTAGTTGCCAAGCTGCTCTTTGGTGGCCGAGGCCTCGTCTCTGACCTCCTGCAGCTGCTGGAGTAGATCTGATACAGCTGGTTGGTCATCAGCAGAGGAAGCCTGAAAAAAAGGTCACAAAGGTTTAAATTTATCAGAGCTGTATTGTGGAAGAGACAACAATACACTGACTGACACTTCAGATCAGAATGGATTCATTATGTTAAGCATTAATCTGATGAAAGCTTACAAACATGCTCCAATATAGAATCTAATCAGTACAGATATTTGTTGTTAATCACACATCACAAACATAAAAAAGCTCTGAAGACTTGTAACTGAAGCTGCTCTTGGACTTATGAATGCTTAATACGTTTCACATTGAATATGTTACGTACCTACAAGATTTATAAATTAGTATTATTGCATGGACACATAATTTGTGATCCAAAGTTTAGTATAGTATCAGTTACATAAGGATTTAAATGAAAAAACAAAAACCTCAGTTGTAACCTTTAAAAGTTCAGTCTGGAAGTGCGCTGCAAGCAGGTATGGTTACTTGGTGACGCTTAACATTAGTACAAATATTTTACACATCAATAAGACTTTATTAACGTGATCAACTTGACTAAAATAAAATCTATAAAAAAAGACAGTGGTACAAATTTATCTGTGTGCTTCAGTCTCCGTTAAATGTTTAACGTCCTCAACCTGACAAGCACCTGATCCAGACGCACAGAGAACACATTTCTACTATATTTTCATTGCTTTATATGTATGATGAACCCGCTTGTACTAAATGTCCTTTTCAGTGAAATATCAACTTTGCAAAGAAATTACCTTTAATAATCACATCTTATTATTTCCAGCCTGGATTCAAACTTTTAAGAAGCCCTGCCGGTGCATCTAAAAACTCAACAACTAACTGACCACAAAAAAATATAATTTTGTGGTTTGATGGGAGGTTATGTGTAGGACTTGTTCTTGGCTGAACCCAAAGATCTCCTGACTGTCTTCAGATTTATTGGCTGAACTCTTACCTCTGCAGTCCTCTGATGAGTCCTGTTCTTCATCTGACTGAGCAGGTCCATCAGCACAGCCAACCTTCTTTCATACTCCAGCACGTCCTCCTCAGAGCTGGAGAGCAGCTGCTTCTGGAGCTCCTGGTCTTTCTGCATCCCACTGAGTCCCACTTCCAGTTCCCGAAGCTTCTGGGTCAGATGGACCACCTTCCCTGTGGGAGCTTGTCTCGCTTGACTCAGTTCTCTGAAATCCATTTGAGGAATACCAAAGTCATTAAAGTTGTAGTCATGTGGCTCCACATTTGGCTTCACTAGTGACTCTGCATGTCTCTGCATGTCCCGGTTTTCTTTGGATCCCTGTGACTGCTGCTGCTGCTGCTGCTGCTGGAAAGCCTCAAGGGTGGCTTGGCTGACCAACACTGCAGCCACTTTCTCTCTCAGTTCTTCTTCCAGATTAGAGATCTTCTGTTGGAGACCATCTGCATAGCTTTGTGTTTGCTCCACAAGGAGGCGACAATGTCTTAACTCTGAGTCCTTTTCGGCAACCAAGTCTTCAAGCTCCTGGATATGTAGCCCTAACTCTTCCACTCTGGACGTTGCGTTCTGCTCTAGAGCTTGTACTTGGGCCTGCATCACTACAAGAATTGCAGTTTTCTCCCTCAGAGCTTCTTCAAGTTCACTCTCTAGATTTTCTGTTTCAGCTAAAGCATCCGCGCTCTCTTTCAAGCGCAGATATGTCTCCAAGAGTTTAATGTGCTCTGTTTTCAATGTATCAAGCTCTCTGGTTGCCAGGTCCATTCTCTGCTTCATTTCATCATACTCCTCTTTACTTGGCCCCCACACATTACTCTCTGGTTCACCCTTAATGTCCTCGTCTTCCTCTGTAGCTTGTTTCTGCTCAATATTGGCCAGTTCCTGCTGAAGTTTATCTATGACTGCATTAAGTTGGTCAAGCTCCTCTTCATTATTCCTCTTCAGTCGTTCTTGTTCGCTCCGCAGACACTCCACCTGGGACTCCAGGTCTTTTATCAGCTCATCCCTTTCATCAATTTCCTAAAGAGTAAGATTAGACATTATTAAACAATAAAATATCACATTAAAGGAATCCATGGCGTTCCAACTATTTGGTTAAACGTCTGAGTCCCTGTGAAGATTTCTTGGGCCCTAGATAATGTAGTTGTCATTGAAAATTTTATAAATTTTTTTAAATTGATCAGATTATACACTCTCTCTAGAGACTCAGAGGTTTAATAACCCACCTCAGCCACGAGCAAATGATCACCTCACCGCAAAAGATGGTGCTATGGATCTACTTACCGAGACAAAATAGATACAAAACAAGCCCACAAAAAACAACAAAAAATGAACAAATAAAATGGAAAATAAAAGCTTACAGGAGACCAGAGGACACACACAGTGATGCACTACCACAGAGCTATGCATATTCGAAATAGACATTGGTTCTATTTCATATACGCATATTGCGTTACCTTGTTATCAGAGGCTGTTTCCATGTGTTGAAGCTTAGTGACCTGTTCATTAAGAAGTGCTATTTCCCTGTCCTTCTCCTCCATCACCTTCAAAAGTCAGAAATTATAATGTGTTGGCTATTAATAAACATATGACAAGAGAAGTCCACTCTGAGTCGGCCTTATGGAGGACTACTGCAAGTTCAAAAACATTGTTTATGGTAGAATAATGGGAATAAAAAAGAAAAATGCAAAATAGAGTCAAATATATTTTATTAAAAAAAGACCATCTGAACTAAAGTGTTTTTGCATTTTGTGAGCAGAAATATTAATGCTAGATTGAATTAACAGTTAAATATATATGACCTGTTTAGAGCAGTTTTTGGTTGTGGGATTAGGCTAAAACTGTTCTGCTGAGCAGCAGAAGCTTATTTGGCAAAGTCACACACATGAAATTAAATGGGATAAACAGTCATTCAGGAGTACAGGAGGTGTAAAATGTACATGTTTAAATAAAATATGTGATTACTGTCTATCTGACTATGTGATCCTCTCAGTGAATACTCAGACTCCACAATCCTGTTTGAAGATAAAAATGTACATCCTTCTAACAGGATGTCTGTTTACCTGGAGCATGCTGTCCCTTGTTTCTAGATATTGCTGCTGGCTGCTGATCTCCTTCCTTTGGATCTCCAGCTGCATGTGAAGCTGCTGCACCTCCTCACTCTTGTTCTCCAGCTCCTCTCTGAACTGCTCCAGCTGCTCCTCCAGGTTACAGATCTGAGGCGAGAGGTAAACGTGACAAGCACTTTAGAGAAGGCACCACAAGACTGTGCAGAATTTTCTATGCTTTTTGGTTAGCTGCTAAACATTTACTATTCCAGATATTGATATCGAAGATCTGTATGACACACTCTAGACCCCTTCTCATGAGATTCTTTCCACATGTACCAGTGTAACTGTTCTTTATCAAAGATCTGATGTATATTGAAAACTGACCAGGTTGGCTGCCTTAAAGAACAAACTGATCAGAAAACTACCTCCTTCTCTTTACGCTCCAGAGCTTCTCTCTCCGTCTGCAACTGAGCCTCCAGAGTGGAGTGTCTGGCCTCGGTGATGGATGCATGCTGCTTCTTTTGTTCAACCTGCAACGCACACACATAAAAACACACACATGAAAGAAACTATTTAGCTCAGCAGTTGTTTACTACGTGTGTGGAAAGACAAGCAGGAGCAAAGTCTTAGTTGTACAGATTTTTAAGGAAGCTATTGTAGCCATTCTTTGAATTATAAAAGTGCACTTTATCCATATTGTAATTTGTATTGTTCCACTGGAATTCAATTTGCAATCTACAAACTGAGCAGCAGCACAGCGAACAGAACATTTCCTACACTGCTCTTTTTGTTCACTTACCACAGCCTTCCATGAACACTGGGGGGCAATCTTGACAGTTGCTAGGCATAGCTTAGTGTCATTATTAACAGAAAACTGCCAAAGCGGCTGAAGTAGACCCACCCACACATTGTTCTCTCTCCTTGTCCTGTCCCTCCTCCCGATCCTCCACTATCTGTGACTTCATTTACATTCTCTCACATACACCCCCAGCCATGCGCCACAGCTATTGTTCAGGTTTTTCTCTCTTGCCTCCTCTGTTTCAGTCTCCAGCAGATCTGCCACCCCCCTCTTCCTCCCTCCCCTTCCTAACCTTCTCCAGGGACTCAGCGCTGGCCAGCAGGGCCTGCTCCAGCTCGCGGATGCGGCTCTCCAGCTTGTCAATTTCTTCGTCGCGCTCTCCCAACTCACGACGCAGTTGCTCTGAGCTGAGCAGCAGCTCACTGCACCAATCCGCCTTCTCCTTCAGCTGGGAGGTCAGCTGGTCCACCTGGTAGTGAGAGGAAGAGAAAGAGAAATGAAGGGAGAGGGAGCGAGAGAGTGGGGTTCGTTTAATGAGATTCTTTCTGAGACACCACTCGCTACAGTGTAGCATGTACATGTACAGCGAGCTGGAGGGTCAGCTGATCCACCTGAGAAAGGAGGGGGCTGGGAGGGAAAAAAGGTGCAGGGACAGAGGGGAGAGAGAGATTTCATTCAAGGGGACACAAACCACAAAGTACATGAACCAGTGCATTAACGAGGAGGATAGCTGGCAGGTAACTGATCCACCTGTGAGACAGTAAAACATCAGCAGATCAACGAGGAGGAGGAGGGAGAGAGGTCAAGAGGAGGAGGATTTTTTTTAGGAAGAACTATTAACTGGGAAATCAAAATGACGTCCTTACTATAGAAACAGTATCCACATTGGGAACTGTCTGCCTGCTTGATTAAACAAGAAAACGATGTTGCTTCATTGAAGACTGACTTTTATGAATACTGGTATGTCAAAATGCATTTTAAGGATTTTGTATCGCAGGAAAAATGTATTCTATTCAAATTAAGATGAAACTGTAGTTAGAAATACATCACTTCATTAAATATTAATAGGAGTGTAGGATGGATTCTTCACGAGAGAACATTAGTATTGAATGGTCTATTTTTATTTGTTTAAGCTTTACTTTTTCAGATCATCCCCTGTGGTTCATTTAAGGAAGGAATTGTAGTAAACTGTGGTGTGTTTTTCTATTCAGTTTATATCTTTACCCTCAGAAAAAACTGGCTAGAGATCAGTTTGTTTTTTCTGCATAGACACAGTTTTAATAAATGTATCTAAAGTTATTTTGTAAAACTGACACTGTTTTGCTTGTCCACATATAAAAATGCCACTGTCATATAAATATAATTTGGTCTGTTTCAATCTTGGTCTAATTATGTCTAATATAAAATTAATTTGAAAATGTTTGCATACTTTTACTTTTTTACTTGAGGTGATGTTTTGAGGTTCAGACACTTAGAGATGAACAGTAAAGAGGGACCAAAATGGAGAACAAAGAAAAGGGATGACAGAGATGGACAGGCCATTAATCACTACAGGGTTGGGCGGCATTAGTAAAATACTAAAATGCACTAATTGCACGAATGGGATGACTTCATTCTACATGTAGCTAGAAGCAATACCTTAAAGGTTACTCCATCCACCTGCAATAGCCATGGTAGAAAGAAGGCAAAAGCATAAAGGATCAGAGGATGGAGAGTTCAGGGGCAAAAATGAGGAAACAGAGGGGGGAAAAAAGCATTTAGTAACAAAAATGTGGCAGGAGTCTCTGGAGATTGTAGAAATAATAGAGGTTATGTGGGGCATTAGCCTGTAGGTTTAACGCAGAACAAAATGTAAATAAATATTAAACACAAATCCACAAATCTAATAGCCAACTATGTCACAAATCAATTTTATGCTGCTCTGATCAGGCAGATCAAAGACTAATAAACAGCACAGGCAGAACAAGGATATATGAGTTACGATCAGTTAGTATTGTAGGAAAAGACAAATCAACTTTATAATACCACTGGGCATTAAAATCATATTCCCCTGAATGAATAACTCACTTATCTTGTCAAATGATGCTTCAGATTGGGCTCGTGAAAGCACTGAGGGCTAGGAACAGCTCATTTTCTAATGTAATGTAATGTAATGTAATGTAAGGTCTTGACATTAAAGTGCTACCCTTTAAAATCAAATCACTTTGTGTTGTGAAAGTATTCTATTGATTGGTTTGAAGACACAATTAACACTTTACGTGTGCTGCAATTGCATGACGACAGTGTCAATCAAAATTACATTTCTCCTTGCCCAGAGCAAACTGGAGGCTAAATGATGATTGGATGAAAATTGACAATAAATGACGAAATTATTGAGACGCCAAATATCAGTAACACCACAGGCACAGAAAACAAGATGAAACTGATGACAGTGCTGTGCAGAATGAGACTGATGCACCGATGGAAATATAAAAGACTTAATAAATTCCTACGTATGCAGTAATTAAATTAACTTGGAAAATGTTGCAATTAAAAATTCAACAATTTAGGAGAGAATCAAAAGTCAAAAGGTACAGTATATAAAGGTGACTTTCAACAGCTGTGGAAATCAAAGACCAGGAATACTGACAACCATCTGTGCAGAAACCAGTCAGTGTCCTATAGAAAACAATAATCAATATATTTAGTCAGAAATGTCATGTGGTGTAATAAAGGTTCATCTTTGTCTCACACAAATATTAAAGCAGCACTAATGATTGTTCTTTGCCACTTGGGGGCAGCAGAACCTCCTGTAAACACTTCTTCTTCTGGGTTGTCACTATGAACCACTCCTTTACATTACACACAGCCATCTGGTTTATTGTTAATATAAACATAAACAGCTTTAAACCAAGTCATTTGACTTTAGGCCATAAACTGTCACGAGTTGGTGCTGAGCAAAGTGGATCACTCATGACCTGCTGACATGAATATGCATTTCTGAAATGTGATATCAAATTGCAAATACTGTAATTGAACGTGTGTGAATATTCACATACCACAAAAATGGGGCCTTAAAGTTCTGTATTTGAGTAAAGGCTGCACCAGTGCAGTGATTAACATTTTCAAGTGTTAGACCTAAATCACAGTACAGTATGTTGTGTATTTGATGATTGTAGACATAAAAAAACTTTAGCACCAAACATTAATTCCACTCTTTCAGCCTTTCACCTGTGTAACACTCCCACTGTTTGGTATCGTTTTCTAGGAGGCACAGGTAATTCTATCATCTCCATTGTTACACTGTGTGACTCTGTGTGTGTTGCAGCCACCACAGTGTCATGTTCAGAAAATAATCATCTCTGTTGCTGCTTGGTCCTCTGACAGAGAACAGATCTTTCTCCTGTTACCTCTTCGTTTCTTTGCTCAGAGCCGGTCTGAAGCTTCTGTGGATTCTTCAACTGCTGTTCCAGTTTCTGGATCTCCTGCTGGAAGAAATCCCTTTCGTGTTCTCTGTCCACAGCTTGTTCCTGGACACAAAAAGAAAGACAGACAAATAAATAATTAAGAAATATGGAAATATAATCTACAATAATACTAGTCTGATTATTGTGCACACAAGGTTGGTTTTACTGAAAAAGAAATGTTGAATCTTCTTGTGGGGAAACTGGTGTCATGGTGAAAGACACCAATTAACATTTATAAATGACTAGAGGCTGTGAGAGCAGACATCTGTGCGTTTCCTCCTTTATTTGCAGTTATTATCTAGTCAATGATGTACTACACATGTCTGAGCTAAAAGAAGTAGCACACTTTAGGGTACAGTTAAAGACCTAGTTTGACTTTAATTGAAAATTAATGGATAATGGTTAAGTAAAAGAAATATTTGGAAGCATTACACCATCAAGAGTTATGGAGAGAAGGTTTCTTAGACTCTAAGAGCAGCTGTAGTTCAGATAGTGCATATATTTCTATACTTGTGTATCATACCCATTTAGCTGACTATCTGACACTCAACATTGAAATACGATGGTGTTGTTGTCTTTGTTTACCTCCAAACAAAACAAAATGTAAAGAACAAAGGTTGAACTACTGGAATCTCCACCATAGTAAGAAAATTGAAAACACTCTCTGTCCAGGATCAGGATTTATATTTTTACCGCACACTGAAAATAGACACAAAAAATAAAATAAAATAAAATAAATAATAATAATAATAATAATAATAATAATCAGCATCAACAGAACAGATCAGTTTTTACAGTGATGACCCCAAAAACATGAACATCATTACTTCACACAGCTATGGCTATTACCTTTAGTTTCCTTTAAGGGACAGTAAGGTGTAAAGAAAAAACATCTTGGTTTTCTCAAATAGTAAAGAATCTGAGTGGTTTTCTACATAATAATCAATCATTTGGTATAAAATGTTTCTACACAACCCAAGATGACTTTTTGTCTGACCATTCAGTCTACAGTTTAAAGTTAAAAAAAACAATCATATTATTTCCTTTGAAATACGAAAAGCACCAAATATTTGCATTTCAGAGGCTGGGAATTGATCATTTTTGGCACTTTTGCCAAAAAAAAGGACAAGATTCTTGTTAACTGTTATTTTTCTTATGACTCACATCAAGAAACCTCCTGTTCTTCTCCAGCTGTTTCTCCAGAGCTTGAATCTGTTGTCGGAGGTCACTGCCCTCTGTCCTCTGAGCGTGCTCCAGCTCAATCACTTTGTTGACGTGCTCCTCAAGCTCTGCCTCCAGCAGCTTCACCTGCTTCAGGAGGTCAGCATTCTCCTTCTCCGCCTGACGCTGGACCTCCACCTTCTCTTTCATCAGCTTCTCCGTCTCCTCTAGCAGGTCTACAGGATAAGATGGAGGAAAGAGGAGAGGTCAGGAGCTCCTGCCAGGCAACTAAAGGAGGTTGACTTTAGGTATTTAGTCATTCAGGTCTGCTGAGATGTGTTTGAAGAGTGTGAAGTTTTTTAGCCTTGTGATAAGATTTAATGCTAATTCTTCTTTTTCCTTGTTAAACATATAAAAATTTCTCTTCTGCAATTGGATATGTTGTCGTCACTTTGACAGCTTCACTTGAATAAATGGCTTAACTCAGACTCTTCTAACATCTCAGTCAGCTTCCCAGCGTAGTTCCCTGTTACCGACATGATCTCCCTGATCATTAACTCTTTGCCCTTCTGCTGTCACCAGTGAACACCCCCCACCAGTTCACCCAGGATTAACCTCCATTGGGTTAGTGTAAAAAGAACAAGGTGAGAGAGTGCAAATGACAGATCAAACACATAAACAGTCCAGACGTTGCAATATCCATGCCCAATAAGCATTTACAGGCAGGGGAGAGGGACTTCCTGAACAGCCAACCATCACACAACAACACAGCATTTACAGATATATCCATTAAAAAGATGCCTTGTTTAGAGTTGAGATGGTTGACAATTAGGAAATAATGACTACATTTAAATGTCTGAAGATTACTTTCATTTCATCATGCTAAAATGAGTGCTAACATTGACTCCGAGACATTAAATATGACAAACCAGGACAAAAATCAATCAAAATGAAAAGCTGAAGCAAAGGTTAGTGACTGAGTGAGTTTGAGTGGCCATAGCAAGCAAGCTCCAAGCTATGTTGGTGAGTTGCTGGATTAGGGTTAGAGAGATATACTGTCACTCAGCAACAGTAGACAAATAAAAGGACAAATAGATATGACTGAGCCATGCTCAAAGTGAACACACCTGCTTCAGGTGCTGCAACCATTGCAGCTTCAACTAGGCCTACAGGAGAATAAGAAAGCACAGGGATTTAACATGCTCTTGTTTTTGTCAACAGGAAAACTCTTAGAAAAAAGGAGAAACAAAAGTGAAGACAGCCTCGCAGTGCTTTTCTATAAGTCTCGCAGGAGTAGGTTAATGCTGTGGAAAGGATGCTGTGAAAGGAAAAGGTTTCTGAAATGGTCTGTTTTTGTTAATACCCTTATATACACAGACAGTACTCACCAGGGAATGTACTCATGGCATACCTTTTTTTGTAATACAATGTTTATTTAGTGCAAAATGAGCAGATAGTTATTGAGCTTGATGTTTCTGCAGCACTTCTTGGAAAATACCTGTAAATTTATGACTTGTGGCAACAGTAGTAAGTGTTACAGACATGTAGATACGCTGAAAGGACTGCCTCAGCAATGTTAAACTGGATGAACAAACTAAAAATAAACTGACTTTTTGACAATCTTATTGACTTTTAGTAGGCCAAAGCAACTAAAGAAATGACTAATCAGTGAGGTCTGTTCATCTTTAAATCAGAGCTGTAGCTCTTTCCAAAACAATACAGATACAAATCTAAAAAATGTTTACTGTCAATATACTGTATATAGTACTATACTATATACTAAGCAAAAGCTGAAACGATGATAACATCTGCAGTTGACATGTAACAAACACTGATTCTCGGTTAATATTTCAAACCAAACCAAAGCCACTATGTGTAATTCGTAGAACAATTTATGTTTATCTTTAAATGCATAAAATTCACAAAACCTTCACTTCACTTTCTGACGATGCTGAATAAATTTCAATATTTTCCTTTTAAATCTATTCTTTCCCTTCTTCATTAAAGGATTTCTGGGATACATACGAAGCTCGCGGGGCCCGGCGTGCTCTTTCATGGCGTCCTGTTGCCGTGACAGCAGCTCTCTCTCCTCCTGCATCTGAAACCTCTCCTGCTCCAACTCATGTAGCCGGCTACTTGTGACCTACAAGGAAAAATGATATTCTTATATATAAATGTTACTTAAAGGATAAGGGTGATTATACTAAATTGCTTTTTCTTACTGCACGTACAAATGTACACACATACATGCATCTCACTCCCATCCTACCAACCTTGTGGCTCTAAGAACACTTGATTTACTGAGTTTTCTTTGACAGCAAGATGATTTAGTTTTTATAAAACTTTAATAAACATAAGTAAATACAGAATTCAGGGACTGTTTTCAGTGGCAGATTGGGGACATGAGTGAATATTTACAGCAGGATCAACTCTTAATACACTTACATGCCCATCTTCATGGCATTTCACCCATTCCAACTGAGTGGCTGATATATGTTGTTACAACAGAGGTCTGTAGAACTGCTATATTTGACTTTGGCTACACAGAAAATATTGAATATGATCGATTTATTGTTGGTTTTGGCTGTAGAGACAGTAAGAAAAATATAGAATCACAATGCCTAATGATAAAGCACTATAGCCTGGATATATACATGATCATATCATATTTTATTATATACTTATTTTATGTTTTTATCAATTAAATCTCAAAGTACCGTACTTGTACACGAGTCACTACTTTACTGTTAGAGGCAGAAACCAGAAATCTACCTGTAACGTTGTCATGTCATGAGCTGTTTCACAAAAAAGTAATTATTCTTCCACCTCTCTGGAGCTGGAATACCTCACCTGCAGCTCTTGCTCGAGGCTCAGCTGGAGCTCTTCTTTCTGACGCAACTGTTCATCCAACGCAGCCCGTTCACCAGTGTAGCCATCAATCAGCCCTGAACGTGAACAAAGTGAGAGGAAGACTGCTATAATAAAGTGCTGGTAAAGAAACTCAGAATTCCCCTTTCATAAAGTTTTTGCACCTTTCATAGAGTTTAAGGACTTGAGTTAGGGCCTTGTTGTCAAGCTTTAGTCACAAACAAACACATAAAAGGCAGCCATCCAGATGAATGAGCATTTAACAGAGAAGTAAAAAATCCAAGGTTACCACCAACAGAAAAGGTAACTAAAACATACACACACAAAGAGACGCACAGCATGCATGCAAATGCAGAGATGACCAAAAGTGAGCACATCTGACCCATTTTGCTTCATGTAAAGAACGAGACTGAGCAGTAAACACAATGAAAAGCTCTACGATTACTGTACTGCTTCGTCACAGGCCAGCAAACATTATGCACCAGGATGGCATAGACACAAAAAGGGAGGTGTGAACGCACTAACAGAGTGGTGATAAAGCATTTTTTTCCCCATTTACTGTAAATGTAACTCAGAAAGAGATAAAGTCACATGAACCCAGTGAGTTATCTGTGTATTCTCAAACTGAGAAAGCAGCACGAGGTAAATGTTACCTGTGTCGTCAGGACATCATTTTAATTCAGACATGTGAGCTGTGTGTAAAGTTTGCCTAAGGAGGGATCCCTGCACGATACACATGATTACTGGCTATAACAACACTGTCCACCACCTGAGCAGTGCTTTCATGGGAATCTACATCACTTTTACTCAACACCAGTGCCAACACATCATCATATCACAGCTATCTCCTTTACAACCTCTTCCCCACTTTAGGCATAATGGAAACACCTTCTCATCCTGTTTAGTGGTTTCACTGACATAATACGCTCTGTCAATCAGTGAAGAGGATCTTTTTTTCAGGCTGAGTTCATCTCTTGGTTTAATTCAAAACCAGTTTGAAAAGGCCACACCTTGGCTTTTACCTGTGTTCATCGTTCACACAATAGGAGCACAATTATTTCTCTTTCTGTTTCACTGGCATTTGCACAGGTAGATGTCCAAGAGACACAGGCTTAGTAGATTTCAAACACTCCCTTACAGTAAACAAAGAAGAAGCCACAAGACCAGATAGGAACAGCTGCTCTCTTCTCTTTCATGTGAAAACAACAGCAGAAAATGAATCAGTAACTATTCTGATAATGGAGTTATTGTTTCAGTTTTTTATGATTTCAGCTTTTAAAAATGTTAGTTTGTTAATTTGCTGCTTTTCTTTGACAATAAAATCTTTAGTTTGTTTGACTGCTGGCCAGACAAAATTACTGTAGGCTTTGAGGAATGAATCCCACTTTCCACATTTTTTAACACATTATTTTTATGGCAACAGTTATAGTTGCAGCCCTTTTCGTCTTTCTTCAATTTTATGTCAATTGCCACGTGCTCTATCACTCATAGTCTATCCTACAAAACTATAAAGATATTTTATGACAGCAAATATTTGCTACTCTTCAGCACCTCTATAGGATTAACAGAAACCAAACATTGAAGCAGGATACTGCTTAATAAGAATCTAAATTGCTAGACACTCACCATTGTCAGTGTGTCCGTACTGTACAGTACTTTTGCCAAATTGTGTGAGGGACCTACAACTGCCAAGTCAACTGGGTTTGGTGTGAGCAAGAGCGTGATAGTGAACATGGTGGTAACAGTTGAGCCTCATGCACCAGCTGTCTCTGACATGGATGTGACATCAAGTTAGCTGCTTCCCAGTAAGATCTGTTCCAGCATTTCAACTGTTCTCATTAGAGAAAATCCCCACAGACATCCTGCTGAAGTTAATAGCTTAAGGATTTGACTTTTTTCTCACGTCCTTACACAAACCCCCATAATTTAGTTGTCACATACGCAATCAAATGTTCAAAAACAAATCAGGGACAGACTCAGACATTAATTACCATTTGTCTCACCACAGATGGTCTCACACTCCTTTCCTTTCCCTTTCAAACAGCTGATCCCTTCACTCTCAGTAACACCCCTCTCCCTCAAACACATGCACACATGTATTTTCACATTAATTCCTTATGCTCTCGAATGCAGTGCTCTGTGTTTTCTGTAATCATTCTGACATACAGACACACATAATCAAATCATCACACAGAGAATCAGTGAGTACTGCATGCCTTTCTGTTTAGACACTGCATTAAAGGAAATTTCTGCTCAAGTCCTGGGGCACATAAACATTGATCAACATTTAAATCAAAGTAAGACACAACTCAAGTCCTTCTATGACATTGTAAAAGCAGCACTGAACATAGTTTTTTCTGCATTAAAACAAAAGAGACAAACAACAACCTTCGGCACGGTGGAGTTCCAGTGCCAACTGCTCCCGGGCCTGCGCCTCCTCGGACAACCTCTCCTGCAGTTCCTCCTGCTTTTGCAGGAGCTCATTGATTTCATGATTGTGACGGAAGGACTCCCGCATCAGCTCAGTCTGGGTCATCCGGGCATGCTCAAGCTGAGAGAGAAACAGGAAAGAGACGTGCGAGCAGAGCAATTAGAGGGAAGACTTATTTGTATTAAATAGTCTTAGAAAGAGAAACTTGAAAAATGAATTTGCCGTAAAGGGGAAGTGCACCGATTTCACACATTAAGATCCGTTATCTTTGTTAAGATGAGAACAACCCCATCTGTTGTATAATGTCTTCAGTGACTCATAGTTTTATCAGGTTATCTCTATTTACATTACAGCCAACACAGCACATTAATCAACCTTAACATTTAACAAAATCAATATAAATATGTCAGAGTCACCTCAAGAGCTAATATGCACCCATAGTCCTGAATTCACACCTGTACGTCTGATCATTTTGAACTTTTTTTAATCTCTCTCTTACAATCACTAGCTCACTGCTTTAAATCTTTGAAAAAAGACACAAGTATTTACCTAGTGACTAGAGCCAGTAGTGACCGATTTACTACTAAATACCACTTAATAAATGAGGTAAAGAGTTTTATACAGATTTGATTCACTTAAAGAATGTTTATTTATTTACATATGAAAGCATTTTCTATATATTTCTATAACAAATGGTCTGGCAACATACTTTGTGGCTTAAATGCATAATGAGCAATGTTTTTAAGAATACTTCTGAACAACAAAACAACTTGTTTATAAATGAACAAATGAGGTTATGTACAGATGTGACAGAAATGTGCTGAAGTAATGGTAACACGCTTCTATTATGACCTTCTGGTCAGATGACAGGCAGCCTATTTTCCTTGTGGAACAGCTATAAAATCATTATTACGCAATAAACCTCCAGCACGTTCACATTCATTTCTCAGTTACTTTACATAGATTTCCATATCTCCCTGAGCAAAGTTCTTATTGTAACATTATGGGAACCAGGAAATGTTAATGTGACCCTGTTACACTAAAGCCATGTAATCTTTCACCTACTGATTCAGGAGCAGCATCAAAAAAAGCTGCTGTTCACTTGTGTGGAATGACATTTAATTACACATGCATGTGTAGACCTGAACTACATTGAACCAGCAGAAAAGGAACCTATGAAATATTCATTAGCAGTATGTGTCTTATGTACAATTTAGGGACTTTTTAAAATTGCACTAACCCATTCTTTATGTATAATTTAGACTGTGCACACTACAGCTGTATGTTAGCAGGTTTAAAACTTACTGTATATGGAGGAGTGGGCAGGGAGATTTTGGAGATGACCTTAAGAAGGTGACCATTAGTCCTGTGACTGACATGGGAAATCTGTGTCTGCACAACCACAGCATTTTTCTCGTTCAAGGTGCTGCAGAGTGGGAACGGTCTGGGAAGGGGTACACGGGATTCCACCTCGTACACATCCTGGTCCTGCCCCTCCACCCACGTGCTACTCTGCATGCTCGAGTTCCAGTAAGAGCGGTAGGAATCCATGTTGAAAGAAAGATGAATGACATGAGAACCTACAATCTTGTGTCGTTATGTTGGAGCTTTTTTGTTTCCCCCGGAGTCATCCAAAGAGGTTTCCATTTGCCATGATGCGTAAGGCTGAGCTGCGTGACCACAAACGTGAATAAAGTCCAATGGGGAATGAAGTAGAGAGCAATGTTGTAGATAGCTCCAAGCAACAGTATCTATGTATTTGCCACACACACGAGAAGACTAAACAACATCTGAAGAGGGTGACATTCACGTCATTTCAATCACATGCTGCCTGGTTGAGGTAGAACAAGCCCCAGGTAAATATTAAGACAGAAAATCATCTGGCAATGGTGAGGATTTTTTTTTAGTCCTCTCAAAAAGTGTCATCCTCTGCAGCAGGTGGAAGCCACGTCCGGCAGCTTAAAGGACATTCCTGAACGTGACAGCAGGAGGTCTGCAAACATTTCTTCTGTTCATGTCCTTTATGAAGATCTCCAGCGCTCTTTCTGTTACATCTGATCTACTTTCTTCAGAGTAAAACCATATCATGCCGCTCTGTAAAGCTCACACCCCCACGTCTGCTCCAGCGCTCTCTCTCTCTCTGCTTTCTCGTTCTCTCTGGAGATTCATTAACAATACTATGCAGCCGTAGCAACCCCGACCTGCAGGGAAGCCTCCCAGGGGCCCCTTTTAATTGTTTAGTTCAACCGGCAGCCAGCCGACATTGAAATGACAGCGCTCAGATCTGAAGTCAGCCAATCTTTCCTTGTTACTTCCTACTGGGATGGCCATTCCCTCTCAACGCATGCCCCTTGCTCATAACATATTACTCACTGACTTTGCTTTACTTACCCCAGGCAGGCTACTGGTACAGTGTCACATACACTTTTCCCTCTGTCTACCCACTTTCTTTCAAAAAAAATAAATAAATAAATCCTTGAATTCCAAGGCAGTTTTCACCACTCAGACGAGAGGATTTATCTTCCACTTCCTACATTGGTTGCACTCAGCAGGAAAATGTTTGGCAGAAGTGGGCGGGAAGCAGGTGTGGCTTCAATTCCAAGAGCCAGCGGGCCAGGTAGATTTGCTAATAGATCACACACACTCCTCATAAACAGATAACCACAGACAACACACACCCTTTTCACAAAAAAAACTTGTCAAACCGGATTTCCTCGCTATGTAGAAGCAATTAAGGCATCCTGACGTGCTGCCTCTTGGTCCCACCTACTGTCTCTGTTTGGTATGTCAACTGTCTTACTCACTGCACATGAACACTTTCCAAGTCTCACTGAGGCGTCTCACCAGAGAGGTGAACTGCGTGTGAGCAAACACCTTCACCAGGCAAATAATTTACAGCAGTAGTTCAACAAAGACTTAACATTCCTGACCAGCTTGTTGTATCAATCTCTGTTCGCAGGTGATATACGATGGTCCAGCACTGCTCACTGCCAAGACTAATGTAGAACAGATCAATAAGGGCAGGAAAATCATTGGACAAACCATTAAAGGCTTTGTTGATTACAAGTTTATTGTGCTGCTAATTATGTGTACTAGGAAGACGTGTGTAACTGTGTAATATGTGACAAGCTTTTAAAAAGCGGTTACTATTGTACAACAAACAGTTATTTTGTATTTGTCTGCTGATCATTTTGTTGATTAATCTATTATTATATGTCTGAAAATATTAAAAAAGGACTTTCACAACTTCCTAGAACGCTTATCCTCATACATAGACCAAAATTTCAAAACTCAAAAATCTCCAGTTTAGAAATTGTAAACAATTGTAAAGTTATTTATATGACTGATTATCAAAATTCTGGCAGATTTATTAGTTCTTTTATTTACTATCATAACCTTCTGCAATAAAGCAAATTAGATTTTCCTGGCTTTGTTGCATTGTGGCGTAAAAATGTAAAATGTAAATAAATTGTAGTGACATGCGATGTAATTAAAAACAGCAAGAGAACAAAATTAGGTTTTGGATGTCCAAGAAAAAAAGGTTGAGAGTTGGTGTATAGTCATCAAAATATATTTAAAAAAGCTGGTTTAATAGATTATATCAACACATTATATTTAACTAGCATGCATTCTGTGGTACAAGTGATGCTGGAACAACAGTGATGCTCTGCTCTTTAAAACTATTTTTAGATCACCAAGATAAAACCCATCTAAGTGTGAATAATGCACGAATTTCAGCCAACGGGAAGATGTGCCGTGCAGTCAGTTACAGTAACACATTCAATGGCCTAGTTAAACTGGCCTCATCTCTGTGGGCTGACACTGGGCTCAGTGGGCACACTACATGAACAACCTGAGGGGGATGGAGTGGTTACGTCCAACTGGACTATGATAGGCTGGTAGGCCAGACAAAAGCTCAGTGTAAATACAGCTTGTATCTACAGGCAACCACTGAGAATGAGGCAGCTCTTTTGTGTGTGAATTCTAGACCACCATAGATCTAGGCCAACTTTGCTGCTGGTCACATTCTGCAGTGTCATCCCCATTATGCCTCCATGAACAGACGCAGAAACCCACAGATGGGGTTAACAGTGTTGAGTGAGGGCATTTAAATGTTTTGACAAAAGTTAAATGTGTCACACTAGAGCTTCCTATTTACTGTAGGCACACACATAAAAGAAATGTAGTTCAGCTTCATATTTACCATACCAGACATGGCGGTAGTATCAGTCTTAGCCTATACAGTACTGTGAAAAAGTATTTCCTTCCTGATTTCTTTTTTTTTTTTGCATATTTGTCACACTTAAATGATTCAGATCAACAAACAAAGATAACCCCAGTAAATGCAAAATGTAGTTTTTAAATCATGATTTCATTTATTAAGGGAAAAAAAGCTGTCTAAACCTGCCTGAACCTGTGTGAAAATACTTTTTCACAGCACTGTAAACAAGAAAATGAATAAACGTCTTTACCAAAATGTTCAACTATTACTTTAACATTGATGTATTAAGCCGTTTTTATCATATTTTTATAATTGGAAAGGTTTAAAAACATGCTAATGTTTTGAAAACAAGGTTATTGGGAAAAAAGAAGTCAGGAAAGAGGATACTGTATGTGACGCAGAATACATTTGATATTCTAATAGTTTTTTTTTCAAGCAGAAAGTGCTACAAGCAACTAAGACAAAAAAAATAAGATGAGCTTGCCAAGCGAAGCTCTGAATACAAGTTAATCTCAAATCAAACAATCACAAGTTAACCTACAGTGATTGGTTTTTACCTGGTTGGTGGTGTCTGTGATGGTCATCAACATCTTCTCCAGAGCAGTTTGAAGTCGGCTGCTGATGCCCATCAGATATTCCTCATTCTCTAGCAGTGTCCCTGCTCCCAGCAGCAGACTGTCCATCATCTGCTGGGAAACCTCCAGACCCTCATCGGCCTCTGTCGGCCCAGACCACACACTCGCATGATCTGTGCTGGTCTCACTGCCCAGAAAACTATTTGCAGAGTGACCTGGAGTGAGCAGAGGAATAGAGAGCAGAAATATAACTGATGTTTATGACAAAAGTCCACTCAGACGTTTTGTGACTAATAGTTTTATTGAAGCTTTTGCAGGTATTAGAGATTTTTTCCTGTTTGCTCTAACTTTAGATGGATATGTTATGCTCTTAAGGTTTCTATAAGAGTATAACCAACAAAAACATTTAAACAGATAATAAATATTAAAAAATAAAATAAAAAATAATAAATGTAATATTATTTTAATAATAATAAAAAGCTTATTTCATACTTTAAGTTTGAAGTTTGAATTACGAATAGTTACACATAATACCTATAGAAATAAATTGGTGTAAGGTGTGGTGTAGTGTTACCTCTGTAACCTCACACTCTAACCCTTTAGTTTATATTCATGACAGCCATGCAAAGCTGTGCTAAAAATAAAGTCATAATAAGGGTGTAGACTCACATTTCATCTGGTACAAATGTAGCATAAGAAGATTTTAAGGGACCTGAATTCATAATAACCATCATAATGTATAAAATAACAGCTAGTCTATGAAAAAACTGTCATATCTAATGAACAATTTTAAATAAGATAACATTTTTTGGAAATGAAAAACATCCAATATTGAAGCCTATTTGAGCCATACAGTTTTTGTGGCATAATGCTAAAGGAAGACAACAGTTGTTCCTTCCTGTGTTTTTTTGTGTGTGTATTTCACTGGAATATTGTTGCTTGATGTCGTTTTAAATTATTTTAAATAAAAAGATAGTGTTGTCACCGCTGCACATAAAAATTGTTGTGCAAGAACAAACAGTAATTTGACGAGCACAAATTTCTATTTGCGTGTAAGCATATGATAAGACCAGCACTGACCAACCACCCAGTAACATCCACAATGGAGATGATTATGACTGATATCTGCAGCTGCATGTGGCATCCACAGCACAGTTAGAAATTCAGTTTTAGTTATGATAAAGGAACTTGAATTCAAGGCATTTTAAGGCAGGTTTAAAGGTACTCAACTATATATTTTTTTTCATCCAGAAATAATATAAAGACCAGAACATTTCATAACTCACACACATTTTTTAAATTTATATTTCACTTAAAAAGAAAGAAGGAAAAAGAAGGAATGAAATGGCTGAATGGATTAAAATAAAGTTTTAGCAAAGTACTAGGACAATATACATGTATAGGAAAACTGTAAATGGTTAACATTCAGTATTACATTCAGTAATAAAGACCCATTCAGACTGCAGGCATATCTGATATTTTGACATGCATATTACAGCATTAACTGTCCGTGCTGTTATTTGCATGCGATATAGCTGGATTTGTGCAGTCTTATATACACTCTGGTCTGATCTGATGGTGTGAAACTCCACTGAACTGAATGCAATAGCTTTACGAAGTATGAAATAATGGAGGCTGTTTTCTTTTAGGGTTTTTTTCTGTTTTCTTAATTGCTGGTAGTGCTTGATAGACAAGAGATTGTTAATCAACAGTTCTAACCTGCTGCTAACTTCAGAGACATGTTTTAAAGGATACAGACTTCTTCTACAGATTCTACTAACTGTAATATCTGTAGATTCAGAACCCAATGTTGGCTAATATGTGTGCCATAGAGCTCCACTGGTGTTGTAACTATTAAAAACACATTACTGAGTCATATTAAAGTAACATTACAATGAGCAGACACATTTCTGGATTTAGTCTTCTCCTGGGATTTGTTTACAGTAACAAAAATATAGAAAATCACCTGCCTTATCCTTTAAATGAGGCTTTTCAGTTGATTTTAGGAGCCTTAAATCTTTTGCCCAAATATGAAGACCAGTATTTTCCCAAACTTTTATTGCCCAGTGATGTTACTTGCCTGCAGCAGAAGGTCTGACGGGCACTGTATTAACTCTCTGCTCCGTTCTCTGTGTGGTGGAGTGGGATGGTGAGACCTGCTGCCCTCTTTGCGAAGCATCATGCAGACTTTGCATGTGGAGTCCAATAGTTTCCTCCGCTGCTGTTGTTGTTTTCAACACGTCAACCAGCACCTGACTAAGTTTCTTGTTGGCCTTATGCAACAGGTTTCTGAAAACAAGTAAAATATAATTAATACTAACAACAGTGACAACACATCTTTCACCACCCTTCAACAAACCACACAATAAATATTAAACCTATTTATTTTGGTTTCAAATGGATGATTGTTAATTTTATGTAAAGAAATAATCATGAAGGAGCAACTCAATTCATCACTTGAGAAGTTAAGAATTATGTACAAGGTTGCTTACTAGGCAACAGTATGAACGGAGTTTCTTTCACTACCTTTCGGTGTCTGTATTGGTTTCTACATCATCCTGCGATGACAATTTGCATCCATCCTTGTGCTTTAGTCTTGGCCTGCCTGTATCTTCTTCTTCCTCAATTTCTTCTGGATTATCTTCTCTTGTTTTTAAGGCCTGAACAGGCAGAAGAGAGAACACAGACAGCAGCCCCGTCATTGCAAAGTTGCTGTTGGATAAACAGACTCCTGAAAACTCTCAACAACAGTGGACAGTGCGGCTGTTTGTGCAACCATTAGTAAAAGTGAATTCAAATAAGGCAGAGCAAGGCACACGCAGACACACTGCTCTTTTACGAGCACACAGGCACACACAAACACAAAGACGCACTTCTAACTCCCTTGGAGCCCAGAGAAACACTACTATCTTTGTGCTGCTATGGCAACAGGTGCACCTGGGGCACAGAGACTGGCAGAGGTGACAGCTCCACCTCCTGGTGAAACAGCAAAAATGCACATAACTGAAAAGTTTATCTTTTACTTATCTTACTTTTACTTGTCACTTATTGTTGTCAGAGAGGTGTTGATTTAACTCTGGACTGATTACTATGGGGAGCTGTTAAATAATGTATACTTTACCGGATTTTAAATCTACATGATGTGACGTGATATTTTATAAAAGTAAACAACATTCTTAACAAATAAAATATTCCTCCTGGCTACAGAAACAAAAATAAAAGAAGTAATTATAGAAGATATTATTTAAGCATTAAACTGCATTCAAAGACTTTCAACATGCATGTATTTAAATCCCAAAAACAATAAGTGTATACAATAATTGCAATGTATGTTCTTCCAGTGTCTATAGTCTATTGTAAACCTGTAGAAGCAGAATTTGACCTAATTTCTTTTACCTATTTTTACCTATTTAGAAAATATCTTAGTTTTGTCCAAAATAAAACAGGTTTATGCTGGAGATGTTTTAACAAAGTCACTTTTACCACAGTTCATTTTTAATGGACAGGCACCATAATGTTCACCTTGATTAAATTTCTTGTGGTGTTAGGTTTCACAGAAATTGGGTAAATTAGGAGAAAATAGCATGACACATTTTATCTTACCCCGACTGTGTGTGAAATACAGTAAATATGTAATAGTAAATTATAATTTCTAATGAAATTGTTACCATCAAGACTGTGTTGGAGCAGCTCATCTCACTAAGAACACTGACAGTCACTGCTTTCTCACAGTTAAAGCTTAATCATGCAATAAATGGTTAGTGAAAACCTAGCAGGCTCTGGTATCACTTCCTCATGGCATGAGGAAAAAAAATCCTAAACATTAGGAAACTAGGGCATGGATAGTCAATAGATGAGAAAGTAAGCATGATCTAGAATCTAGAATATTATTCTTTACAGCAGTGGATAAACACATTTCTGTAAATCTCTGTACAGAGATATTGCAGACACTTCTTGTGTACTGGATTTTGTTGTGTGTGATTGTTAAAAACATGCTTTAGTGCCTTACATTTATGTATAAAATGTACAGCAGATGAAACACTAAAATATGATGTTGATGAAAAAATTTTGCAAGTTTGCAAGGTCAAAAGCAAACACACAAACTGCTGCAACCACATTATTGACTGTAGTACTATCGTATATAGACAAAGACCTAATTATTTCATTTTAAAAAGTCACCTTCAGGTAAAAAGCTCCCTCACTGTAGCTTAACTTGAGTACACATAAACAATTCAACACATGCGACACTCTGTGTCTCTATGACAGCTCAGTTAGCGACACTGACCTGCTCAGGTGCCGTTTCGTTCTTTTCCAGCTCCTCCTTTAACTTTCTGATCTCTGCGTTCCTCTCTTCCAGCTCTCTTTCCAGTCTCTCCCTCTCCACCTCCTCCAGCCAAGCACCCATCTTGTGAGAAGCTCTGGGAGTCTGCGTCTTTTTCTTTGTCTCCACCTCCTCTTCCTCTGACTGGGTCTGCATGGAGGTGCTCGCCTGGCAGGCACTCTTGTTGATTCGAGCCAGTTCAGTCTGCTGGGCAAACTCAATGGAGATCTGAACTATAGCCTGTCAGAAAATATAGATCCAAAGATATTTTCTTTAGGACTCTAAAGAGTGCTCATACAATGAGAATAATTCTGTGAATCCTTACTTTGTGTGTGCCCCCTTTCAGGTTTGTACAACATATAGAGTAGGGCTGCAATGATTATTTTCATTTATTCACCAATTGTTTCGTTTATAAAACGCCAGAAAAAAGGAGCTCAGATGACATCTTTAAACATATTTTAAATGTTTAATAAAGTGACTTAAAGTATAAACACATAAAATTTGTCTGACAGAACATATGACCACCTACCTTCGCAACTTCCTCCTCTACTCTCTCCCAGTGTTGTTTATCTTCCAAAAGGACCTCCTGCCTGGCTGCCCCACGGCTCTCAATTGAGCTGCCAGCACCAGTGATGCCGTTGAGATTCTGCTCTTTCCCTCCTCTCTCTTCCTGATGCTCCTCTCTTTTCTTCTCTTGGTCCCTTTCTACTCTCAGTCTCCTCAGTTCACTGCTATGCTGCTCTTTGAGTGCGGTTACTTCTTGGACATACTTGTGGTACAGCGCTTTCCTCAGTGCCTGCAGCTGTGCTGTCAGGCCTGCAGACCTGGCAGGCAAACGCAACCCCACACCTTCCTCTGATAATTCCTCCTCGCCAGGGTCCTGTGAAGAGAAAAAGCTGTAAGTTAAAAAATTAAATCTAATGTAACAGATAACACCATCTGTAGAGAGTTATAATGAAGCAGATAATAAGATAAGAAGTTATGGGCAATAAAGGTTCCTCAAGACTGTTCCTGAAATAAACAGGTCCTCTTGACTGTAGCTAAACCCCACCCATCCTTTAGCCAGTGATAAATACACCATTTTGTTCTCTGCGCCCCTCAGGGATGATAAAGGGATGTGTTGCATTACATTAAAGCTACATTTTTCTCAACACACTACCACCCTGTCTTGTGATGAATCCTTGTCTTGTCTGTTTCACAGTCATTCAGCTTCTTCGGTGCCACTCGCCGCAAGCTTAACTTTTCCAGTCCAAACAGACAATGATTTAAAGTGTATCATGCTCAATTTGTTCAACTTTCTCTCTAGTTCTCGCTCCTCCTGTGTTTCTGTCAGTCTTCTCTTCCCCTATCTTCCTCTCTGATCTCTGCATGAGCATCAAAACATACAAGCTGTGGGAGTTTTGAGGTTGGAGTGAGAATGACAAACTAAGGAAGGATGGAAGTTGGAGTGACGCGAGTGAGATGTGGCTTAAATAGAGCGCAGTTCATTCACGCAAAACAGAGTCCTCCTTGCCGCAAAGACCAGAGTATGTGTGCTCAGTTCACAAGAAAAACGCTACATTTGTGTATTACGTAACGTCTAACCCTTTTAATTTCTTCTGGAGCAAAACTAGAGGATTTAGGGCACGGTTTAGCCTGAAGGCTGCAACTTCCCCCTCCAATCCACCCTTACTGTCATAATGTCTTAATGCATGTACACGTTTCAGCTCATGCTAAGATGTGATGCATGTGACGTGGGAGGTTTTAGATGAGGGCAAAATGTAGCAGCCAAACCTTTAGCTCCCCACTGTGCTCGTCTGTACTGTCGGAGCTGGACTCAAGAACACTGGACAGGCTGGAAGACAAAATGCAAAGTCAAAATTAGTTTTCCTACAGTCAAATAAGTTTCAAAGTCTGACATACTTTTTTAGTTTCTTTGAAATGTATTTTTAGTAGCTAGTTTTACTGTGTACTGTGTTTTATTACTATTTTACAGCTAAGTATGAATGTAAATTGTTAAACAGGACTATGACACATAACTGGGTCTACTGTTTCTAATATTATTAACCGTAAATGCATACTAGATTGTCAACAGTCAATTTTACAGCAGTATAAGTAACAGCCTTTAATATCAGTCAAGGAAAAAGATAGAAATTAGTTTTGCTTAATAGTTTATGTGTGAAAATGTCTGCACGCTGTTCTTTGCAGCAGCCATGCCTAATGATTAGTTTCATCATTAATTAATTTGCTGATTCATGGATGAATAACGATGTCTATAAAATGTCAGATGATATTATTATATTATATTATATATTATAATTTCCTTGAGACCAAGGTGTCATTCAAAACCAAACCTACAATAAAGATTTTCAGCTTATTGTCATATTTGACATAAAAAAGCAGTCAGTCCTAATATTTAAGAATCTATAATGAAGATGATTTTTGGCATTTGCCTTTGGCAATATCACTAAAACACTGACTGGATTATCAAAATAGTTGCTAGTAATTTTATATGATAACTGGCACCACTGCATTAATTAAGGTTAATGGAAAAATATTACATATCATATACCACATGTTAATGTATTGGACATTTTTTGTATGTCTGGAACTGTCTCTCAAATACGTAAAATAGATTAAAAAAGCTTATTCATTTTGGAAATCACAATCTGAATCACATTTACAAAATCAAACAGTGGAGGGCAGCAGCATCTCAGTGTTTATATTAACAGTTGGACTCAGCTTTTCTTTAGCTGTGATAGATAATATAGATAATGAAGATAATATCCATAACAAAAAGGTTTGGAAGCACTTCACTGCTGCTGTTGTTGTTGTATCAGTCTACCTGCTACCTGAGGAGACAGAAGCACTGTGAGCTCTGTACAGTGGCATCAGCAATGAACAAACAGCACAACCCAGCAGTTTTCATCATAGCTGCCAACCTCAATCATGCTAATTAAAATATTGTTTTGTCTTGTTTACATTCATTAACTTGTCTTATTCAATATACAGTGGTGTAACAGCTGAAACTAACATAGAGTGAGTTTTCTGTTTTCTGTGTAATGTTCTAAGACAGGATTTGCTGTATATATGAGTGAGTTCATTCATTTATCCTGACATCTGAATGGATACCTAATACTTTTGCCATTTACTTGTTAAGCATCAAAAGACTCAAACTGATCACTTCACATCTAGCAGATCACATTCGTCTTGTTTTCAATCCAGCATTTGAGACATTCAATGTTTTGTTATATTCCAGAGCTGATGCATTGAAACTTAAATGTGAACTGACCTCAGTCTTAAAACAATAACAATAAGATTTTGGTTAGTGTGATGTGAAAATGTAGTTTAGCATTATTTGTGTAACACAATTTTGCTGCTGTAACAGAGTGGAAAATGTGTGGAAACTAGGAATTTGGGGTCATGTGTTTTCACAGTGTCATCACCTGTGGTGTGTTTCAGTGCCTGTGACATCCTCCAGTCTCTGCTGCAGCATGAAGAGCTCAGTGGCGTACCTCTCCTCAGTCTCTGCAGCCTGCTGCTGGTAGTGAGATCTGAGGTGCTCCATCTCTTGCCTGTGATTTTCCTCCAGTTGGAGCTGCTTCTCCTGAGCCTCAGTCTTCAGTCTCTGTAACTTCTTATTAAGGGAGGTGGATGGTACACCAGATTGCTCCCCAGAATCTAATCAATACAGTGATGAAATGTAAAAATTCAATATACTTAGTATGATAGTATATAAGACTAAGTCAGTCAGAAGAGACTTTAATGTGTGAGTGTTTGAATTGTTTTCTTTCTTATGCTTTATTAAGACAATACAACTCCAGACTTACCTTTACTTGCAGAGTGGCTTAAACTGGCAACCAGCACACGCAGCTCAGACATCTCCTTCTCATTATTGCTCTTCAGTTCATCATATGCCATCTGCAATTCCGTCATCTAAGAGACCATGAGATATAAATTTCATACTAAATAACAACTGCATCCAGTATGTATACATCTGTATACAAACAGTACAGTGCACACTATATAATAACTCTCTTAGCATACAGTTTTATTACAAGAAAAACCATTTACAAGACATTATATTGTACAGTAGGATGTGCACCAATACATGCTAATGAAACTAACTTTTTTAAGATCATTATTTTGGCCTTTTGATTTTGTTATGCTTTTATAGAGAAGAAGAGATGGGTATGATGCGCAAACTGTGAAGTTAAGTAGTACAGTTTAGGTGGCACGTAAACTTACTTAATACTTTTCAATGTGACTGCCGATTAAACTTTACAATAAGAAAGAAAAGCATAACCCCTCCATCACGTTTGTGCAAATCAGGTGTTTTCAGTATGCAAGCTGACATAATAAGTGTATAATGTGTAACTGGAATATGTGTTATGTCTACAGATGTGTACATTTTCACCTTGTTTCCATCAGCTCTCAGCAGAACCTGGAGTTGTGACAGTCGATAATGTTCCTGCTCAATCCTCTCCTTTACCTGCAGAAGATTTCCATACAGCTCTACAACAAGAGAGAGAAATGTGTGTTTTTCGATGAGATTAAATTTTATCTACCTCAATTCTGAATGTGTTATTTCATTATATGTAAATACCTCTGGCCTCCAGTATTACAGAGGTGGATTCACTGGTTTCTGGCCTTTCCACTGAAGGGTGCAGTGCATCTTCTGTGTAAACACTCTCCACAAACTCTTCACCAAACATTTTTTGGAAAAACTGAAAACAGAAGAGACAGCAACATGTTTGCATGTTATGGTAACATGGCCACACATAATAATAGGATTTGTTTAGAAAACTTTTATAACTACAGCATTACCAGTAGGATTTCACTGCATTCTTCTGACACAGCTTTTAACACATCCTGGTATTTGAAGATTTTTGGTTCATCTTTGAAAAAGAAAAAACTGAAAATTATACATAATTAATTGAATATTTTAATATTTCTAAATGTTTGTTCTTGGATGCTTTGATCAATCATGAATGAATGATCAAAGCATCTGAGAACACTGCTTTGCTTCAAACACAGATGCACACAAAGGACACACACACACACACGGGCTATCAACTACACATTTGCTCACTCAGGTCACTGTGGTCTTTCTGCTTTTGCAGTTTCAGCTCCAGAGAGTGTGTGCGGGCGTCCGTCTCCTCCTGCAGCAGTTCAAGTTGGGCAGAGTGGATCTGAGACAGACTGATGCGCTGGGCCTCCATCTGCAGCCTGCACTCACCCTGTGAAGAGAAAGAAGTTACAATCATTATTACCATGAAATAATCCACAGAATGAAACTAAAAGAAACAGAAGAAGATGTCTGGACTGAAGTTAAAGGTATTTGATACATTACATTTAATTTGCAGCATGGTGCATCTATTTGCTAATCATAGGAGTTAAATGATTAAATATCATGCATCCTATTTCTACAACAGAGTGTTCAGGATGAGAGGCCTGCTATTACCACTTCTGTGACAGAGAACAAAAGGCACACAGTGAGGCCTCTTTCTGTAAATATGCGTTATGCATAAACACACATTTGTTAGGGTTATACAATTATGGAATTGCAATTCTGTTACCTTTGCCGTCATATCTTTTTAAAGTGCACTTTACATTTTAATTAGGCTGTATTTAAAACCCTTTGTTAAGATATAATCTCCCCATCTACACTAGATCTAACAGTCGAGAGTACTTTCAAAATTCTAACCACTCAGATATTTGTGCTTAAAACATGCAGATAAGGGACGCTCAGTGACTAACAAATTAATGGCAGCTGTGTTATGATGTGCCACCTCTACACTACACTTCACTAACAACAAAAACACGATTACTTCAATGATCACAACCAAACAAGTATACAAACTAACAAAACACCTACCAGAGGCAGTTACTACAACTTCTAACACTCATTCTATATTCCAAGTAGATTTGTTCTTAAATGGTAAAATATAAGGAATTTAATGTGTGTGGCTTTCTGCAATTTTGATGAAGAAATCAAGCAGACCTAATTGAAATTCTCTGATTGGTTAGATGAGTGAGCCTTCAAAAAACTTTAAGAAGGGAATATCGTGGCAGCTGTGGCAGCGTCATTCAGTGAAGCTGGATCACAGAGGAGAGCACTCACAGAGAAAGTAAGAGAGGTTTAGAACCACAGTATAAAAATGTTTCAGGTGCAGTTCAGGTGTCTGACCATCTGTTTATTGACCTTTCCATCATGCTATGTGATGTATCAAAGCATCTGCTGACACTGAAAAGCAAAGGGCAGGATGTGAGCTTAAATGACATTTACATGCTCAGTAGTCTCTCCTTCTTCTTCTGCTTCCTGACGGACAATAGACTCCGTGCGACTGCCTGTCCCATGTCTGTTCACCTAAATAAACATGCAGAAAAAAATATTATGCTCTCTCAAATAATTCTCCAGTACAGAAGCAGCCAAAAAACAGATGAACATCAAGACAAGATGCACCACTGTAGTTCACTTCCTGAGAGGGAGCAGAGAGTGATTCTATAGTAAGTATAGTATTTGGTTAAAATGATCAACCGTGCTTAACAATGAAAATTTTCTGAATGTTGCCTATTCTGCTTTTATTTCTATTCTGTTTCACCCATGAAGAATTATTCACTTGTATTGCTTTTTAAAATATTGTATAAGATTTAGAAGAACTCAGACATTATGTGTCTTTAATTACAGACAGAAATTCCTTTTAATCTAGTGTTGACTGTACAAATGTACAGTACAAGCATGTCACTCAAACAAACTGCTTACTTAAATTACTTAATTTCCCCATGCCAAATAAAATTCTGAAACATTAAAAATACTACAAAAGTCAAGTTTGAGGTGTTTTTGTTCAGGTACATTGAAAATAAAACTGTGTACCATGTATAGTAATCCAACCCAGGAGGTGCAAAAAACAATATGAAGCACAGATGTGAAATGGCAGACAGACACCTCTTTGCCTGTTGTAATTAAGACACAGTGGCAGAGACACAGAAGTGATTGGGGTAAAATGGCTTCTCACCTCAAACCCTTCACTCCCTGCAGGATGGAGAGAAACTAGAATGTACACATTTCTACACAACAGAAATGATTCAAAGCTATTACAAAACTGTGGGCGATTGTTTGATGTTTTATTTTCAGACCTTCAGATCACAAACATTCAGTTTGAGGAAAAGCAGCATGAATAAAAGCAGTTTATAAATACTGTACCATGCCCCTTTAAAAGTAGAAATGAGCAGAATATCAATGGGGTCTTGACAGTTTGCTATTATGTGCATGTTGTACTATAGCATGCGTACATTTTGTATTTTAAAATAGCACAAAGTTAAACAGATATGACTGCTCAGTGCTACCTCTCTGCTGCTCAGTGCTACCTTTGAAAGCAAGCCTGCAGACACTCGGGCAATGTGCAATCATGACTGTTAGTCACTAGTGACCAAACATGCAGTTCATGCATTTTTGATAAGGCTAATAACAATACCAAACATCACAGCATCAATTCTGATTGTGACACATTCAATGTTTACTGTGCTTTTGATATGCACAGTTTTTGATGAGCTCTTCAATCACTCAAACGTGTAATTTAATCAGACCTAAAAAGGCAGACAAAAAGGCAATGGGACTGTTTTGGTGAAGAGTGGTGCAGTGGTTGCATGCAGGTGCCTACCTGTTTGCTGATGGAGTCTCTGTCTCCGTCTCCCTGGTACCCGTCAGTGGAGTCCTCCTTACCGGCCCTCTCTAGTGAACAAGACATAACCCGGCTCTCCATTTGAGGCTGCATCTCCTGCTCTGCAGCACTTCTAGCTCTCTCTTCCTCCGCTACTGCCTCCTCTTCCTCCTCCCTTGTTTTTTCTTCTCTGCTGTCTGAAAGAGAAGTGCCCAGTTTGCGCTCCTGCTTCAACCTCTGCCGTCTCTTGCGCCTGTTTGACCCTGAGGCTGTGGACTTCTGTGGGGAGGCTCGTCCTTCAACAGGTCCCTCCCCCGAGGACTGGACTGCTGCTGGAGATGGGGCGTGTGAAAGCCTGTGGAGTTCCAGTGTCTGCCGGATGCTGTCTCTCTCAGCTTCAGCTGCCTGTAAGTGGGACTGAAGAGCCTTTACCTCCTCTTGCAGAGATTGAATCTGAAGGTGATGATTCTCAACAGAACAAACTGCCTCAGCAGCTTGTTCTTTCTGAAGCTTAGCTTTTCTTTGGGCATCCTGCCCTCTCGTCTGCTGTCTCATAATCTCTTGCTTCTTTTCCAGTTCTTTCCCTAGGCTTTCATTTTGGGCAATAACCTTCATGTTTTCTTTTTTCGCTTTTGTCAGCTCGTCTTCCAGCTGTCTCACTTTGCTCTCAGTAAACGTCAGTTGCTTGGTAACTTCAGAAAGCCTTCCAGCCAGGCTTTCCTTCTCACTCAAGGTGACATTAAGCTTCTCCATTAGCTCAGTAGAATCTTTCTCTATCATCGTTTTATCATCTCGTTGTGTGTCCTCCATTTTGGGATCCATGCTTCTCTCTTCCAGCTCCAGAATCTGTGACTGCAGGTTGGCAATCTTCGCCTCAAACTCAAATGTTTCCTTCAGTGTCCTATCTTCTAACTGTGTCTTCGCCTCAATAAGACATGTGTATTCCTCCTTCAGCTCCTGATAATTGACCTCAAAATTTTTTTCTGCAAAAGAGAAAGTTGTCTTTTGCTTTTCTATTTCTTCCCTAAGCTCAACTACTTGTTGTTGCATTTGACTGTTTTCTGCTGTGAGTGTCTTAATTTTGAAGTCCAACTCTGCCTTTAAATTGTTATTAGATTCTATTATTGTCTCCTTTTCTAATTCCTGCTCTTTCCATTTGTTCTCCCACAATTGTTCTTTCTCTTCTGTGTGATTTTCAAGCATCTCTATCTGTTTTAGTAACATTTGAATTTTGTTTTCCATTTGAACCTTTTGTTCTCCTCCCCTTCTCAGTTCCTCAAGCTCCACCTGAAGCTCTTGGAGCTGCTGGACAAGCTTGTCCGCTTTGGAGCTGTCCAAAGCCAGGTTTAGATCTTCTTTAAGGCCAAGAATTTGATGCAAAAGCTTGTCTCGCTCTGTGGCAGAACTTGCCTTTTCCCTCCTTAACATAAGCAACTCTTCTTCATAATTCATGCGCATCTCATCCAAAGCTCTTTCATGTTTTATTGCAGCTTCATTGAGAAGGTTTTCTGTGTTCATGAAGCTCTCCCTCTGCAATTCCTCACGCAGATTAGTGAGCTCTTCCTCATGGCTAAACAGAAGCTGAGTCCTCAATCGTTCCAGCTCTGCTTCCTGTGACTCCGCCATGCGGTCAAGTACAGCATCTTTCTCCCTCTGCAGCATCTCTAACTTGATCTTGTAATTAGTTATTTCTGATTCGTGTTTTGTTTCTGCCTCGCGTGCAGCTTCCTGAGCAGCAGCTAGCTCGCTCTTCAGGCTCTCAATGGTCTCCTGGAGGCGCAGCAGCTCACCTTGTTGGCTTTCCTGAGTGGTAAGACAGTGGGAGACCAGCTCCACTTTTTCTTTAGCAGAACAAAGATCTTTAAGAAGATCTTCTACCTTGGCCTGCAGATCAAACTTCTCTTGGACAACTTGGTTTAGCTCATGTCTGGTTTTATCGTGCATTGCTTGGGATTGCTCTAATGTCTCCTGAAGCTCAATAATCTTACCACTGAGAGTGTCCACCTCAACAGTGCTAACAGTGGGGTTTTGAGACAGTTGTGCTTTTAGAAGTTTAAGTTCAGCACAGTGTTGTTCAGTCATTTGCTCCACTTTCGCTGTGTGTTGCAAATTAAGCTCCTGCTTCATCTGGACAATTTGCTGGCCATACATCTCATCCAGCTCTCCCCTGAGAAGTTCCAGCTTCCTCTCAGTCTCTTCCTGCATTTTTTGAATCGTATCACTCTCAGACAAGCTGCCCTGGTGACAGCGTTTCTGCAGGTCCTCTACTGTGCCCATGAGCTGCATAATCTCATTGGACGACATTCGCTCTTTCTGTCTGGAAGTTGCAACTTCACCTTTACAATTTTCGAGTGCCACTCGTTCTTTCTCCAAGTCTAATTTACAACTCTCCAAGTCAGTTTTACACCTTTCAAAGTCAGACCTGGTGCTTTCCAGCTCATCCAGACATCTTTCAAGCTCTGATTCTTTTGTAGCCGTTCGCTGTTGGAGGTCACGCAGCCGTTTTTCAGATGACTCTAGCTCATCTTCGAGCTGTGTAAGAGAGCAGTCACGTTCTGCAATGACTCTCTCTTGCTCTGCTATAATCCGATCTTTTTCATCTGACTGTTGTATAATATTTTCATCTGTAGTCTTTCCCACATGAGCAAGCTCCTCTCTGAGCAGGGTCAATGACCACTCGTGTTCTGTGATTATTGCAGTTTGCTCCGAAATTAACTGATTTTTCTCTTTGAGTGTATGTGCAAAAGTCTCCTCGGCCGTTCTTACCTCTATCCGCGATTGCTCCTGACTCGCAATAACTTTTTCTTTTTCAGCAATGAACAGGTCCTTTTCATTTATCCTTTGTGTAAATAATTCTTCTGATCTTCTCGCTGACTACAAAGAAAACACATACAAGGGCAACATTGAGAACATAGTCTGTAACCACTTACATGTAACAGAATAAATGTCTAAAATATATCTGTGACTATCTACAGTTAACACTCAAGGCAACAACTCACCATTTCCATCTCACTGAGATTGTGCTGCAGTTGACCAATGTGCTCCAGCTGCTCGCTGCTCCTCTCCTGGTGTTTTCTGACCTCCACGTTCATTTGCTCTAACTGCTGTTGGTACTGGATGAGCTGCTGCTTGGCCTGAAGAAGATCAGCTGTTGTGCTGCTGTGGCTGGTGTTCCTCAGTGTCTCACCTGCCTGCAGCTGTGATTGTGAGATTGGACGATAATGGGGATAAAAAAATGTCTTATTTGTAAAATGTAAGTTCGCCCCCACACAGAGATTAATTACTACTTGGACACATGGATAACAACTGGTTGTGCAAAATAATAATAATAAGGACAGAAAAGATACTGTAAATATATCTGAATAGTTTCCACCTGCTGGAATTGAATATGTAGTTTTTGGCTTTGTTCTGTCAGTTCCAGGAATTCTTTCATGATCTCGTCTTTCTCTTCACGAGCCTGCTGAAGGTTAGCTGTGAGCTGGGTGATGATGCCATCTCGCTGCTTCAGAGCAGCTTCAAAGTCCTGCAGCTACAAAAGTAAAATAGAATAGAATAAAATGCCTCACACACTGCTTAGGTTTGAACAAAGGCAATAAAAAGATCAAAGGAAGTTAAGGTATTTTAAAATGTTATATGGTTAAATGTTAAATAGAAAATACCCTGTTTATCAGGAACTCCAAAAGTATGGTCTATAATAGAGTAATAAAATGTTTACCTGCTGTATTCCTTCGGTACCAAAGGCATCCCTGATTTCCTCAAGCTCTTGACTCATCTCCTCCACTGCCTGGGTTTTGGTGGCGAGAGCATCCTCCATATCCTGCGTCGTCCCTCTTTTTGTCACCTGTTGCAGGGGCTCCACCTCCTCCTGAACAGGAAATTACCAGTAAAAGCTAGCATAGCATATACAAGGTTTAACTAAGGGATATAAGATAAGCATTCAGGAGCTTAGCACTTAGTCACCACCAAGGAGTAACAGCAGTTAGTTGCAAGAGCAAAGACTGACATACAGAAATGTAGTAAATATGTTAGAAGCTGTTCCAGTTTAAAAATGGACGTTCATTTTTTTGGGATGTTGCAAAAAAGAGGATCACTTTAGCCAAAACCCAGTTTACTGATACTGGTTAAAATGCACCACTGACCCAAAATAGTTTATGTTAGTCTTATCAGTGGGAATTATTCATATTATTTAATTTTTACTTTAAATTCTTAATACAGTCAAAGAAAACATGTAGGTGCAGAAAAGTAAAATCTCTTTTTGAAGAAAAGCTGCTATAGAGCTTTTAAAATGTATTTGTTCATTTCCAGGTATCTTTAATTTTGTCGTATAACGTTAAAACTAAAAGATTTGATTTTGCAAACTTCTGAAAATGAATGAGATTGAAATTTTGTGGGTTGAAATGAAATGGAAATTATATTTGCTATTTCTTTCTTGCAAGAATAGGAATGAAACCTCCAGTTGTAAAACACAATAATATAATTGGCCTTCAACCTTAGTAGATGTAAAACATCAACACTGTTCAACTACAGCTTTTATTCTGTCACTTACATTACCTTTACCTACTGTTTGAACCAGAAAAAAGTTTTTCAGAAAATTCAAAAGGTGACAAAAATGCTTTCATATCACTGTTATTATGCTTTCTGTTTAACAGATCCTGACATCCGGAGTGCCGCTGAACACTGATCATTTGGGGAAAAATTACTAGGTTTCATCCCACACATAAGAATAAAAATAAAAATATTCCAATGATTTTCATTTGGAAAATGTATGAAATGAAAAATGTGAAATATGTCAAGTTCAGTAGCACTGATATTTTAAACAATATTTTGCCCTATAGATTAGTTTTAACGTGGTTAATGCACTAGAACTAATGCCTATCACTGTTGTTCCTACTACCGTTGATGTTGATAAAGACCTTTTGACTCATGTTCGAAAATCACCTCAGTGGATCTAAAGAGAGCAGGTCTTTGTGATACTTTGCACATCTAAAATGTCAAAAAGCCCTATTAAAGCCTAAATTCCAAGTCAGTTGTGCTTTCAACATGGTCATTTATATGATAATACAACTGTTTTTTTCTCTTTCCCCACATCGCACATAGCATATGTACTTTGTGTATTTGTGCATAGACCATTTGCAGTTTCTATGTGTGTGTATTTTTGGGTGTGTATATAAGTCTATTTTTCTTGTATTATTGTACAGCACTTGTGCTGTTTTTAAATGTCCTTATATATAAATTGACATGACTTGACATTGCAGTAATGCAGTATCTTGTGGAGAAAGTATAGCAGAAAACAGCAGTGATTAGTGGGTTATAGGAAATCTTGCAGAAGACTAAAATGTTAAGCAAATAAGAGAGTAACGTCCAGCAGCCATTGGGTTTGCTAGCAAAGCCAACAGTAGAGCCAAAAAGATCTGCTTGATCGGATTACAGTACCCAGAAAAAATCCTTCGAAGAAATCATCTCATCATGGCACCCATTTACCTGTTGATTCAGTGAATCATTAATGTTTGTGAACTGCAAAGTGAAAACGCTGTCTCATGATTTGTATAATCTGTTTCATTTAAAACTATTATTAAATATTTCTTTTACTAGAAGCATGGACTAAAAATCACATTTAAAATCACCCTTGTTTTTGTTTTGTTTTTTGCTTAATCAGACAATGTTTTAATGTACTGTCATGACATTAGATAACAGCAGCAAATCAGTAAGTAAAGTTTAAACAATTTCACATTATATTTTGAGCTTTTGCAGCTTTTATTTGACCTTAAACAGTCAGCGCATGTGCACAGCAGTCAGCGTGGACACAGCTTAAGAACATGAAAGGTTAATTTTGCACCAAAGACAAATTGTTTCAGCACATGATAATATTATCACCTGTCATGTGGTCTGACTCAGCAGATGCACACTGATGAGAAAGGCCATCATACTGACTGACTGACTACAGTGTTCCTTCCATTGCAGACACCAGCAGCATTTCCAAACAAAACTGCAGCAATATGCGGCAACATACTTAACAAGCTACAAGTAAATAATGGAAAACCTTGTAAACAACTAGAGGCTATAAATTAGCCACATGCAAAATCTTCTTCAGCCCATGAAATTCCACAAAAACACCCCCGGCAGTCAGCCTGTAAACAGTGCCATGAGTTCTTTCATAATTAATACAGAGAGAAATTGAGCTGCAGGTGTGGCCATAAAACCCCTGTGACAGAACAACACTGCAAAGATGGATCATAAAAAGTGATGATACATATTTTAAGAAAGGTCATCTCACCTCTGAGGAGTAATCTTCAGCAGTAGTGGACACTTCACTCTCCGGCTGCACATAGAAAATTTAAAAAGAATATAAAAGCCATGTCAAAGAAGTGACACGCAAATTAACCAAAAATAAAATTTGTACAACTAAACACAATCCAAGTAAAGGTTTGCTAGAACTTACTATATGAAGTTTCAGTACAATTTGTGGGAGCTTTTATTATGAAATTAAAGATTAATATTGTATAATACAATAATTAATATTTGCAAAAGTCCTCTCAACATATAATGCCACACATAAAGGCCCCAGTACAACGTTAACTCATAACAATTTGAAACAATACCTGACTTATGTCCTGTTTCAACAGGCACTCTGCAATCCAATAAGGCATTAAATGGGGGCTGTATGTTTTGTCAGTTTTAATGAAAAAATTATAATGTAAAGCTGAAATTCAAATCTGAAAGTTGAGTTAGTGATCTTGAAAGCTGAAAAAAATAGCCTAACCAAACTATAAATAAGTGTATGACAAACATTATTTTCATAAACACTAAAAATAATAATAAAAATATTTTTATTTTATTTTTACAATTTAAGTCTTACGTTCTTTTGGCACTCTTCTGGCTCAGGTGGCAGGATTAACAGGGAAGGGTGTGCTCTCCTGAGATACTGCACCTGAAGACCCTGTTGCCTTCATTAAATGTGGGAACTTTATGTCTCAGAATTCCCTACACCATATATTTAAGTAATTGACCATTAAGATGTACTATTTGACATTATTGACTGACACTTTGGTTATATTATTATTTTTTCATGTTTCAAGATCACTAACTCAGCTTTCAGTTTCAAATTTTAGCTTTTTTATTTACAATTCTTTCTTTCAGATTGACAAAACATATGGCCCCCATTTAACACCATATGCTTCTGTCACAGCTTCTTTCTCACTGCCACAGATTAATGACAGTCAAAGTCTTCAAATGGAAACTGTATGTGGACTGGAAGAGGAAAGAATTTGCAGGTTTTTTGCTTCAATTGATTGCAGAAGTCTAAAGTCACCTAACCTGCAGCGATGTGCAAACGAATAAGAATATTGGCCACATAACATGTGACATATCTAGAGATGGGCCATGATAGCCTTTTCCATTTTGGCGCATAATTCCCAGATCTGCTGAGCTCTGACGCCAACAAATTTCTTATTAAACATTTTATCTCTTCTCATTCTTTTATTAACAAGGAGCTCTAGAAAGGTTCACTTCTTTATTAGCTTGCTGCTGCTGGTTAAATTCACAGATCAGCAGCAAATTTATAGTGTTAGTGTTTAGAGTAACTATCTCAGATACATTTAATAATCATTTCATTATGCTGCTCATCTCACTTTCAGATTGTAGGCACAGTTTGTGAACGTTAACTAAGATGACATTAACACTGGTTTTGTTTCTGTCTTCTCAGTCAAACAGAGGTGATTTGACACTTATTTTAGCATTTAATTACTTGAGAGGAATTTTAAAGGATTCAGATCAGATACTGGATTTAAATGTAATAAATGCTACTGAAGACGATCCCTAGACATGACTGTGACATTTTACTACATCCTCTTTGATAAGGAAGCCTGATTCAAAGTTTACTTCTTCATGTCTGAGAAGCATCAGTGACTCAGTACATTTGTATTTGCAATTATAATCTCTTTCAGATGCCAGTGAAAGACTTGAGAATAGAACATTTTGATGCTGTAGTGTTTCTACAGCAACAGCAGCATCACAAAGTGTCTGAAGAGAACAAAGTGCCATGAACAGTCAGCCCGAGATAAGAACAAAAATTGTTAAATAATTAACCCACATAAACAATTCACACATAGTGTCCTGCATGGTCTCTTTAATTTAATGGTTTCATTTCTTACAGCAGCTCCAAATCATGCAACACAAACATACAAAATGTCCCAGAGTCTTTCATAGAAGAGGATGTAGCTCAGTCCCAAGGTTAAAAAAAAAACTTGCCGCTCTGTGAAAACATTCATACATTCAATCAACCTTAAGGTCTCCTGAAAAGTACTGCAAGGCCACAGGAATTGGACACACAGAGCGACGCATATAAAGCTATTTCAAGGCAATTGTCTGTTTCCATGGCAACCAGTAGTATTGTGGGCATGTACCGCATCAAATGTACAGTGGGTTCATGAGCGAGTGGCTGCACAGTGCCAGTGAAGGGCTCAAACGATGGAAAAAAACATGTTAAAGAGCCCTCAGGTTTCTGCATCTTTTTTAAACTGTTTTAGATGGTTTAACTGCAGAATAATGTAATAAATAAATAACGTTTATTTATCAGAAACGGGCTCCAACTCAGACTCACAACAAGAATTAATTGCAGGTTTATTAAGCTGGGGAGAAAACATTTAATTACTGATCTTTTTTTTTAATCATAAGAAGACATAGCATGCCAGTGTTATTAAGTTTCAAATAGCATACCTGATAAAGTTATCTGTCAGTGATGTACACTCACTGAGGTGTGTCTCATATTTTGGCCAGACTCTCTAAAAACCCACTGAATACTAACTGGTCGAGTTTACACCTGCTCAGTTTCCATTCTATAGTATTAAAATAAATAAAAACGTATTACAAAATTACAAATATTTGCGTATTAACTTTAGAACTGAAACCATTTGTCAATTGATTAGTGGATCATCAGAAATTAAGTGTTAAACACAGTATTTTGATAATCATTTTAGAATAATTTTAATTATTTTTTTGAGCAACAATAACCAAAATTTACTGGTTCCAGTTTTTGATTATTTTCAGGTTTTTTGCAAAGTAAATATCTTTAGGTTTTGGATTGTGGCCTGGATAAAACGTGGGATTAAAGGAATTCTAAAGGACATTTTTTTAAAGGATTAGGTGATTAAGTCAGCAAAGTATAAGATAATCAAATTCATCAACTGCAGCCCATCTTAACTATCAATATCTTTTCTTTTCTTTTTTTCGGTGTCACAGAAACTTAGTTTGTACATTTTGTCCAGGAACATCAAGCTATGAGTCAAGTTGATATATTCATTAAAAGGAAAGGAATATACTGATACTGAACGTGTGCCAATATTTCTAATAATCACCGCTAGTATTAAATGTGAAAAGGAAGTGCAGGTGTCTACCTCTATGTTGTAGGTCTGATCATGCTTGACAGTCTCTCCGCTCCGCAGTGTCCTTGTGAAGGTAAACTCCGTAGTGGGTGGGTCTTTATTTCCTTCTCGAGATCCATCTCTGCCCCCGCCTGAGACCTCTTCTCCTCCCACAGACTGATCCGGCTCGACCTCCACCCTTCCCTGCGAATCCCCCTCCGAGTCCTCCGTGGCCTTTTTCTTCTTCTTTTTCTGTTTCTTCTGGGAGTTTGCGTGAGCTTTTCTCTGGCGGTACTCAGCCAACTGTAGAGTGAAGAGGGGAACAGATAACAATTACACTTTTTACTTCAAAAGGTGTCCTTGGAAGTAAAAACACATTAGCAAAAACTTTAACAGACATCCTTTTTCTGTGTTATTCTAATCTACATTTCCACTTGTAGCTTCCATTCAGATGTTGTTTATCTGACACTAATGCCCAGACTTAACGGAAAGAAACAGCTTTAACCTAATTCACAACTTCATCGTTCTGCTCAGCACAGAGTTAATACCTCTAAAAAACATTTTTAAAAAACATCGACCTACTCTGAGACTGCACAGTTTGGAGAAACTCAAGCGAAACATTGTTTGCCCCAAAAATGTGTCTTCCCTGCTCCGAATAATTCCTCCCTCCCTGTGTCCATATGACCGGACACATGCCTCTTGCTGTGCCAGGTGCTAATCCTGACTAAAGGGATTACATTTTTAAACTATCTCAGTGATTTGTCTAAAACAGCCAATAACATGTTGTGCTTTCTTCATGATTTCGAAAATTTGATTCTCTGCTTTAATCAGCTCCCAACAAAGTTTTGTTTTGGTTCAGTATTAAAAATGATGAAAAAGTGGATATAAATGATAGAAATAACTTGTTTTGTTGTCATAAATACTAAACTCCACTTCATATCAATTTAACAACAGTGTTTGTGTTCACTGAGATTAGAAGTTTATATGAATTATCCATTTTCTGATTACTTTGTCTCAATCACCATTATTCGCAATATACTTATTTTAAAAACAGAAACTTGTACTGCAGTTAAACAGTTTTACTCTTTACTCTGAAAAATAAAAAGTATTTTGGTTAATGTTGTGTTCTGCACATCCGTAACCTCCTAATATATTTCTTAATTAGGTTCCTTAAAAAAAACTGTGGACAAGTTATATAGAAAACTGTGATCTCTCTATAGGTTACACTATCAATTAACTGTAAATGATCAATTAGAACAGTTTTAATTGAGCACTGTCTCTATTTCCCCTTTAATTTGCACCAAATAACTTACTGTGGTTCTCTCAAGGAAACTGCCGTATCATGTTTTTTTAGTCACACTCTTGTACATGAACTCTCCTTCTCCCTCTTTGTCTTTAATATGCACAAACTGATTCTGTACAGTAAACAAAAGCAGCAATTTTACATTAAATCATCATCAGGGACATGATGATACTAATTACACAGCCTGGACGTTAAGTACTACTGAGATCCATTATTTATGAACAGCCAGTGACAGCAAAGAAGCAGCAGAGTCAGTTGAGCAGGGCAGACAGCAGGGCTACAGGTGTCACAGCACAGGTGCTGCATGGATTGTGATAGATATAGATAGGCTGTTTCCGAGGATACCGTGCTAATGCCTGCTCAACTGTCTGGGAAATACCCATGAACGCCACAACAGACAACATGTATCTCTAAACTAGAGATTAGTCAATCAATCAGCTAATAAACAGAACATTTTTTAATCAGTTTCTTTCATTTTTCATAATTTTGCTCCAGTTTCCCGAATACGAGGATTTGCTGGTTTACGTTATGTTGTTGTAACTAAATCTCTTTGGGTGTTTAAATGTTGATCAGACAAAAAACACTTGAATACGTAACACTGGGCTTGGGAGAGATTTTAATGAACAAATTTCACTATTTTCTGATATTGTATGAGAACAATCGCAAAAATAAACTGCAGATTAATCAACGGTGAAGTTGTTAGTTAAACCATAACCCAAATGTGCATTAACAAACATGTCTGGAAATATTGTTATGCATTCACACTGGTTTAGAAGTGGTTTGGTTTGTAGTTTTGTAAGTAGTTAAGCATTCGGGAAACTGTCTGAATTGTCAGAAGAATGGCATGATATGGTTAAAATCTCTAGTAAAATCTAGTGAATGGATGTTAAACTGGGATTATATTGTAAAACTACTTTTGTCAAGGTCAGTAATTATGTTTTATGCTTAAATTCTGTGATTTATGGATAATATTACCAGATGCAAATGTTTATGTTCATTCAAATTATTAAAAAGCCAAACAAATCAAGAAACATCATTCAAGTTATCTACACAATAAATGATACATTTAGAAAATTTCACAATGTAATAGTTCTTATTACTGACCTTCAAATTCCCGTGTGGAGTTTTTGACTACTATAGTAGTAACACAGTATATAGCAACATTTGTATAAATGATTCACTGTTCAACTTGTTCTTCTGAACACACACAAGGACGCACAAGCATGTAAAGCAATACACGCTGTCCCATTGGTTTCACACTATTCACACCTAATCTACAGGTAAGGTTAATATGAAAAGAAATGCAGAAATGTGCCGGCAAAGGCAGGAAAGAAAACTGTGAGCAAGTAAAAACACCTGTTAAAAACTCCCTTTGCCCACAGTGATCTACAAAGAAGAGCATCAAATACAGACATTTCAAACACTGGAACCAGCAAATGTCTTTAAAACAACTAAAACAATTCCTCAATCATCACAATATGTTTTTTTTGTTGTTGAATGACTTATCGATTACTTAAAGCAGCTCTACTTTGCTCTCATTGACACGTGCAGCAAAGATTTTTTGCCTCCATTTGAAGAACCCCACTCCTGACAGGTCCGGTTTGGTGATGCTGTACATAAGATTAGAGGCTGACACAGCAGAGCTGAGAGTGGGCACGTCCCCACCTACAACACACAGCTTAAAAGCTCAAAGGGCAACTTGATCTGTGCCTCAGCACCTCCACACATGCTCCACCCTCACCCCAAATATTCCCACTTATCAGTATTTTCAGAGGAGCGTTACCCATCACATACCAGGGAAACACCAATCTCTAAAAGCAGGGCTGTTTTTTATTTCTGATTTAAGTAGAATAACACACAAAAAGTGTGATATGCAGAGGATCCACCAGCAGAAATCACCCTGAGTTTTAGAAACATGCAGGGACCTTTCCATCAAGCTGCTTATCATAGCTGGCTGCCCTATTTGGCTGGTTAGAGCGGAGCAGTGGCTGAGCATATGGAGTTCTGGTGCCCGCATAGCTGCATGCACCATCTGGGAAACAGGGACTACGTAGGTGTATCACCATCTGCTGTCTGAAAACATTTACACAGGCATATTTTTACGCTGCCTTTTATCGGTGTCAAACAGTTGCTGCCTAATAGCATCAACAACAACAACAACATCCAGTAAACTGTAATTTTTTTTTTTCTTAAGTGGTGACATCCACTAAGTTACAGTTACAATCTGGTTGTACTGGGAGGGGCAGAGCCACAAAAACAATGTTGTGACTGAACACTGATGTATGTCTAAATCTTATGTAACGTAAGATATTGTGTAAACACAAGCAAAATTAGTTTTTCAGCAGAATATGTTTCTAGCATATACTACAGCATATTTAACTGCCACAAGAGATGTTATCATGGAAAGAATCAGACGACTGGGAGCAGGGTTGTAGACAATAGGCAAGACTGATCAATGACAATATTGGATTTTTATATGACTTTTCTTCAATGTGATAAAGACTCTTAATTTGTAAGGAATTTAAGATGACTGATTAGATTAAAAAACATTCATGAGAAGTTTCTTAATTGTCTTTCTAGAAAATGTATAATTATATCTACTATGTGAGAAGATCTTTTTCACACTGAGTCTCACTAAAGCAAGATGTGAAAATGCTGAATGCTGAAAATGGTTTGGAAAGATCTTCTCTTTACTTATTCCCTCTGTGCATTTTTAAGATACAACAACTTTGTTATGAATAATAATTTGTGTATGGCAACAAAAAGGGCTTGATTACTTGTTATGAATTCTTAAAATTGCATGTCAATAAGTAACATAAACGGAGTTCTGCAGTTTGAATAATGCCTGTAAGATGATACTAAAACTTTTCCACCAGTCCATCGCTGCCCGGAAAGGAAGTTCACAGCTTCCTTTGTCATGTGTTGATGACAGTGGCAGCAGTGTCGCGTTAGTCAACATCGACGGACAACTGTAAATTCTCTGCTATTCACAAACAGTCCATATAACAAGTAACAACGGATAACAATCCTGAAAACAAAACAGCAACTGATGCTACAGCTGCTCCACCTGGTTCATCCCCAGCGCAGCAGGTACACAGGCAGTGTAATGGCTGTGAAACACATAAAGACAGTTAAGTCTCTTCACACTGTTTCCCTTTTCTCTGTTCTGACTGACACAAAGAATAATTTCTGTGGTTTATCCTGGAACAACAATTCTGCGCACATACATATCAGCAGTCAATAGAGTGTTAAAGTTTGTGACAAGACCACAAAAAAAATCACACCGAGGCCATGCAGAGCAACAATGAGTTATTTGATTTTGCTAATTTTACAGACCAACAAATCTCTCTGAAATAATATTTTCATAACTCTTTATGCCTTTGCCTTTTCATAAACTCCTAGCCAAGATGAATGTCATGTGTCCTCTAACCTCTACAGAGAACTATAGAGTTACTTGTACAGTATCATCCCTTTAAAGCCACAGTCTCCTTCCCAACCTGACACACAGAGTTTATCAAGCAGCACAGAAATTTATTCAGAGAGCTGCTACTATAAGAAGCTGACCAGAAAGACCAGTGTAGTGTGTCAGATCCATCTTAACCGGCAGAGAAGAGCAAACATAAACACTGTGTCACATGTTTCCCTATCTGATGGGTCTTGTAGATGATCAAAACTTCAGAGATACACTATCAGTCAAAAGTTTGGACACACATAGGAATCACCATGTTGTTCATGAAAAGATACATGTCTGTGTTACCATAATTAAAAAATGATTTTCTAATAATCACTTATCCTTTGAAAGTTAATAAGCTTGCATTAGCAAACACAAAGTGCAATTGGAAGACAGTACTTATGTTTGC
>JAUMHL010000003.1:8916078-8927949 GCA_032362345.1 Sandelia bainsii
TGTGATGTTATAAAATCTGCTTTTCTTTCACAAACATGGTCATTTCCATGTGTGTCCAAACTTTTGACTGGTAGTGTCATGGCGTGTGTCTCATCCAGGCTTGTTTTTTGTAATTTCCTCAAGTCTACGTATAGATTTCAAACCATAACAAACAGCAATTCACCTGGAAAACAATCATCACTTAACACTTTCATAGTTGTTATTCAGTAAAAAAAATCAGACTGGCACAAAAATTGTAGTGTCAAACAAACCAAACTGAAAAACTGTAAAATAAATAAATAAAAGGTACTGGAACTAAAGCTGTGATCAGTGAGTTATTTTAGGGACACAATCTGCCAAAATATCACATCAAGCAAAAACAAGTTTTTGAAGACCAAAAAGAGTAAAAGTGCTGCCTTTCCTACATAAAGTTGGGTTCAGTCACCCTCCAGGTTGTAGCTAATTAAAACTGGACAGCTGTTAGACGATCACATTCAATTAATCACCTGAATCCCTTCTGAAGCAGCACAGCACGACAATATAAGAGTTTCAGATGTTCCCAGTATTTCGTGGTTGAATTACAGATGATAAATACTGTAACATAAAAGTAAAAACACTCATATCTACAAGGTCAAATATTTAGGTACAGAAGCTGCAGTGGTCATAGTCCATCTATCACACACAGCAATGCAGGATATGTCCATGATTAGTCACCTGTAGGATTAACTATTCAGGCCTAGGCTAAGTAGATCAACTTGTACCTTTAGTACACTGACCTTTAGGATATCTGGAAATCCTGACAAAACCTACTTGCATACTGTAGAAGTACTGTGGAAGTCTACAGCCAGACTGTCTCGCTCTCCCGGCTCTTGCATCTTTACTGCTATAAAAACTATTAAGCCTATAATATACTGCAAACCAGTTTGTGATTATTAAAATAATATTTGACATAGCGCATCAGATACTCACTGCCCTAATGGCTAATTTTGCAGAAAACACCTAATTTTGCATGAATACAAAATCACATTAACCAGTTTTTAAAATAGGAGATGCTGATAAAATTACAAAAATATGTACTTTTAATCAGTGACCAGTAGACACATCAGGGACTCCGAGAAACAAATAAGCAAGCTGTCCTCCCTGAATTATGGCTCCATCAGTCCATTGAGTAAAATTAAACAGACACTGCAGTGTTCTTCCCCTGAGCCAAACAGTATAATTTTAAAAATGTGGAACAGCAACTGGGCTGGCACATGTTATTCTCTCAAGATTAATTAAAAATCAGTGCTGCTCAAAACACACTGATGTGATGAACTGATAGACAGGTAGAGGTAGTCGGATCTACAGATAAAAGATTCAAACTAAAAGGAATTATAGTATTATAAAATAGGCCTTGTTGAAGCCTCTACAAAGACTGAATTTAGACAGTGAGGGTCTAAAAGAGGGAAGAGAATAATTAAACAACATATCAAGAAGAGAGTGTTAAAGTCACAGACATCACCCTGGTGATATTTGTAATTTATGCCACACAGTATCTTAGTCTGTGGGTTTCTTTGACCTGACACAAAATCTTACACCACCTTCAGCTCATCACTACAGCAATGGGTGAGTCTCAAAAGATGAAACTCAAGGGTTCATCTACAATGTAACTGGAGCCCAAATCAAGTCCATAATGCTGGTAATGCACTTGTCAATATGTTCCATTTTTCTAATGAGAAAAGTAAACAAAAATCTGCAGCTAATTGCTTAGATCACACACCTGGCAACACCAGCCCACAAATTGCACTGGTCATTGTCTGCTCATGATGCAATATGCAGATGCTTAGGACATAATTTCAAACTCACTCTAAAAAATGAAGACTGACTATTTTACCTTCACTCTGAGATCAATCTAAACCCTAGTTGCTGTTTCAATGTGTAAACAAGTATATCATGTTGGTTTTATGTAAATTATTTAATGTTTAGTATCAAATATACACCACTCATATTCAGACTCATACTTTATTACATATTTAGAATAGGTGGTTTAAATGTCACATAGTTTGTGAGTTTCAAAAGTACTCAGTAACATCATCTAAACACTCTTTTGCACAGTTCCCCACTTCAACACCATCTACTTCTTACATTTTGTTATGTTTTCCAGACTTAAATCTATCCATATCTGAGCTAGCAAGATCCAGTCTGGGGGGCTCCTGGAACAAATGGTTATGTCCTGGATATCCCTGCTAACCATTATCAATGTGTTATCCATGAAATATCTGGTGAAGTTTCTCCCCTGCATGTGATGACATGGTGACACACTACTGGGGGAAAACACAGAGGGACCTTTAAAAATTTGAAATGCCAAAGCTATAACCAGGGAGATGGTCTTTCTCACAGTCTCTACCACTGCACAAACCTAAAATTCAGAGCGCCACGACTGATACAAAATCACGAGTGACCACAGGACACACAGCATATTAGATATTCTTCTTGTTGAGTCTGCCTGACAAAATTCATCATCATTCAACACAAACTCTTACCGCCTAACATGGTTTCAGTGTGTTTCATCTATTATGTGAACAAAGTGGAGGCTGACACATCACACTCGTCTAACAGCCTCCTACTGATAAAATAGCATGAAGTTAAGATTTGCAGGACTCTTATTGACAGAATTACCCAAGATGTTTGGGTACACACAAATATCAATAACAGAGCTGCTGCGAGGTCATGCAAAACCTCACCAGCTGCAGCTACAAGAAGTGCATGGCTCAGACGGAGCAGTGTACCATCTATGTCACTGGCTTTTATCACACAAAACGTTTACTACTGCCACAAAATAAAAATGACAAGGGCATTCATCTAGAAACGGTCATATCAGGTCTAATGATCCTTCTTTTTGCAGAGTTGTTGCTGAACAGGTGGGGGTTGTTCTGACCTAATTGTTGGTGCTGCTGGTTGATAAAGCCAATGAAGCACAAGTTTCACATGTGGGGCAATATTGGCTCTAGCTAGTGGGGATGTGTCCTGTAAATCCTGTTACACCAGCCTGTCAGCCTCACTTCAGGTGGCGTTTATAAGCCTGTGATAACGATGGGACGTCTTGCTTTGTGGGCGATTACATTAGCACTACCTGCGCCCTCCTACACGCCAGTTGAAGAAAATAAAAAGAAGCACAGGAGTAACGTTTAAAGCATGCATCATGACAAAGGAATCTGCGGCTAACAGTGGCTATGCTAACTCCCACCCCGGCTGTCAGAGCACGGCGCATGTTTTCTGAGACTGACAGCTGAGAGGGGGGATATGAAAGGGAGAGCGCGGGGGGTAAAACAGCTGACAGACACAGCCGTGAGAAATTAAGTGGTGGACAACATGAAGTTACTACTTCACAGCCCTGATAGCAATGTTAGTGACTTATGCTAACACTAAAAACGGACAACCTACCTTTGCTTTGCCGGCCTCCAGCTTCTTTTGCCTCTCCTCGTCTTCCATCACCGCTGTCTCTGTAGCTAAAACAAGAGGGAAACTGCTTCATACGAAATATCAGCTACAAAATCCTAGAAGCCAACAGTTAAATATATCTCGTCTGGCTTCCAGCTCGCTGCCAGAGACTTCCAGTCGCCTTTACTAGCTGCTGTCTCCTTGCTGGTATTCCGCCGCCATGTTTTCCACGTAAACACGAGACCCAGCTATGTTGACGTCGTGTAGGTGCCTTTACGGCCACGCCCCCTAGCATTCCACCAGTGGTGCTTTCATGGTACTGTCAGAAATATTGGAATTACTAAATATCCAAAATATCCACCACAACGTTGTTGTGATGATGTGTAACAGTACATTTACTAGACTTAAGTACAATTTTGTGGTACTTGTACTTTACTGGAGTGTTTCTATATTATGTTACTTTTATTCTTGCTCCACTACAGTTTAGAGGGAAAGTTATACCTCACCTTTACCTGCAGTTTTTCTTCTACATCAAGTCACAGAGATCTTTGCCCTTATTTCTTTACTCATTAACAGAATTGTTTGGCACATTTATGGCACATTTCTCATATGTGAAAGGCTGTTTTCAGTTTTTAGCACAAATGTCAAGCGGTCATTTTTTAAAGATTGAATTAAATGAATGTTGAATGATTTTTTTTTAATTAAATTCTCAGTGTATAGCAAGTTTGCGGATAATTATTACAAGAATAAAGAGCACTGTTGTAATATTTTACATAATATAGGTTTTACTGTATCATGCAGCCTGAATTCAGCTTAAAACATCTCCTCAGTTTCTATGGTAACAGGAGTAAAGGTTTCAAGAGCTGTCCTAGTTAAGAGGCTTCTTTTTTATCACCAAATATTTTAAATTCAAAGCTGCATTTTCTCCTAATAAAGACTTCACCCATCACCTCACATTTTACAGCACAACTGAAATATTTGAGCTGTCTTGGCTGAATGTGACAGTAGGTAACATGAGAGACTGGCATCAGTTTCTAGGACAGATGGGGCTGTTAAAAGAAAGCATGACCAATATTGTACTTACCGACTCCATGTGGAATTGTATCTACTTATATAGGCTAATTAAAACAGCTTTTGGTGATGCATTGTCACGTCTTGTAAGCTGTAATTCAGCTAGTGACAATCAGGGACAAAGCAGGATTTTAAAAAGGCTGATCATTTACATTTACTAGTTTCTGCCTTTTTTCATTTGTTGATAGTCTGTAAATCATAAAACAAACATAAACAAATAAGCTTATTGCTTTGTCATGTGCAAAGTCACACTGTGCTGCCCAACTCTAATTACTTCTTATTACCAAAACAAACAGTTTAATTTATATTTCTCTAAATATTCACAGTTTAAAAGACATTATTCTATTATTATCTATTCTATTCTATCAAGTTAAATATATTTTTTACTGTAACAGTAAATCTAAAACAGAACAATTAAAGATCTTGTGCAAGTTATATGTATCTATAAAGTATTTTTACAGGTCGAAGTCCTGTTACCTGATAGAAACCCCACAGACTTCACAAGTTTCCAAACTGTTTAAATTTCTATTTAGTTTATTAAATTACTGATTTGAAACATACCAGCAGCTGCAGGAGAGGAGGCGGCTCTGTGTCTCCGGCTGACAGGAGCTGAACAACTTATCGTCTGGCAGATCTTGAATTCCACCCATCTTCTTTTGGACATTCTTACTTATTTTCTACCACCTGTGAATGCCTCCTGTGAGTGAAACAACATCTACAGGAATCACTGAGCATTTGAAAGTATTGTAAGTTTTTAAATTATTGATTCACTGAGGGAGTACTGTGTCAGCAGTTACCCAAGCAACTTTACCAAGTAGACCACAACAAATGGTTCGGGACAGAATTTAATCTAATATTAAAACACAACTGCAGTAATATCCATGCATGAAATAAATTCGCGAAGCAGTTCCAAGAGCATCAGAGCAAGTGAGAAACTGTGAACGCTGAATTTAAAGTGGACAAGCGAAGAGCATACACACAGACAAGAGGGAAACAAACTTTATGATTTTATGTGTGTTTTAACTGGATGTATGGTTATTGGGAACTGCATGGCCATGAAACAGTAAAAAAAATGAAGCGGTAAGATGTAACATGTATTAATTTTCAATTATTCATTATATTATCCCTTAGTGTAGGATCAAATTCACTGCAACTTTCTTTGCTGTGTCTTCCACTTCTCCCTCACAGCATTTTCTCCCCACTAAAAACGACTAAAGAGACAGAAGATTTGCTCCCTGTCATAAGATTATGCAAATATAGTCAGATGTGCTTTAAAGAAGTATGTGGAACATGGAACTGGGTGTGGAAATGGAAAATAAGCTGTGTCCAGAGACAAAAATGAACACCTTGTGCTGGCTATCATGAAGAGTGCTGTTTTAACTAAAACAGTCTAAAACACTTCAGTCTAGGAGCAGCAGCAGACTGAAAGCTTATTTGTATAATGAAGATATCACTGTTCTGTATTAAAATATGCATGAGTGGTGGGACTCATCAGTAAGGAGAAGCAATGGGTCAATAGGTTTCTCAGTACCAAGTTGTGAGCCATAACACATGGTGAATACCTTCTTGTATCTCATGGGCATATTAGAATGCCATCTGCCACATAATTAATTATTAATGACGGTAACCCTCAACTTTGTGTTTTTATGATTATTCGTGATCATTCTTGGCTTGTGTCACATAGCTATGGAATAATTCAGCGTCTTCTCCAGAGGTCATGCCCTTTATACTGTTTCAAGGAATCCAAGGGGTTTCAAAGCAAACCTTAGTTTGCTATCATGCTATATTAACTTTAACTATGAAGGGCAGAAACAGTTCTGAAGCTAAATGTATTGTTATGTTTGTAATAATTATATAATTATATTGTACATGTATTATTATAACTTCAACATTCAAGATTAAAAAAATAATTTTGTCTTATAGTTTCCTAGTAAAATTAGAAGTTATACATTGAGTCAGGAGAATTTGAGCTCATGAGTATTTCTAAAATTCTCCTTACAGGCCTACAACCCTTATTGTGCTGTACCACATCACTATACCTGGTGGCATTAATAGAGAGACAATTGCTGTAACCAATGTCAGAAATAAACAGTGAATGTAAACAGAATCTTATTTCGAACTGTTGCTTATTATATGAACAATTCATGGTTATATGGCAAATAAAAACTTTTAACCCGTAAATGTAAGGAAGCTGTTTGCTCCCATCTACTGTTTCGAAGTGAGCAGAACATCATTTTTACTCCAAAACGCAGGTGGCGCTCATAAACAAATGTAACGTAGTTCTCAAATACCAAATCTCGAGAGTTCACAATTTTCTCACCCGGATTTGGAGAGAGCTGTCCCCGGCATGTAGGTGACCAACCGAGAAACTAAATTAAACGAAATATGGTATATATGGTTTTATTTACTCTCTACAAGAAGTCTACGCTTTGACATATTGATAAAGTGATAAACTGCACACAGTCCTAAGTCGTTACGGTTGTTGCTGTGTGGTTAGCCTGGACTTTTCATTCACACATTTTGGGCAGTCTTATGATGTTCAAGTGATGACTGTAGAAAGTAATTTGATTATATTTCTGGCGACTGGTGAACTTATTATCACTGTGTGCCTTGTGTCTTTACTTAGTTTTAGGTATCACTACTCATGTTAGCTTTTACATTAGCGTTATGTGTTAAGGCTACGTGTTAGCAAAGTTTGTGTCTCAGTTATGTTAATGCTTGTAAGCAGTGGAAAGTGACACATTTTTAGTCTGCATGACTATTTATTTCATATAGTTTAATATTAATGTTATATGATATATTTATCAACATTATATTGTTGAAAGTACTCGAGTTGTCGTCGTTCTCGTCTTGGCACTTTGTTGAAGGAAGTAATGTAACGATTCAGCTCTAGTGAGTCGCTACTGTTTTTTTAGATTTTAAATACAAAAATATGGTTAAATTATACATTTTTAGATATAGACAGGTTAAACTTACCTTGATTGTAAATGTAGAAACTTTTCTTGTAATTGGCTGTACAATATTTCGTCATATCTTGTTAAATTATGTCAAATATATATCATCTTATTAAATAAGAAGGTGACATTTCCTTTTAGTACCCTGTTACAGACATTTAGCTAATGTGCCTACAATAAGTAAGTATTGATCCATATGCATGAATCTTCAGTCTTTTGCTTCCTGAATGATTTGTCCAGTTTTGTTTCCTTGACTAGATTTTTCTTCTTTATCATATGTTTGTTTAGGTCCACTAATACTGGCAGCGATGTGATTGTTTAGTGCCCCCCCCATTGAAAATGACAGCAGTAACCAGAATGAGGGCTCTCTTCAGCCTCCATCAATCAGTGACGTTGCCGTGTGGCATTTGGCTCACCCCAGCAACATTAACATCAACCTTTCGTCACAGTGGGCTTTGTAGTGCTACTACAAGAAGCAGTGAGCCAAAGACACCAGTGAACCCAGAGAATGAATCACTGCTGGAGAACCTGAATCTCATGGGAGTTGATGTGAAGATGGCACGCCAGCGTCAGCCTGGGGTGCTTCGAAAAGTCTTCACCAATGAACAAGGCCTTGCTCAGTTTCTGCAAAGCAAAGGTGCCAGCAGTAAAGTGATCGCCAGCATCATATCCCGTTATCCCCGAGCTATCACCCGCTCAGTTGAACACTTAAAGCAGCGCTGGGAGCTGTGGAGAAACATCCTCCAGACGGATGCAGAAATTGTGAGCATCTTGGATCGGTCCCCTGAGTCTTTCTTCCGCTCCAGTGATAATGGGAACTTGGAGAAGAACATCACTTTTCTGGCCTCGCTGGGACTGAACACCAAAGACCTCCATCGTCTGCTGACCACAGCACCGCGAACATTCTCCAACAGCGTAGAGCTCAACAAGCAGATGGTGGAGTTTCTGGAAGAAATCTGTGTAGAACTTGGTGGGATGAATCCACAGCTGTTTGCTAAGGCTGTCATATCCAGGAACCTTTACATTCTCATTAGAAGCACAAAGCGAGTGAAGAAAAACATAGATAATCTGAAATCTTCTCTAAAATTGAGTGACTCAGAGCTACTTACCCTTCTCCAGGGCCCTGTAGCAGAAATCTTGGACCTTTCCAATGAGTATCTGAAAAAGAATTTCACCAACCTCCAGCAGAAGATGACTTCACTTGGATGTCGGAAAGCTGATGTTAACAAACTAATTATCACCTATCCAATGGTTTTGTACACTGGACCAGACACATTGAACGCTAAGCTAGACTGTCTTCTAGAGGGAGGAATAACAATTAAGCAGATAATAGAGAAGCCCAAGGTGTTGGATTACAGCACACAGAACATTATGGGGCGACTAGAGGAGCTGCAGAGAGTGGGATATGACTTTCAGAAGAATGGCATCAACATCTTGGACACTAGCAGAAAGCGATTTGTTGCCAAGATGGAAAAACTTTCTGCCACATCAGATGACTGAATGTAGTTGCCTGTTTTATTAAGTTAGACTGTGTTGGAAGCTGCTTTTACTGAAATTTTGCTTCAGTTTTGCTTCCGTTCCTGTTGCCATTAAAATGTGATTACTTGCATCTCTGATGTCTCCTTTGTAATGTTTCAATATACTTTATTTTGTACAGCTGCAACTTACAAATATTTCATTATTGATAAATCTGCAAATACATTTTCTTCATTAATTATTAGGTCTACAAAATTTGAGAACTTACCATCACAGAAATGACCTGTTGCTGATTTTATTCAACTACCTGATGAATAACGCAGAGGTGTTTCATTTATTATTATATAAGATAATAAAGGCAGGAAAATGTTAAATTGAGAATGGGGAACGTTTGGCAAATATTTTAAAAGAGTTGATTAATTTTCTGTTGAACTGTTCAGCTCTATTATCTAGTGCTTTTTGACAGAAATTATTTTTGTATAATATATTTGTATATTTTGAAACTGATGCCTGCTTAGAAAGTGCTTTCCCTTAATATGCCCATGCATTATTTTCCCTGATCAAGCATGTGTAATTTACATGTTAAAAAGTACGTATTGAAATGTGAAATGTATGTGAAGATGCAGTCTTGAAATAAAATCAGCATCTAAAAAATGCCCACATGTTTCATCCAGTTTCAATTATTTTTATGTACTAATATAAACCATAACTAGTATGAGGCATCCTTATGTGTGGTTTTAGCATTATAGAAGATGTATTGCATGCCATTGAAGAACTGAAGCATGTTATGTCTGTTCAAAACAAGAGGGGAAATCCGATTATACTCCATCCCTGGACTACATAACTCAAAACGAAAAATGTGAGGACATGTGTTGTATACAGCGGAACCAAGTGTCGCCGCCAGTTCACCACGGACATTACCAAACAGCTGCACAGCCGCTTACTCACGCTGCCAGATGGTTGCTTCTTGTTGTGGAACAAGATCAAGTATAATCAAAATAATCTAAGTTAACTGTATTTGTTTTAAATTGTGACAAGGTTTTATATTGATATAAATTTGCGTTTGTTCTGTGACATAACTGGTGAAATGGTTGCGTCGTTAGCTTGTTAGCAGGATTAAAATTATTTAGGTTATTTCAGTTTTGGAGCAAATTATGCTGCAGTATTGTTAGCCGTTTATTTTTTCAACCTTGGAAACAGCAGGAAAGTAACTCGGCATATATTATTGTTCAGCTCAATCATATAGTCATATCGAAGATAAATGGATTATAGACAATGTATAGAGAAAGACTTTGCAGTACTGTTAAATATATAAAGACATTATGTAGTCGGAATTTGACCTGAGGATACTCTTATTACATGTTTTCGTGACGTACTCTAAGCTAATGACTAGGAAATGATCAGTGTGATGCATGCTGCAGTGATCATCTGATGTATCTACAGGTTTCAGATAAAGGACTGGAGAAAATCCTGTGAGGGTGTGATGGAAAACACTGCAGAGGACACCGCTGAAAAGGGCATAGATATGGCTGTGAAGGGTGAAGCTGCTATCAAACCAGAGTGAGTAAAAATCCCTTCACATGGGTGGAAATCAGTGCAAACATAAGGAAGTATGAAGTGTGTGTTAGTGACAGAATGTTTTGCACAATAGAGTAACAGATAATGTGACAGTGATCTGACATCTGACTTTTATTTCACAGTGAAAGTTCACTATAGCTGCTGACACCATACCAGTCTGCATTTTATTTAAATTTTACCTTCACTAAAACTTTATCTTCACTAAATTGCTAAACTTCTTTCTAACTCTTGCTCCAGTTTTACAAAGACAGAATAGTCCTTATCAGTGGCAACTATACCAGCTTAACTATCAACTGAGTGATTTAAGTGAAAACAGACCAGTGAGATTCTGATACAAAATGACACGATTATTTCACAGGGTGTCAAAAGCCAGGGAGAAGAGATGGGTTTTCAAAAGTGGTTTAAAAACAGACAGAGAAGAAGCCTGTCTAACATGCAAGGGCAGGTCGTTCCACATTTTAGAAGCTGCAGCAGCGAAAGCGCGGTCCCCTCTAAGCTTACGCTTAGTTTTAGGCACACTCAGGAGCAGTTGACCTGAGAGACGGGGAGGGTATGTAAGGCTGTAACAGCTCAGAGAGATGGGGAGGGGCAAGACCATTAAGAGCCTTAAAAGCAAATAAAAGAATTTAAAAATGAATCCTAAAATGTAACGGGCAACCAGTGGAGTGAGGATAAAATAGGTGAAATGTGCTCATATTTCCGTGTGCCAGTTAAAAGATGTGCAGCAGCATTTTGCACCCTCTGAAGCTGAGTAATAGAGGAAGCACTAACCCCTACATAAAGTGCATTACAGTAATCCAGCCGAGTGGTAATGAAGGCGTGGATTAATGTCTCAAAATGCTGCTGAGAAAGAATTGGCTTTATTTTAGCCAACTGCCTCAACTGGAAAAAGCTAGATTTGACCAAACTTAAGGTCAGCATCCACTTTGACCCCCAGATTTGTGACAGTTGGCTTAATATATTGTGCCAAAGAGCCTAGATCCAGGTTGGGGGTCTTAGTGGAGCTACCAAAAACCATCACCTCTGTCTTATTTTCATTAAATTTTAAGAAATTATGAGACATCCAGGCCTTAATGTCTTCAAGACACTTCAGTAATGGCAATATAGAATGTGTCTTTTTTCTTTAAAGGGACATAAATCTGGCAGTCATCTGCGTAGCAATGAAAAGCTGTCATGCTTCCTAAGTATGGATCCAAGTGGGAGCAGATATAGAAGAAAAAGCAGGGGACCTATAACTGAGCCCTGTGGGACCCCACACAGGAGAGGAGTAGAAGAGGACACATGGTCACCCAGGCTGACACAGAAAGTTCGCTCTTCCAAATAGGACTTGAACCACTCCAGAGCTAAACCCCTGATGCCCGCCCACTGCTCCAAACGGAAGAGTAAAATAGCA
>JAUMHL010000003.1:8928049-8961909 GCA_032362345.1 Sandelia bainsii
AGAGGGTTCAATACTGTCTGTCTGTGGGGCTTTAAGAACAGAGTCTATGGTCCTAAATAAAACACGAGGATTGTGACGGTTAGACAAAATAATGTCAGGTAAAAATGGTCTTTTAGCATCTTTAACAGTTGTCGGATAATGACGCCAGCAGTCCTTTAACATTTGAAGTGACACTTGTAGTTTGTCCTTTTTCCATTTGCGCTCGGCCCGACGACACTCACGTCTGCCAGCTCGGGTCATGTTGTTCAGCCAGGGCTCTGATTTGGTTTTAGGCTGTCTGGTTTTTGATGGAGCCACAGTATCCAATACAGTCCGGCAGGTAGAATAAAACCATGAACTCAGCTCCTCGGTCTCGCTGTATAAAAACTCAGAGGTGCTACACAGTATTCTGCAGACTAATTGTTTCAGGATACAGTTTTTGCAGCTATTATATCAGGTTATTTTTTATTTTTGGCTAATGAGATGATCTAGTACATGTCACCCCATCAGTCTAGTTCTTGAGACATTTCTTATTCTTTTTGTCTTTGCAGATTCTTAACAACCAAAGATAAATTCCATGAGTTTATAGACTCAGAGTGGCAGGGTTCAAAAGGAGGAAAAGCCAGTGAAAATGACACAGTTGAGGAGACAACAGAGACCTGTGTGGAGGAACCTGAAGCTAAAAAGCTCAAACTGGATGCTGAGGAGAAGGAGAAGGCATGGAAGTCAGATGGTAAACGTCTTCGAGGACAGAATAAGTCAAGGCCGCACACGAAGCCCACCACCTATGATGAAAAACGTCTGTGTCTCTCAGTCATTCGGGTATGAGAATTTTAATGAGCATTCACAAATGACACATCAAATACTTTTTTATAGCTTTTCTGTGGCTATGTCAACATTTACTGTCATGACATTTCTCATCCATTCAGGACAATAAGCAGTGTCACTTTGGAGACAAGTGCCACTTTTACCATGACATAGCTGAGTACATGGCGTCTAAGCCCCCTGACATCGGGGAGAACTGCTACCTCTATGACACATTTGGAAAGTGTGCATATGGCCTCTCTTGCCGGTTTGCTAAGGCACACACTACCCCTGACTTCAAAACGATGGAGAAAACAGATCTAGTTAAGGCATATGAAGGCAGGAACCTGGTGAAAAACAGCTTGAGCAAAGACCTCCAGAACCGTCTGAGGAAGCGTTCAGTGGCTTTCAAGAAGTCAGAAGAGTACCTCAAAACACTTTCAAAGAACAAAGACAAAAAAGAACAGCAAGGGAACGGTAACAGTTGAGTATAACTCACTTACACATGATCTATGTGTGTTATGTTTTACTTAGCAAATATTTTGAATTTGCACACACACGCGTTTAATAAAATAATCTTTCTGTGAAATAAAATGTGTAATTTGAATTGATTTAAATCTGGTATTATAATACAGTCTCTCACACCCAGGTGATGCCTGTGCAACTGAAGTGTCTGCAGATTCGACAGGAGGGGAGCAGCATGTATCTACTGAAGCAGAAACACAGGTACAGACATCAACTCAGAGCATTACCTCATATTTCCAGTCTATCAATCAGCTGAAGAAGGTATAAACTGATGAGGTTGATATGTTTTTTTTTTTACAAGTTGCAGACCAGCCCAGATAAACAGCCTCAAATGAAGACTGTTGGTCCATTGACTGATGCAGATGTCATCAAGTTGCGCCCATGTGAAAAGAAACAGGTATATCTCAGCCAACCAACTTCCTTCCAAAAATGTATTTTCTCCGCTAATAGTTTTGGTCAATGGATAAAAAGTATTTTTTTGTATTTCTGTATTTAAGGTAGATTTTCGAGACAAGCTCTACCTTGCTCCTCTAACAACTGTAAGTACTGCCAGACTAAACTGAGTAATGAAGTTTGATGTGTCACTGATTTAGTATATAGTTATATAGTTATTTATCAGACTATTTGCTGTTAATGTAGACAAGAGTTTCTTTCAGAGTTTAATGCAAATACCAGCCCAGAAATGAGCTTTTTGACTCCCTTTCTGTTGTCAGTGTGGAAATCTGCCTTTTCGTCGTATATGCAAGCGCTTTGGTGCAGACATCACCTGTGGGGAGATGGCCATGTGCACAAACCTGCTGCAGGGGCAGCAGTCGGAGTGGGCCCTCCTGAAGAGGCACGAAAGTGAAGATCTTTTTGGAGTCCAAGTGAGTTCACTTTAGAAGATGTTAAAACTTTTCAGAAGAGTAGAATGATTCTATTTGTGTTATGTTGTGTTATAAACATGATTTGTAGAATTTGGTTCTGAAGTCTGAATTGTGTCTCCAGGTGGAGGGCTGCTTCCCTGACACCATGACGAGATGTGCAGAGCTCATCAACAACAACACAGATGTTGACTTTGTGGACATCAACTCTGGATGCCCCATTGACCTTGTCTACAAAAAGGTAAACCCCCTGTCAAAGCGAATAGCCCCGTTCAGATTCACATTAAAGGGAAGTTCCACTGTGTTTTCACTCCTTTACATTTTCCCTCCATGCAGTGGAAGTTGTAGCAGCTTTGCCCAATTGTGCTGCAGTATGAGCTTTTTAGTAGTTCCAGTTTTTTCAGTGTCTCCTGTGGTTCAATTAGGATCCACCTTGAAGCTAAAATCAGCACCAATATTTACCTGAAGTAGATGCTTCAAGAACACTCAGGTAATGTCACAGACAGTAAAACCCTGTTTTTCTACAGTGGTTGTAACAGAATCAATAAACAAAACAGAGAAACATGCAGGTAAATAAGGGAAACCAAGTGAACTGTTACTGGACAATTATGATTAGTGAGAGTTTCAAAGTCAGATAGACCTTTGTGTTTTATGACCGAGTGTGTAAAGCACAACAATGACCCTAGGCTGGAAGTATTAAACCTGAAAATGGCACTCAGTGACAGATGGTGTTTGTTTTGTCTCATCAGGGTGGAGGCTGTGGCTTGATGACACGCACCAGGAAATTGGAACAGATAGTCAAGGGAATGAACTACGTGAGTGTGGATCTTTTTAGCGAATGTAAAATGTTGTTTTCAATGAAGGCAGGTTTATTTAGTTTTATTTTTATCTTATTTAAACACCTCTTAACATAATGCACTCCAGTACAACTCCACCACCCACTATGACCTCGATAATAAACACATAGCAGAATTATCACCTTCCTGACAGAGAAACTATAATATTGTAAAAGTAGAATTCATAGCAGAGCTGCTGTTTTGGATTACATCAGACTGTAAAGGTGTACTTAATAAGTGTGAGAGTGTGTCTGTTTTGAAAATTAACTTTTCTGAAAAGTTGAATGCAGAATGAATACATGGGTTTTTCCTTTCTGAAGGTCCTCGACGTCCCTTTAACAGTCAAGATCCGCACAGGTGTTCAGGAGAAGTCCAACATAGCACACAAACTCATCCCAGAGATGAAAAATTGGGGTGTCTCCATGATCACAGTAAGCTTTGTAGTAGCAGAAGTAAAAATGAATGTGACAAAGTTGTTTTAACTGTAAAAAGTTATTTTATGTTGCTATATAATTGTTTTTAACAGTGTTTTTATTACAAAGACTATTTTGCCAAATACCTTTTTTTTTTCTTCATCATCATTTTTAAATATGACATGTCAGCATTGGCGTGTTAACGACACACCACTGATTCTGTTGCTTTCTTACAGTTGCATGGTCGATCCAGAGAGCAGCGCTACACTAAATTAGCCGACTGGGACTATATCAATACCTGCTCCGTGTTGGCTAGCCCCATCCCACTTTTTGGTATATGGATTTCTAAAGATTACAGATTAGTTAGGTGGTAAAACACAAAGAAAAACAATTTCTACTCTATTTGTTCAGTTTGTAAATGTAAGATGAAGCACAGATAGTAGAACAGTGATCTGCTGACAGTGAGGAGTTGAACTAAGGTGAGTTGTTTTTATTGTTCCAGGTAATGGAGACATTCTGTCCTATGAAGACGCCATGAAGGCAAGAGAGACTGGTGTTTCTGGTGTAATGATTGCAAGGTAGATGCCACTTAAAGCAGTATAACTATAGATAGTAGAATCTCCTTACAACTCCAACAACAGATTTCCTCCTCTCTGATGCTGTTTGTCGTATGTTTTAAGTTTTGACTGTATTTGCTTTGAGCATATGCCTACTTTATCTCACTGTAGTTAATGCTCTCTGTAAATCGCTTTGAAACTCATAGGACACCATCAGACCTCTTAAAGTTTATATGTATAAATGGTGCATTGCCTGTGTAGCTGCATTACTGTGTTCAGTCTAGATTTCATGTGTAATAGTGATTTAGTTTTTGATTATTTTATTTACCCCTCTTTATTTATTACAGTAATTCATATAGTGATCTCTGAAAGCTGAATAAAATGTTAAATCAATATTACATGTTGTTTATTCAGAGGAGCTCTAATTAAACCCTGGATATTCACTGAGATAAAGGAGAGCAGACACTGGGACATCTCGTCCAGTGAGCGACTTGACATCCTGAGGGATTTCACTAACTTTGGTCTTGAACACTGGGGCTCTGACACTCGAGGTGTGGAGAAAACTCGCACCTTCATGCTGGAGTGGCTCTCATTCATGTGCAGGTGTGCAACAACATGGACTACTGTACTTCTGCTACTCTAAACAAGCAATGTTATTTTATTATTAAAAATATATTATTATTATTATTATTATTAAGCAATATTTGTCAGTACACCCTGTATAATTTATATAGCAAGCCACAGTATTACACAGATATCTGGTTAATCACATTGAATACTTACTGACACATGGACTGGAGAGAAATTCAGGATTATGTTTCTTTTTCTTCCTCCATCACTCCATCTCTATCTCTCAGATATATCCCAGTGGGCCTGTTGGAGCGAGTGCCTCAGAAGATTAATGAGAGACCACCGTACTACATGGGCAGAAACTACCTAGAGTCACTGATGATCAGCCAGAATGTTGGGGACTGGATCAGGATTAGGTGAGCTGGAAACCATTTTAAAGAACATCATTCAACCTCAAGCTGCTTTAAGATTAAAGAGTTAAACTAATAAATTTTATAACTTTTTGATGTTTTGCCTCTTCAGTGAAATGCTCCTTGGACCTGTACCGAAGAATTTCAGCTTTTTGCCTAAACATAAAGCCAATGCCTACAAATGATTTTCTCTTTGTTGCACCACTAAAAAACATCAAGGATATATAGTTTTTTTATTTGCTCTGAAGATTAAGAAATTCTATTGTTTTAAACGACAAAGACTGCTGAATAGTCTGTTTATTTGATGTGCAGTACTGAAGTAGAACACATGGTGTTTGTGTGCTTGAAATGTATGTTTTAAAATATTTTGCCAGATTATGATTTTTCTTTTTTTGTCATATTTTGGTGATTAAAGTGAAACGATTTATGATTTGTTATTATGAAGTACCTTTATAACTGAAATAAAAATACAGTAATTGGGAATGGATAGCTGAGTGTACTCATTTTGTTGTGATATGAAATTTAATTAATGGAAATTCAACATTGAGACACTGAGTTCCAAGTGTGTAAGGTACACATGGACTGTATAATGTAGTGTGATTCTACTTTTGGATATTTTAGTAGGTGGTGTAGCTGTGTAGTAGTTGAATATTACTACAATATTAAAAACACCTTAAAATACAATACAGCACATGGAGGAAAACAATACTGATTAAACTTTTTTAGAGGAAGACATGGTGTGATTTAACAACCATACCATTAAGATGGAAATCTATAAGGTTATGCTTTGTTAACTGTTCACAAGTTTAATGGATCTCTAAAAAAAAACAAAAAACTCAATGGCCGTAGAGTGCATGTTTCAGTTCAGAATATGCGTATCATATATGTAAGTTTCCAGAAAATGCACAAAGATGTATTTGCACATATATAAAAAATCCCAAGTCTAATTTGCAATTACATATTAAAATGTTGTATAATATAATGTAAATAATAAAATGTTTGTGACTTTATTTTAAAACTTCTACACACGAGACTTTAATTGAAGTACCAGTTAGCGGTCACCAGGTGTGATCAATTAGATCAGATCCTCTACTTGTAGCTCTGCAGCAAAGCTTTCAGCTGGATCCATGGCTGAGCTCAGGGTCGGGTTACTCGTGGTCCTGACCGGGACTCTGTTGCTGGATTCAGTTTGGGGCTGGAAGCGGATGAATTTACCTAAACAGCTGAATCTTAATGGGACTGCGTCGTGGGGTGAACCACTGAGAGGCACGTCAGGTAAATTACTATCAGTGACACAGAAAAATTAGAAAGTGCTCATGTTTCACAGTTGATTGAAACCGTAAGGAACGAAAAACATCTAGCTACAAATTACTGTGTAACTGAATCTTCTTTACTTGTGATACTCTTACGCCACATTTTAACACCCTGTAGTGGATAGGCTACATAGACACATAGACTGGCTTTGTCCTGTGTAGCTGCCTTTTTGCAGCTTTTGCATTCAGCTAACCTAGACTGCTGACTTTCTGGCTAGGCTGTATTTGCAGTGTAATTATCTAAATCCTTACGGCAAATGGCTGCATGCAGTGGACTAAATAAACATAATTTCTCATTAATAGCGCAAATTGGCCTATATTAAAACATTTTTTTAAAATCTAAGCATGGATAAATATTTCTATAGATGAGCACAGTGTACATGTTTTACAATTAACTTTTTTTTTCCTAAACTATTTCACCTGAATACAAAGGTCCTCAGACAGGACCTCAGTCTTGTACTGTATCACTTCAGTGAGAATCTGTTTACTTTTGCAATTGGGTATTTATATTTTCTCTAAATATAATCTAATAAATGTAGATCTCTTTGGGTGTTGATTGATCTATTTAGCTGGACTACCTGGATAAATTTTACATCAGTAAAAAGTTTTGACTGCAATAATCTAATGTGACGTTGGTTACATCTTCCTTCTCTCCCCTCCAGATGATGATGACGATGACTACAACGATGTTGATGATAAAATTCCTGAATCCAAGGGTGAAGCCACCAGCGATGGTGACTTCCACTCTTTTGCTCACTTCCGATTTCCAGTGAAAGGTGACGATTCTGGTCCAAGAAATGGGGCCAGTGGTACAAATGGTGGATTCCAGGTGGAATTTGTAAGAGCCCCTCCAAGAGCCTGGACTGGTGGTTCCAGTCTAAGGTCTGCTTGGTTAGATGTGGTTTGCAGCAACACTGGCTTCCAAATTACTCTTCTGACAGGTCAATTAAATAATCTTAATGTTATAGGTAGGTGCTTGGACTTTTGTACTTATTTAGAACCAAGCATCAATTTTGCTGAATTCATGTTATCAAGTAGTTGGTATTTATTTTCCCTCTCCAGGCTTGGATCATCTGCTGACTGTCATGAATACTCCACAGTCTTGTGGGTATCGTGTGAACCCACTGACTAACACCTTGACTGTACCTTTCACTGGTTGCAATGTGAAATATGTCACAGAAGTTAGTTCTTGGCTCTGTAATATTCTATACTAAACTCTAAAGATGCTGTTTTGTTCTTCCCTGGAATTATGTAAATGTTTTTTATGCTTTATTTTAGGCTGATGAATACACCCTGCAGCTGTTGTACATTAATGAGCTTGGTGAGAGAAGAGTTGCTACTGCATCTTGTAAGGGAAGTCTTGGGAGGGCATTAAATTCTGACTTGTTCCCTCCACCACTTGTCCAACCACAACTCACGCCACGGTGTGGCACCCCTACCAATGCTCCACCAAGTATCCCAGTGTCGACGAAGGCACAAAGTGAGTGTAAAGTGTAAACTCTACTGAGATCAAATCCCTTTCTGAGTCCAGATTCTAACATTGTGAAAAGAACAGTACTGAACTAGTTGTGAAGATTAACTCCATAGCTTTTATGCTGCACTGATTTCTTTATTTCAGATTGTGCTGTTTCCCCGCAAGAGCGGTTGCGTTGTGGTCAACCAGGGATATCATCCTTTAACTGTGAAATGATGGGATGCTGTGTGGATTTGTTTACATTTGCTTGCTATTACCCACTTGATGGTAAGGTATCTGATCAGATAAATGATTAGAAAACAAATTACAGAAAAAAAATTCAACTGTTTTTTGTCTTCTCACTTAGAGTGCACTGCGGATTATCAGTTTATCTTTGCAATCCGCTACAATTCTACATCCGTACCCGTGGACCCCACCAATCTCGTTATTCCTGGGAGTAACTGTAAACCAGTCCTTGTTAATGACAAGGTTGCTATCTTTAAGTTTAAAGTTACAGAATGTGGAGTACGTGTTTATGTAAGTTGACCTCCCTGTTTGACTTGTTTTTACACTGAAGTACATAACACTTAGGAATTGTGGCACTTGGCTTGCTCTCATGTGATGTCAGGTTGTACTGGAGTTGCTTCACTACTTACCATAATCCGTTAAAACTGGATTGAGCATAGTGACGCTGTGATATATTCAGGCTGGATCTGTCCAGATTTAATGCTACAATCCCTTTTCTACAACCAGGTGCTTACATGACACTTACAGAGAAGTGCTGTACTGTAATTCTGACATTTAAATCATGTTTGTCAGGTATCTGTGGTGATAAACCAATCCAAGCAGTCAACCACTTAAAACACTGAGCACATGTAGCATTTCACTGTTATGATTTAGAAAAACCCTAAACGACCTGGGAGACTTGAAACCACCAAAAAATGTGACATTTCTCTACAGGATATTGGGTACACCAAGATCTACTTGGTTGAAGTGCAGACTCTTATAAAAGTTTTGGACCTCAAATATGGTGTAATTACAAGAACTGAACCAGTTAGGTGAGTGGGCTATACTATTAATTTGGTATTTATCATAGGACCTAGTTGTAGTTCTATTTATTAATGCTTTTGTGAAGTGTTAGCTATACATACAGACATGGTGCCAAGCTTAAACGGTTATCTTTTTTTTTAGATTTACAGTTGAATGCCGCTACAACCAGAAGGGCACTGATCAGCAGTTACTGGCCAGCACTGGCTACATGGTGAAGACTCCAAGTTCCATCTTACCATCAACACTAATTGGCAATGGTTTATATGGTGTTGAGTTGAGAATTGCTACAAGTGAAGTTTTATTTTTTTTTATTTTTTTTTCTCCAAACCAAATTCGGTAAAATGTTCTCAAAGACAGTAGTAGCAATTTATCATTTTTTCCTTGGTGACATAATCCCAACAGATAAGACGTATTCCAGTTACTTGCCCACTGACCATCCACCTTTGCGGCTTCTCCTTGGCAATCCAGTGTATCTTGAACTGAATCTGATGTCTCCAAATCCAGACGCAGTAATTCTGGTAAACTACTGTCTAGCTTACCCTCTCTCTGCAAAGAATGCACTGGTGCTTATTTATGAAGGGTAAGTACTCTGTCTTGACTGAATCCACTGAATGTGAATTTTAAAAACGGTTGTTCCTGTTTGTCCATTTATCCATAACTTTGATTTGTCTTTGTAGGTGTGCCAACCCTAATGATCCAAATGTGGCTATCCTTAAAGTAAGTGGCCTTCCCCAAAATCGCCAGCAGAGACGTTTCGTGGTCACTGCCTTCCAGTTTATGGATCAAAAAACAAACTGCTACCTTGATGAAGAAGTAAGTCAAAGCACACAGAGCAAAAACATTATGTCCTCTGTGATGAGACACATAACATTGATTGTATCTGAGTCTGCTGTTGGACAGTAAGTCAACAGGTAGCCAACAGTGTTTTGAATATGGCAGAAGTTATCACTGGCAAGGGCCAAATTGTTATGGTCAGACAACTGGGTCTGAACATCTCAAAGGCTTGTTGGATGCTCCCAGACAACAGTGGACAACAAGTTGCAGCTTGTTGGGATGTGCTAAAACAGTCCCATCTGCTCCACCTCACTGTTAAGATTCAAGATTCAAAACACTTTATTAATCCCCGAGGGAAATTGTTTTGCCTTGTTACAGCTGCTCTCGGTTTAAAGTACTGGATGCTAATGTCTTGGTGCCAGGTGCCACAGGACACCTGGAGGTCTTTGAATATTAGGCAGGGGTTGTATTTTGGCTTGATGTATTCAGAAAGTCATTGTGGGCCCCGGAAACTACACTAACACTGAGGAGGAGCCACAGTAATGACTGACTTGTTCATTAAGAGGTTATTTTAGTGACAAAGAAATCTTAGACAGTTGGCTGTCCAATTACTATAAAGCTATCAATCACAAAATGTCAGTCTGCACTACTTTCCCATAAGTGTAGATTGGTATCAAATTGTCTTTATTTGGTTCTTTTCTTTTTTTTTTCCCTCCAGATCTATTTCATGTGCTCTACAGAAGTGTGTAGGCCAACAGAAAAGACATGTAAAGATCAGTGCTTTGATGTATAGGTGAGTCTGAATTTTGTGTGTATATACACACAATATAATAAAATAGAATTTCTTATAAATGTTTTTTTTTTTTTTTTTAATCAAATTCTTTTGCTTCTAGGCACTATAAGGTTTGAAGTAGAGGGCCAAGGAGATGGAGCTGGAAAAAAAATAAATGGAACATTTTATAATACAGTAAAACTTCTTGGTGGTGTCTTTCTTAAAATAAAAAACATGAGTTATTGGCGCTGGTGTGAATTTGAGTTTAGCAGTTTTAGTGATGCTGAAATGTAAATTTAAGATGGTAATGGTTTGGGTATCGATATCGGATACTTGGTTTTTGATATGCAACTATGTTGGTAACTTTCTGATGAGTCACTTTGACTTCAGTAAACTGTATAGAGAAAATATATCCACAAGCTTTATACTAAACCATCCACTACACCGTGCAATGAGTTGAACGTTGTCCTATAAGGTGTTGAGAAGCTCAGTACTCAAGAGGTTCATCTCTTTTGACAGCATGATTGTAAATGTACATTGAATACTACTCTGCTTCTTTATTTTATATTTCTTGTTTAAATGGGAAAACAAACTTTGTGGTGGTAAAAGGTGATCATGTCCCACTGGTATGTGGGGATATAAAAAAGTAAACTCCAAGAAGTAGTTGTTTGGCATTTTGTGTCCAGTGTCATTTTTGTTTTTTTTTTTTTTTTTTTTTTTTTTTGGTTAACAAATGTATTAAATGGTGTCACCACACCACCATGTTAGTGGTTGAATGTTTTGCATTATTCATCAGAATCTTCTTATTAACTTAAGTTGTCAAATATAGTGGAGTAAAAAGTCATAACTATACTATTGTAGGTTTACTGTGTATCCTACATCAAAACTCATCTTAGGAAATGGCACAAGGAAAAAGTACTCATTATGCACAACGGCCCATTTCAAAATAATGTACATTTCATTCATTGTTTTATGTATTGGACTATAATTTAACCTGCTGATGTAGTTTAGTCTGTTAATCAAATTATATACATCACTTTTCATACAAGTTAATGTAATTCAAAGTGTTTTATAGATAAATGTGAACATTTAAAAACAATGTTGGACTAATTTGCACATCAAAAAAATTGAAATGTAACAAATATTAAATAAGAGATGACCAGTGAATAAGTATTATTGCATCTGAATATAGCATGCTTAAATTCCTTAAAATTAAATGTACGCATTATGCAGAATGATAGGATTGTATATTACTGGATTATAGTTATTGATTTGTAAACATCACCAAAGTTGCATTTGGTGAAGATGGAGCTAATTTGGATAGGCGGTTAATCCATAATTATACATAATTTATTAGCTGATTATAAATTTTGTATTAAAAATCTGTCTGCAAAGTGATAAAGTTGTCAACGTACAGTATTTTCTTCTGAATTGTAGTGAAGTAAAATAAAATGGAAATACTCTAGTACAAGCATCCCAACTGTACTTGGGTAAATGTACCGTTATGTGGTAGAAGAAAATATTTGGGTCACTTGGTAGAAAAAGACGATCCACAAATCTGACCGCAGACCCACAACTGTACAGAGAAATAGTGCAGGACTCTGCATGTTGAAAATTGATACCAAGTATCACAAATTTGTATTTCCTAAGCACACTACGTACTGGAGGGAGGTAAACACCAGGTTAATCTTCCAGAGGGAGCAGCTCTCCTCGGCCAAACGTCTTTGGATGAACATGACGAAGCAGCAGCCGCTGACCCACAATGCTTTGCTGCATGAACACAGTCCGTTCGTTCTGAGCTGTGTTTGTATGATCCTTATGGTTTTTCCATAAAACACACATTTTCAGCTACGAGCCGCTGTTTATCCGGCAGAGCGGTGCACACTTAGTGTCTGTGAGCCGAGGGGAGTCTCATGTGGACATCTGTTATACGGAAATAAATACGAAGCACAGTAAGTCCTCAAAAATGTGCAGGTAGCTAGTTTAATGACTATTTGTGCATTTCAGAAATTCACCAGACCATAGTTTGTCAGAAAATGCTTGATACGATTCAGTGTAATTAGTCAGGTTTGACATTTAGTTAGCTTCCAGCTAATGTCACCCCTCTCAGACTAACATAAGTTAGCTAATATCTGCTTTGCATTCGCAGTTTGACAGTTTTTTTTTTAAAGCTCCCCGTTATATAACGTTACACACAAATGGAAACTTTCCTATTAAGTTTCAGTTTCAGTTCCCGTCTCAACATTACAGCTGAAGTTCAGACTTTTTAGTTATGTGTAAAAACAATAAGTTTAAGCTTTATTTCCACTAGTATGTAACATCGACCATTATGCCACATAGGCTACCTACCACATAATATATAGCCAGAGCATATCTGCATGCTGTTTGTGAGATTTTAAAATACATAAAACTCAAAAATGAAATGCATACAGTACAGTTTTGCATGCCATTTAGAAATATAAATTTGTTTGGCCTCCCCAACAAGACACAAACAGCTCACAGTCAGTGATACAACAGCCACAAAATGACAAGCACCAGGTTCTGTATGACACATAGCTGTTATCCTTATGTGTTGAAACAGTTCCTGATTTATTTTCCAATTCAGAACTAATACAGAATTGTACAGAAGTCATCAGAGTCTACAGCTGAACTTCCTGATATGACTCTTGCTAATCTATCTGACAATACTTTGTGCAAAGGCAGCAGCAGTCAGCAGGAGGGTGTGGCCTTTGTCCACCCATTAAATAGCAAGGGGCACGAGGTAAACTCTCACACTGTTCTGCCTGTTAAACCCTCAGCTCCTCCTGTTGCTGGCAAAGATGGCTCATCTCACAGAGCTTTTCAAGTATGTGGATGAACACCAAGATCTTTATGTGCAGGTAAGATATTCTTGTAACACAATAGTTCAGTGTAAGATTCCCCTCTGTGTGATTTCTTACTGTTATTGTCAACTAATCATTGTAATGATTAGATTGCAGTTCACTTGATCAAATAGTATTATGTTTGTCTTTAATACTGGGCAGCACTGTAACTCATTCACTTTAAGTGAGCTCAAAAAGTGTCTCAACAGTAAGTGAAATCACATTATCACATTTAAAATCCTTAAACTCCTCCATGATGTTTGAAACACTCAATGTTTTCTTAGAAGACATTAGAATTGATCAGAGTTGTCTTTTTTTCCCAGCGCCTTGCAGAATGGGTGGCCGTCCAGAGTGTGTCTGCTTGGCCAGAGAAGCGTGGTGAGATCAAGAAGATGATGGAGATAGCAGCCAAGGACATTGAGAGACTGGGGGGCACAGTGGAGCTGGTGGACATTGGCAAACAGAAGGTCAGAGCATGTGAGAGTGTGTTGTTGCAATGTTATTTGTTTTATTTGGATTTCATTAGTGTAACTCATACTCTTCCTTGGAGAGAAAAGTAAGTAGTACTGTTAATGTTTGTACTTAAAAGTTAGTCGAAGTATTTCCTTACTTGCACTGCCAGTTAAACTGTCTGTCATAATGAGTAATGGATAACTTTTCCATATGTAACCTCTGTTAGGGGATCATGTTACTTTTGAAACATGATGCAAACAAATGTAGAAACTTTTAACTTTTCCTAATTTTGTTAATGCAGCTTCCCTCTGGAGAGGAGATACCCCTGCCTCCTATCATCCTGGGGTGTTTGGGGTCAGACCCAGCCAAGAAGACTGTGTGTATCTACGGCCACCTTGATGTCCAGCCAGCCTATATTGAGGATGGCTGGGCTACAGAGCCTTTCACTCTGGTGGAGAAAGATGGTAAGAGCAGAACTCTTTCGGTTTTGTTTTGCTTGTGTTTGGTAAAAAATAACCCTGAAGCTGTTTGAATATAATCCAGAAGGTTTGGCAGGGTGAAGCTGTAGGTAATTGAAAGGGACTGGAATGCTGTTTGGGAATGTAATAGGAGCCGCGTTATGATTAACTTCAGGGTTTCTTTTACCAATCTTCAATGCAGTGATTACACCACTTTCGTTTGTGGATTTGCAAATTTATAGTTTCAAATCGCACTCAAGTTAAAAACCAGCATGTCCTGCAGACAAGCCCTGATGGGAAAAGCAAAGAAGACAGTTAAAATAAAATGTTTTAATCATTGCTTATCATGATTACCTAAATGTAACTTTGAACTTTTATCAGCTTTGTACTTGATCATATCACACCTAGCTCCATATTTCCGAAGTCCAAAGTCGTTAGTCATGTCTCATCTGCAAATCTCACAGATCAAGTTGAACCAGCACCGCAAAAAGGCTCAAATTAAACATTTTTATTTAGTAAAAATACTGTGTGATAGACGTTATACAGTTTCTTCCAGACACATATATTCTTTGTATCTGTTATTTAAGCACCATCTACTCTATTTCTCTAAAGTCCTTGTTTTGTTTTTTCATAAAAAGCATTCCTGAATGAATGCATGTGTAGAGTTAAACTCCACACAATAAGGGAAATGCTGTGTCGGATTAATTTTAAACTCTGAGGTTTTATTTTTACAAAGTTACATAACACAGAAAGATGTGATTCTGCTGTATGTTAACTCCTACAAACCCTGTAGTCCTGTGTGACATATCAGCACTGATTAACCCGGTTAGCTTTTTTTTACTGTTGTACTCGACAGATAAATCAGTTCAGGTTAGGACGGTAATCTTTTCTGTCATGTTATTAAGCCACAGTTTATTTTTGATGACATGAGCACTAGTAGACTGTCAGACAGTAAAAGACTTTTGGCCTCATTCTTTTAATGGTTTGTTGGATTTTCGCTACTAATGCAAAAGTGATCTTATATATTTTCTGGTGATAGTCAGCTGATAGTTATTACCACATTCACTTCCTCTTATCTCGTTGCTGATTGTTCAGCTGTTTTCTTGCTTACATCATGTTTTACACACACACACCAATGGTTGAAAGAAACACCAGCTAAACAATTTTTTCTGGAATTGTTCACGTTTTTTTCTTTTTCAAACAAAACCTTTTGCTATTGAAACGCTGTAACTTCTTTTTGTAGGTAAGCTCTATGGAAGAGGTTCTACTGATGACAAGGGTCCAGTGTTGGCCTGGTTTAACTGCATTGAGGCCTACCAGAAGATCCAAAAGGTAAAGTCAGTGTCCCAGTTTGAGATGTAAGACTCTTGGTGGTGACTCCGTGGTGTGGTATGTCATACAACAAGAAAATCAAACCTTCCACTCTGACAAAGCACAGCTTTGTTAGTGTCCACACATCCACACTGTCTTAAATTAAGCTTTATCTAGTATCAATAATGGCAGTTTTTAGTGCATTTTTACTGTCTTTATTGATTTTTGGTTTTGTTTTGTACAAAAATAACCTGAAGCTCCTTATGTATGACTTGGCATTTTGGGCGTGGTTGAATATTGACGTGAAACATCAGAGCTAATTACCATATACTGGCTGTAATGTTGTTTGAATGCCAAAAATAAAATATACAGGGGTGTGGCAATGTTGTTAGGAATTTATGAAAAGTGAAAGGCACGATAACATTCACTTTCAAATTGTGTTTTTTGTATGCGTTGCATTATGATATTGTCTGGATATAATAGTGATAATTCAGGGTAATTACTATACAGTATTGTTTGGTATTGTGTCAAGTTATGCTTGGTATTTTCTCACTGTCATTCTCACTCAATCGCAATTCAGTTGTTCACAAGCCACAAGGCATGAAGATGTTATTCACTTATTCACAAAAGGCAACAACTACTAATACTGTTGCTGTAGCTCTTGCCACTCCCACATAAATTCTGATAAATTTTTAGCTGAGTGTCTGCTTTTTAATGTAGCATATATGACAAAGAAGTAAAATCCAACCAGAAGATATACACACTATTACGTTACTTCCATAATATCAAACATCAAGCTGCCTTTATTGTGGACTCATGGTTAAACTTGATGTTAATGAAATGTAGGCAAACAAATAATTCATTAATTCAGATGTACATGATTTGATTGCAGGACAAAATGTGCACTATTTATTTATAACACAATAAAGGATGAACTCATTTAGCTGTTGAACAGTTGATTTCAGTGACTGCTGGGAGAAATTAATTATGTCTTTGCATTATATTAAGAGGTGTTTCTAATGTTTTGGCCTCCTCATTCATGTAAATAGGGGGCCGGTACAGCTCCACCACCCATTGTGACTTCAATAATAAACATATAGTAGAATTGTTGTTAAAATTTCTGACAGTTTTAAGAAAAAGTGAAAAATAAGAGCAATGTAAGAGTAAAATTTATGGCAGAGTTGCTGTATTGGATTGCATTAGCTTGTGAAGGGGTACCTAATAAAGTGGCCAGTGAGTGTGTATGTTTTTTGTTCATGTTCTCTTTATGTTGCAGGAGCTTCCTATCAACATCAAATTCTGCTTTGAGGGGATGGAGGAATCTGGATCTGACGGCCTGGATGAGCTGATCTTTTCTCGTAAAGATACCTTCTTGAAAGATGTGGACTATGTCTGCATCTCCGACAATTACTGGCTGGGCAAGACCAAACCGTGCATCACCTACGGTCTGAGAGGAATCTGCTACTTCTTCATTGAGGTGGAGTCTGATTGTAGTTAAACTGTGACAAAAATATATCTAATCCTACTGCAGTGCAGTGTCTCAGCATAACACAGATTTACTCCAGCTTTATGTGAATTTGTGTATGTGTGCAGCACATTAAAATTATGGTTTATTCTTTAAATTAAAGGTGGAGTGCTCAGAGAAGGACCTTCACTCGGGGGTGTTCGGCGGTTCTGTTCATGAAGCTATGACTGACCTTATTGCACTTATGGGCAAGTAAAGCTGATACCACTCATTTGAATTCAGTTTCTATTCATGATTATATTTTTCTTTGAGCTGTCAGAGTTTTAATCTTGTGTTTGTCACTTCCTTAACAGCCTCCCTGGCAGATGGGAAGGGAAAGATTTTGATTCCTGGAATATATGACAGTGTGGCCCCTCTGGCAGAAGAAGAGAAGAAGCTGTATGAGAAGATTGAGTTTGACTTGGATGAATACTGTAAAGACGTTGGAGTTGAACAGCTGCTGCATGACACCAAGGCATGAAACTGATTTTCTTTCACCATCACTAAAAGTGAAGCTGCACTGCTCTGAGTTTCCTGGTGGTAATTCATCCTAATTTGTGGTCTATGGTTGTTCATCTTTTCACTGTAGGAGCAAATTCTAATGCACCGCTGGAGGTACCCATCTCTTTCTCTTCATGGTATTGAGGGGGCTTTCTCTGAAGCAGGAGCCAAGACTGTCATCCCCCGCAAGGTCAACGGCAAATTCTCCATCCGCCTCGTCCCTGACATGGACCCCAAAGTTGTGGAGAAGCAGGTAGACCTTCCAATAATTAAGACTGATTGTGTCTATTACAGACTCTAATAATATCCTATGGTGATATTCATGTAACTAGAACACTGTGAAGGTCGTAGTCAGGGAAATTTAAAACTTAACGACTTTTCCAAACGCTCTTTGGAGTATCTTTGTGGTAGTGTGCCAAAAAGATGACTTGCTAAGGTTTTTGGAAATAAAATTGCATCTACTGCTAAGATACTGAAACACCTGAACTAACAAAGTGTATTTATTGTTGACAGTAACTCACTGAATGTTGAAACAAGAGGACAGCCTCTCTTTTCCGCATTTGATCAAATTAAGATGAAATTTTCTTCTTTTGGTTAACAATGTGCTTTTCCTGCCTGTCTTACCAAAAGTGTATAAGCAGGGAATAATAATGTATAAAAAGTTTGGACACACATAAAAATTGTAGGAAAATGAAATCAAATTAATATGAGAAACAATATTATTACTTACTACAAAAACAAAATCCCACACATAACATTTGTCCACAGTAAAATAATTTTAATGTATTATAATTATCTTATTCATTATCAAGGTTATTGACCACGTGCAGAAGAAGTTTGCTGAACTGGGAAGCCCCAACAAGCTGAATGTGTACTCGGGCCACAGAGCCAAGGCCTGGGTCTCTGACTTCAACCACCCACACTACATGGCTGGTCGAAAGGCCATGAAGACAGGTACAAACACTGAATGACAGGACACTGAGAGAAATGAATGATTTAAAGGATCAGTTCACTCAAAAGACAAATCACATACTTGCACTTAACCTTGTAGATAGTTTTCATTTTTAATGCCAGCGTTTTGAAATGGTTGATGCTGTGCCTTCAACAATTGCACAATGGAGGTTAAAGTTTTTTTTGTGGTGTCTAAAGCATTGAAAATATCAAATAGAAGGACAGATGCAGTGCGTCTTTTTTATTATCTTATTTTTTTTATAGTATTGAAAATAATTTTTGTTTTATTACCTCACATTTTCCTACTTGAAAAGGTATATTAGGTATGGATGAAAATTGTATTTTTGTTACAGTCCATTAATAATATTGTAGAGGTTCTTTATCATCATATTATCATTGTGTTTGTCTTGTCTTTGATGCTGTGTTATAGTCTTTGGTGTTGAGCCTGATCTGACCCGTGAGGGTGGAAGCATCCCTGTCACCCTGACCTTCCAAGAGGCCACAGGATGTAACGTGATGCTGCTTCCTGTTGGATCTTCTGATGATGGAGCTCACTCCCAGAATGAGAAAATTAATAGGTATGTCACGTTTTAATCTCTTTTTTTTTTACTCTTTTTTTCTTAGGAATTGAAAATTTGGTCACTGGAATATGAATCACTATACTGAGAGAAAGAAATAGCATTCAGACAACAGGAAAGATAGTTTAAAGGCTATTAATTATTGTCTGCTACCCCTTCTTATCTTTATGATTGACCATTCTCATGTAGTTTGTAACAAACAGCGGTTTACCAATTAAACCTGCTCACTGGTGTTTCAGTTCTTTTTCTTTTTGTCTTCATTTTCAGATCCAACTACATTCAGGGAATCAAGATGCTTGGTGCGTACATCCATGAGGTTTCCCAGCTGGAATAAATTGATTTATCATCATTAACAACTGTAAAATAATGTCCCTCCTCACAATCAGAGCCATAACTTTTGTGGTATGATTAATCTTCCACGGTCAATGGTTTTCTACACACTGCCTCATAATAATAAAATACTTTTTCTTTCTTACTATTCTTGTCCTGTCATTAATTTCTATAGGTTTTGCTGTTATTTTAGTGCAATTTCAATTATCTACTCAGAATCAGTCATAATGTCACTGGATATAAAAATGTTAGTTTTTCTGTCAGTAACTTATATATCAAATGTGCTTGAGGATTCAGTGACAATTGCGTGAGAATTTTTTTTTTATCTGTGTTAGTCTGTGTTTGTGTGTACATGTACAACCACTCTCATGCAGAGAACTCCAGTTATGTGCAGCGTGACTGGTGTACTGGCTGTGCAGTATCATTTGAACAATGTTGAATCCATTTGCATAACATCAGCTTGTTCTGACTGAGCAATCTGTGTAAATTTGCACTGTAATAGCTCAATGTGATAACTATTAAGATGATTGATTCATGCTTTTTATATTTTCAAGTATGATTTTTTATGATACGTTCCTGCAGGAAATGCTAAATCACATGACTTTTGCAGAGGTGCTGAGACTGCACAAGTTAGCTGTAAACTGCAAACAAATTTTCAAAGGTCAAATATACGATAATATTTTTTGTAATCAGTACAGAATAAGGGATAAAGCTGTTTCAACCACTTTGTGCACTGACAGATGGAGATGGTTAATGCGTACTAATTTATAAGTTGATATATATATTTTGTATTAAGAATCTGGATCTGCAAAGCAACTAGTAAAAGCTTTCAAATAAATGCAGTGGTGTATAAAGTACAATATTTTCCTGGTAGTTAGAAGTAATAGTGAAGTACAAGTATCTCAAAGTTGTATTCAGGTAGCTCTTTTTAAACTGTGCCTGTCCCTTTAACAAAGAAGGTGGTGTGTGGAGCCGACAGGAAGTATGTCTACAACGGAGAAATTCCGTATTTGGTTTCGGCACAGTCAGTGACCACAATATTATTTCAACTTATGCACAACGGTTACGCCAACCATTAATTTTATATTTGTCGTCTATGTATTATAACTATTAACTAATGTCTCGCCTTCAGATTTAGGTACATGAAAAACAAGAAACACAGTTTTTGTAAGACTGGGGGATATAGAACGAAACCTGGCAACACAAGCAGTCACTTTCCCGCGCGGGAAAATCGTAAACAACACAAAGCGGAAGAAGCTCTTTATTAAAGTGACATAATATGATTGTTCTGCACAAAAGTTGTAAAGTAGTCGTCAGTCTTTGATTTGTAGTTCATTTTATTAGAGTAGAGAGAAGCTAAAGTAACACATGATTACTAAAACCGCTGCTAACTCTAAATCCTGAGAAAAGAGAGCAATAACGTTGCGTGTGTAACGTTAAGCTAGCTTTCCTGTTGAAGTTTTTCCTAAAACAGTCTTCATGGATCGCTACAACGAGGTGAAACTTCTGCTAAAAAGCTGGGAGCAGAAGTTTGTCAAACAGCACCAGAGGAAACCCGACAAGGTGATTTAAATATTAGCACATAAGCTAACATTTGTTAACATGAGCTAGCTACAGCTGCACTGAATGGCATCATATGTTGTATTCATATGATATTTTTATGTTAATTTGTCATCATGGTTTTGTTTATTCACAGTGTGTACATATCTACCACTGCTACAGATAGTGTTTCTGTTATTGTGTTTCCCTGCATTTGTTTATTTAGCTTTACTGAACGACAATGTTACATTAACACACAATATCAAGGCATTCAAATCATGGGAATGTGTTTAAGTGGTGTGAGAAGAAAAGAAAAAAAAATACAATTAAGTGAGGTTGTCAAATATGATCCACAAATAGAAAATAATACAAATAAAATACGCAGTTAATTAATTACATGACTGGTCTTCAGTGTAACCTAGAGGATTAGAGGCACATTCGGGGTTTATTCATTTTTAAAAGTTCCACTTTCCAGCAGTTACAGATTTTAAATTCATCCATTTCAGACAGTCACAATACAAATAAACTATTTTTACTTACATGTTATTTGAGGTGATCAAGTTTTCTATTTTGTTTAGACCATTCTATATAACAACATGAAAATAAAATGAAAATAAATTGATCTCCCAATATTTGTTTTACAAAAAGTACAAAAATAAAAGTAAAAAACTTTCAAAACTGAATTTTAATCTAATGAATGTTGGGTAATGTGTAAAACTAAATGTGTTTCAATTTCCAGGAGGACATTGACCAAGCTCCAGAAGAGACTAGAAGTGAGTACTGGACATCAATTGCTATTACGTTTAGTCCTCCCCTCCATAAATCATCTGTTCAGAGATGGAAGAAAATCACTTTGTGTGTCTTCTTTCCAGAGCTGTATAAAGAGTACCGTCATTTGAAACAAACCAAAGAGAATAACGGCAGTGACAAAGCCAGCACTCATACTCAGTCAAAATCTACAGATGAGGTCGACACAGGACAGAAGGTACTGAATAAAGATGTATGTTACTGTGTGTGTGTACATATGTGTTTTTATGTATAAATATTTACGGTGCAAATATGTGTAACAGCACAGACATGCTAGACAGCTTCTGTTTATAAGGGAGATTGAGTTTATATCCCATATATATGAATAATAGGAAACACATTCCATTGTTCTTTTTTTTTCGTTTTCTTTTTCTGTGTGTTGTCTGTCTGTGTAGGAGTCAGACTGTTGGGGTGCCCATCTTAACCGCAGTTCACAGCCTGCATCTTCTCCCAGACTGACGTCCGAGGACAGAGACAATCTAAAGACCTCTGCCCAGTATTATGGCATGAAGCTTAAAAACAACCTGGCTTCATTCAGAAAGGTGAGCCACATTAGAGTAAGAAAGATAGAACTGTGCTCTTAAAAACTTTTAGCCAGTCATTGTGCATGGATGAAGAGGCAGACTTCAGCGTCATGGTAAAAATCCTTTTGTTATTCCAGGAGAGACCTATCTTACTCAAGAAATCGTCCCTTTCCAGTCGGGTGCCTCGAAACTCTGTGACAGAAGAGCAGACTGGACAGACAAATGGCTCCATTTCCGGTGCTGCCACTGCAAAGGCCACTTTTCCCGAAGCCAGTCCATTCTCACCAAGGTACCTAAATGAATGAATTTTTATTATTTTACAATTAATACAAATATTTTCAGTCTAAAACTGAGATGATCTTTCTTCTTTGTGATATGCACACAGTGTGACTGTAACAGTTTAAACGGCTACCACTTTGACAAATGGAAAAACTAACAGTTTAATACTTGTGTCCTCCTTTTTGCTCTGTATTTCATTCTCTTTAACAACAGTAACAATTGTTGTCCTGCAGCTGTCTTTTTTGTTTTAATAAAATTATGCATAATGTTGTTCAGATGTTTTGTGTATACTTTCCTTGTAATTGTGTCCTTCTTTACAGAAGAGTTGAGACTTTCCTGGGTTCCCCGGCTTCAAAGACTCTCCATCCTGTGGAGCCAGAAAAGCCATTTGAACCTTTCAGAGAGTCTAGTGATGAATCTGCAGATGCTGCTAGTAGTTGCAATAATAGTATTAAGAGTGGTGGTAGTATTAGCAAAGGCATTAGTTCACAGTTGTACAATGGCTCCAGTTTAACTCAGTCTCCATGCACAAGCTCTGCCTTCTTGTCTTCACTATCCCCTCCATGTAGTGTAGGAACTTCAAGAGGAGATGGAGGAACCACAGGAAAGTTAAATGAAAGTATAGCAGCTTTGGAAGACATGAAAGGAAATCCTGAAACACTAGGAACTCCTAATTGGGCTATTGATACTGCAGTTTCTTCAGCTGGGTTGAGGGGAAGCCCACAGCTTCTTGGAGGTCTCAGAGGAGGTAGAGGAATTGGAGGAAGGCCGTCTCCTGCTAGCCGGCTAAGTTTGGTTGACAAGAAGTGGCTTGAGAGGTGTCAGGTGTTTGGAGAGATGGGAGCAGAAGAGAGACCTGGAGCTGGCAACTTGCCGATTGATGTGGAGAAAGGAGGAGAAGAAGAAAAGAGAAGAGAAACAGAACAAAAGGAAACACAAGGAGATGAAAGAGTAGTAAATAAAAAACTAGAACAAGATGGAGAAAGAAATGTAGCAGCAGACTTAGCAAGAGATGAAGGCTTTAAGAACATTGCCCATGACAAAATAGTCAGCAATACTGTACCAACTCGACAACCCACTGGTAAAAGTAAAGGAGGATCGGAAGAAAAACAGAAAAGGGAGGAAACTGGGGAAATGGAAATAGGGCTAACACCACCACCTGCACCAGAAGATGATGGTCAGACTATTCTGAAGTTCAAAGGTACAACAAAGAGAGGGAGGAAGAGGCAGAGAGAAGGAGAGGACATGGAGGGAGAGACTGTAGAAGAGGGAGTAGCAAAAAAGAAGAGAAGGAATGGCAAAAAGAAAGAGGAAGGCAGTGATGTAAACTACAGCTCAACTCAAGGAGGAGGGAAGAAAAGAAGAGCCAAGAAAAAAGGAGATAAAAATGGAGAGGAAGAAGAGGAAAAAGAAACCAAGGCACCGAAAAAGGTAAAAAAAAAAAGAAAAGTAAAATATCTAAATACACACCTTTCTCTATGATATTTGATAACATTTTTGTGGAAATGCGTTAAGTGAACATCATCACATATAGTATTATTTATTATATCTGTTAAGGTGCCCCAGGAGAACTTGTTAGGAGAAATAGAGGATGAATTTATAACAAAAAGAATGTATCAAAGTCAGCCCATCAGAGCCAGGTAAGTCTTGTCCTTCAACCGAGAAATGCTACTACATGGTGTGTATTTGTAGTCTGACTAAATTTATGATTTTTTTAAACCTTTAAGAAACATGAAAGGTGCAGAGGGCAACTATGTGAAAATAAACCTAAAGAAGAAATCTCATGTCAAAGGATATGCACTCAGAGGGGTTGCCTTACGCAAACAGGTACGTGCACGTGTGTTTTTGTGTGCTTGACATACTGATGTGTTTAGGACTAATCCGTGATGTTTAGAGAAATGTCTGGTGACTGAGTAATGCTGCTCAAGGGACAAGGAAAAAAGTATTCGAAACAGTTTTTTTTCACTAAACATACTGATATTGTAAGACTAGACACTGGTGTTAACTCAATAAGGCAACATGGCTAAAAATAAAACATTTTAATCAATTAAAAAAAGTTATAGTAATGGCTTAAATTGCATAAAATTTGAATGATACAGGAAAAAAATATTAAACACGTGTTGTGAATGTACTTTTTTGTAAGGTAATTTTTCTCATACTTGATAAATCGGCTTGCATTATTACTAATTGAATATAACCAGTAAATAAATTACAAAAATACAAAACATGATTAAAAAGACACGATTATCATAATACCACATTAAAGTAACAAAAAAGTCTTTGTGTTTCAGTTGTACATGCAGAAATTCCAGCTAAAAGGCGAACGTTTTGGTGGAGGTGGTGGATATTTCGGCAGAGGACGGAGAGGAGGCTTCAGAGGGGGCCTCAGCCGACAGGGGGACACCTGCTACAGGTGTGGCGGGACGGGACACTGGGCCGTCGATTGCAAGGGACGAGGTAATACACCTTTTTACGGGTCAAATTTTCTGACAATAATCAGCTAAGCCATGTTGTTAACATAATCAGGTCATTAAATACAATACAGCAAGTGGACCAGGGGGAGTTTGAACAAAATTTTTGTGACCACTAAGTTAAAAGCAGAAACATCAGTGTGTTCAGTTGAAATAATAATACATTCACTGCCTGTGTGAGGTGGAAATCACAAATCACTTTGCTGTTTTAAGTCACTTCCTTCATTCAGGTTGTTTCAGATTTGTAGTCACTGACTACTGTAAATAGTTCAAGGCATTTCAGTTTGTACATTAGTAAGCAAATACATCACTGAAGATCCATCTCAACACTAAGCACTGATAATGACATCAGCGCTGTAGCACAGTCAGTCTGTTGTTAGAACAAGCTGATATCCTCAGTTCAGTATAAAAATAGCCTAAACGAGCACTGCACATAAAGTTAAGAGACAAACTAGACGAGCTACTGATTCAGTCAGTTCACTCGTACTGAACAGCTCCACTGAGTATACTGAAGTTTAGGGTTTGATGGGTTCTATTTTGTAACTTTTATTAAAATATTAGGTTAGATAAAGCTTCAATTTGTTTTCTTATTTCTTCTTATCATGCATGTTTAATTTAATTAATATTCTTCTGCTTTAACTTTGGAGAAGATCTTGTTGATATGGATCAATACCAGATATCTCTGTTGTCTGTGTTGTAGCCCCTCCACCTCCTGTTCCTGACGAACAGCCTGTGGAAGAGGAGACCTTTGAGCTGCCAACATTGGAGGAGGTCGCCAGGGCAACAGGGACACTACATCCTCAGCCGCTGAGTATGCATGTTAAAGTTGTTGCCTGTTTAATGAATGTATTGCTCTTCACATAAGCTAACCAGTTTGTTTGTAACAGTGCAGTAATAAATATTGTGAACATTTTTTCTTTTATATATATATATATATATATAAATAGTTCAGCTATTTTTTAATTAAATACTATATAGATATATACTGTAAGTATAGGATGTAGAAATCTTGTTTTGGTTTTTACGTTATTACCCTACAGCATGTCGTCATAATGCAATGGAGTTAGTTTCTCTCCTTCATTAGCATGTTTACTACAACATGCAACTTACAGAGAACATTACAATTTAACAAGTGCATCGCAGCTTCTGAAAGAAACTTCCTACAGTGTAGGAAATAATAGGTGCAATACCACTAACCCTGTTATGCTTGTTTGTCATGTTTGCGTTGATCCTGTCAAGTTTTTGTGTTTCAGTGTCATCTCCCAGTGTCCAAGACGAGCAGCAGCACCAGGAAAATGAAGTGGACCATAAGCATAGAGACGAGGTTTTGTTGAATGTGATACGTCCTGAATATGAACGCCCCGCTCCTCCACCACCCATGGAACCACTTTATCCTCTCACAGATGATGGGAAAGTCCAGGGTAAGACATGTTACTCATAGTTTTACGGTCAGGGTACCAAAAAACTAACATAGTTTTGCTCAAAACAACTTGTTGCCTGTGTATTTATTTTAAGAAACACCCACTGAGGTGTATGCAGCTCTGAGGGACCTTGGCTATCAATCGTTCAGACCAGGACAGGAGGAGGCCATCATGAGGATCCTGTCAGGTGTGTGTGTTCACACACCCGACCCACAGTCTGTTTCTGTTTGTGATTATGTTATATTATTGTATGTGTAATTTCTGTATTCATGTTTTTCTCTTTCTCTCTCTCTCACACTTTTTGATTAGGTCTCTCTACCCTGGTAGTGTTGTCAACAGGGATGGGTAAATCATTGTGTTACCAGCTCCCAGCCTACCTTTATGCTCAGCAAAGAAATTGTATCACTCTGGTCATCTCACCTCTCGTCTCATTAATGGATGATCAGGTAATCACAACTTCAGGTAATCAAGACTCGACACAAAGCAACCAGACAACATTTACTCTTCACTAATCGCAGTTGAACAGTACTATATTTATTTACTTCTGTTGAACAGTGATGCAGTTAACAGTTTGTGTGTTTCCAGTTGTCTGGTTTGCCAGCCAGGCTGAAGGCAGCCTGCATCCACTCCAACATGACAATGAAACAAAGAGAAGCTGCAATAGAGAAGGTAACACACATCATGGGTAGAAAACAGAAATCAGGACAGTAACAAGACTTCAGAGTTTGATCTTGATTATCTTCCAAACCTGTCCTTACTCCTCACACTTGTCCCTCTCAGTTCTGACTGAATTTATGTAAAAGTAAAAATCACAAAATCGAGTTTATCCATGTCTAGACTTGTATAATTCCCTTTTCTGTCAGCTCTATTGAAGTAGGTGACAATGTCACAGTCTTATACCTAAGTCCGTTTAGCAGGTGAGATTTTGATTTATCATGTGATGGAGTTGTCTCAGACTTTTTTGAGCACTTTATTTCGTGTTGTTTGAAACCCACTTGTGTAGAGGTGAGTTGATTAGTACAGTACATTTTAGTAGTACTGTATATTCAGCTCAGACTATTGCTCTCTTTCCCTGTTTCTCCAGGTGAAGTCAGGTCAGGTGTGCGTGTTGCTCCTCTCTCCTGAGGCTTTAGTCGGTGGAGGTGGATCTGGGTCAGGGTGTCTTCCCTCAGCTCAGGACCTCCCTCCTGTGGCCTTTGCCTGTATAGACGAAGCTCATTGTGTCTCTGAGTGGTCACACAACTTCAGACCCTGCTACCTGAGGCTCTGTAAGGTAGGTTAAAGATTGTGTATAGGTGAGTGTGTGTGCGTAGTTTCCTGACTGCAAGTTGTACAATGTGTCTTGTCCTGTGCCGTCTTAAGTTTATTTTAGGGTAAAACAACATCTACACAAAGCAACAGAACATACAGAAATATTTTTTTTAACATGTATAAGTATTAAAAGTAACAGAATGAGCAAACACACAAGCATGTAAACAGTTTCAAACATCTTAAAGCACCACAAGAGTTTAGAGTGTAAAGAGAGTTGAGAGTATAAGATTAATGGTACATAAATCTCACAGCAAATAATAAGTGGTGCCACTGCCTGCATTTTGAATCATTTATTTGCCAAGTGTTGTGTTTTATGCATGCAAGGACTTTGACACTGGTTTCTAGTGGCTCTCAATGTACTCAAACACAGTACATATGAACTTGGACATACTGCCACCTACAGCAAAAAGCAGAACAAAACTCAACAAAGACGAATAAAAATAAACATGTGACTATTCTGTTTAAATAACTAGGTGAGAAATGGATAACATCATACAATGGCTGTATATAAATCAAACAGTTTCTTATAGATATGATACAATAGATTTTAAAAGTTTGAAAACAATATTAGAGACGTAATAATGTACAATATTTATTAATGGGGATAATCTGCAGTCTCTGGATCTTGCTGTTCATTCTTTACTCTTTACTCTATTTTTGTATTGTTGTATATATGAGCAACAGTCTAGAAAGTTCAACAGAGCATATTGTAACTATTTGTGTTTGCAGGTACTAAGGGAACGTTTGGGAGTGCAGTGCTTACTGGGACTTACGGCTACAGCCACACTGTCCACTGCTCTGGACATCGCTCAGCATCTGGACATCACTGATCAAGACGGCATTGCAGTTCGATCTGCAGCAGTGCCTCCTAACCTGCATCTGTCCGTGTCCATGGATAGAGAGAAGGATCAGGTGTGTTGATTACTATGACAAATGTGAGGCATAGTTCGAATCAAGTTCCTGTATTTACAGCAGGTCTGTAAAGATGTACACTTCTTCATGTCCAGACTCCATGTGGCCCTGGAGTCTTTCCCCTTGTTTATAGGTCAGCTGAGTCCATCTAAAGATATTTGCTAATCTCTTCTCCTCTCATTTTATTGTGTCTTTGTATTTAAAGGCGTTAGTGTCCTTGCTGAAAGGCGATCGTTTTGGTTGTCTGGATTCCATCATCGTCTACTGCACCAGAAGGGAGGAGACTGTTCGTGTGGCGGCGTTGCTCAGGACCTGCCTGCAGGGTGTGCTGGTGAAAGAAAACAAGCAAAGCAACAGCAGCAGCCAGATGCAAAACAACCCTGTAGGACAGAGAAAGAAAGACCTGGGTAAGGGAGGAATAAAAATAGATCATCACTCCATTGGTATTTTCACTGTTTAACACTTTGACTCAGTGATAACTTCTACATTCAGCAAGGAAGAAGATTCGTAAACCGCTGAAATGGCAGGCTGAGTCGTACCATGCTGGCCTGTCAGCGTCAGAGCGCCGTCGTGTCCAGAACAACTTCATGTGTGGGGAGCTCAGAATCGTGGTGGCCACTGTGGCGTTTGGCATGGGCCTCGATAAATCTGACGTCCGTGGTATCATCCACTATAACATGCCCAAGGTATAGTGTCCTAATTCCTCTATAGATATAAATTGTGATCTCTGTTTGTGAGTCTTACTTAACTTTGGCTCTGGCTGATGTGCAGGTACAGAACATGTTTTGCAATTCTTTGCAGCTGTATCATTTGATTAGTTGTTTTTGTAAATTCAACAGTAGTTAAATTAAAGTAAAGCAAATATAAAATAGACTGTAAACACTATTAGTTGCCCGTTAATATGTCAGTATTTCTCTAAAGGTACTAAACAATTAGATTTAATATAAAACACATTCACATTTTCTTGGTCCCTCAAGAGCTTTCTAGTGGATAAATGCGACCTTAAGGCTTCCAGATTTTGATGTTATTTATTTTTTATTTATTCATACACCATAAGCTTTATCAGATTTACTATAATGGTAAATGTTTTCCAGAGCTTTGAGAGCTACGTTCAGGAGATTGGGAGGGCAGGGAGAGATGGAGAACCTGCACACTGTCACCTCTTTCTTGACCCTGAGGTAAGACGTTGGTGTAGGAAGTTGGTTGACAATCCAAAACACAAGATTTGTAATTGGAAAATTGTTATTTTGCTATTTATTGCAGTGTTTTAGGAAAGTGGATTTGTCGGTCTCTGAATACAAATAAATTGTTTTTTTATGGCCTAATTCCTGATTATTTTAGCTATATTTGACCATGTCTTCTACAGTTTGTTGTAGGATTTGTTTTCCCTGTTTATGCATAAATATGTCACACTTACAGAGGTACAACACAGTATGAATTACAAAATAAAGTATATCAAGTAAAGTAAGTAAAATATGGTTCTTTATCTAACAAATGAAACTGATCTGTTCTTATTTTCATCACTTTGCTGAAAAGCTTTCTGTTCTTGTCTTCCTCTGTAGCTCTCTGCTGGTCTATTTCTTTGTGTCACATATATAGTATGTGTAAATTTTAAATTAATTATGCGTGTGTGTGTGTCTGTGTGTAGGGTGGGGATCTCCATGAGCTTCGTCGTCACATCTATGCAGACACAGTTGACTACTACACAGTTAAGCGACTGGTCCAGAAGGTTTTCCCTCCGTGCAAATGTAAACAGATACACCAGAAACAACAGGAACTCTTCAAGGTTACTCCTCCGCTGTGTGTGTGTGTGTTGTCAACACGTTGGTCCAAGAAATAGTTTTAGTCCACAGTACTCAAGCCAGAACTTTCTACAATGTAAAAAACACAGTGTATGTCTGTGTTTGTGTAGGATGTTGAAGACTCTGAGCTGCTGGAGCTGATGGATGTGTGTGATCAGGAGAGCAACCCGAACCCTGACTCTCAGCAGGACATTGTACAAGAAGACAAAACAGAACCTGTTGCTGCTGCTTTAAAGGTAATTAAAAGACAAAATGTTTGTTTTGATATATTTAACCTTTTCTTTAATTGAGTAACAGACTGTAGTTAACACTGAAGCAAACAGGTGAATAGAAAAACTTAAAGCAATGTGTAGTTGATGGTGTTTAGTTTTATTTTCATGAAGGCACATTTTGCAAAGTTATTTGAACATTGGATCAGTATTTTAGAAAAACAAGTGTGATCTTGCTGATATGATCTTATTTTCACTGCAAGGAGATGTCCTCTCCTGATTCAGTGGAGCTGCCTCATCAAGAAGATGGCGATGAAGGAAAGGAAAAGGAAAAGAGGACAGAGGAACAGGCAGCTAAAGATGATGAGGGAGCCGGTGGTCAGTTCACACATGAGGATGTGGAGGTAAAGGCAGCTGGTGATTGGCTGCAAGACCATGAAGAAACAAGTAGTGATTGGCCCAGAGAGCGAGTGTGTCACACCCATGAAAGAGCAATTCCCATCCAACAGACTGTTGAGGCTCTGGACATAACAGAAGAAGGTAAGTGAGCACACAGTAAGTGAATAAAACAACATTATAATGGCCGTAGGCAGATATGTACTATTGACTGTAAGAGGCAACATTCACATAAATCTTTATCTGTAGAGACTTTATCCATAAAGATGAGTCCAGTCAGGTTGTGTGAAGTGAAACATAACATATGTTGATTAATAGTAAATACAGAATAATGTTGAATTTAGTGGCTGTGATCCCTAATGCACTAAATCCCATGAAAACACAGACCGCAAACAAGAGTGGAAATGTTGGATTATTTTTGATTTATGAGTCATATTGTTTGAAAATCAGAAATGGAAGACACTTAAAAAAAAAAGAAGAGCAAACAAGCAGAAAAAAACAACGCAGTCGTTAAAATGAGAAGTTGCAAATTGATGGTCACTAACGTCTTCCTTTGTGTTTGTTTCAGGTGTGGAGACACTGCTCTGCTATCTGGAGCTGCATCCCCAACGCTTTGTTGAACTTCTCCACCCCACTATGTCTGTGTGTAAAGTCAGCTGCTACGATGGACCAAGACAGCTCCAGAAAATCACCAAAATGTATGAAATGTTTGTCTTGAAGTTTTTCTGTTTCTTCAGCAAGCTACTGCATGGTGTCAGATTGCACCATGTGTGCACGGATGTGTGTTTTTGCGTTTATGAATATCTAATGAAGGCCTGTATCATAAAATATTTATATTTATTAAAATAAAATATTTTAATCGTTTAAAAAGTTAGTTGTTTATTTGTTTTGTACTTTTTTTCCCCCTCACAGTTGTCCTCCAGTTGCTGTGATTCTGGCCAGGAAGCGTTTGGCAGGCGAACGTGTGGAGACGTGTGACCAGCTGGAGTTTGATGTCGTCGAGGTGGCGGACACTATGGGATGGCAGCTCCCACTTGTGAAGAGAGGACTTCGACAGCTGCAGTGGAGCACTTATAGAGGTTTGTGAATGTGTGTTTTTTTTTTTAATAGTTTTCATGCATGGCTTTTGGGCAATCTCACATCATTAACAGTCAGAATTGTACAAACATGGCTTGCAGAATAAAAAAAAAAAGCATCCAGCCAGTATCCATAGTTAAACCAACAAAACGCACAGCACAAAAAAAGATGTTAATGTTGGAATTGAGCCATTTCACAGGGAAAAATGCACAAACCGTGAAAAGCAAATGCTGTAGTTAATTACACCAGTGTATTTAAACTGGTGTCCATATGCTGTCCTGCTCAAAGTCAAGTGAAATTTACTAATCATCCAACAACCAAAATCTTCGCATTTCAGGTGGTGGACGTAGCGGCGTCCTTGTTGAATTTTCCTCCCCGTCTTTCTACTTCCGTTCCTATGGCGATCTCAGCGATGAGGAGATGGACAGAGTTTGTCAGTTCCTCCATAATCGAGTGCAGGACCAAGAAAGAACGCAGCTCTACCAGCTGACTGCCTGCTTCAAGGCCTTCAAGAGGTACACTGGTTTAAAAGTTTGTCGTCCTCCAATGTACCTGAGATCTCCAACGTAGCTTATAAATGCTTATGGAGTTTAAGCACACAGTTGTATAGTGACAATCCGTGATAATGGTTGATTTTTATCATTGTAGAACAACTAAAAAATCAAAAATTATTCACACAAAAACGACAAGAAAGAAATAAGAAATAAGGCTTTAGTTCTATGTAAAGATGATTTGAATCCAACTTAGTTTTGTTTTTTTGGTTTTTTTTCAGTGGAAGTCTGTAAATCACTGGATGCGTCGTGCTCTACAGATAAACAAGATATTGTGTAAAAGATCTACAGCAGGATTTTCAGCTGTTTTTTTCTCTAAATAATTTTTAAGCAAAATTACGGGGATATTATTAAAACATGCTCAGTGTAATATTAACTCCAGAAGGTTACAAACTGTGAGAATACACATGCAGCGAAGTGCACCTCACTTTAAGCTTCAGTCCATCAGAATTTAAACGAGCTACACCACACTTTTTCAATTTGCAATTTATTCATATCACAGTGCAATTTATTCATATCACCAATGATGTTGATGAAAATATTTGATGTGTTTTAGGGTTTTACAGATGGTAGGACTCAGTCTTGTGTGATTGTGTCTATTCCTGTGTTCTCTGTGTGTATCATATGTGTGTTGCCTCTTCCTTTCTGCTACTCTACATTACCTTGACAGTGTGTTACTCTATATTTGTGTTGTTTTGCAGTGTTGCCTTTCAGAGCGTGTTGTCCTGCGTAGAAGATTTAGATGAGAGTCGCAGTGCGCAGCTGAAAAACCTTCTCTCTGAGTACTTTGACAAGAGGAGAGACAAAGCACACACACTCAAACCAGTGGACATTGAAGAGCTCGACAAGTATAAGGTGAAACCCATGCAATAGTTATCTTGAATTTTAGTTGAATTTGTGTGTTAAATGTTATTATTGTGTTGCTTTACTTGTGTCTTTGTGTTTGTTTATAGCTGTTGGACTGGGAAAATCAGATCAGAGCAGACATCAGAAGTTTTCTTTGCACCCGAAGTGATGAGAAGTTTTCTGGAAGAGCTGTTGCTAGAATCTTGCACGGCATAGGTGAGAGCATGCAAACACCTCATCATGCACTTGCATACGGTACACACACTGGTGCCAACCTGGGCTTATATTATCTTGCTATCACAAATTAGTCATCAGCCTCTAGAGGGAGTTATAGGACCAATGGAAATATTGTGGAACTTAAGTATCAATAAACATCCATCCATCCATTTTCTTAACCGCTTGTCCTCGTAAGGGTCACGGGGGGTGCTGGAGCCTATCCCAACTGTCAT
>JAUMHL010000003.1:8969674-8983022 GCA_032362345.1 Sandelia bainsii
TATAGTGCATTTTAGGTTCATCCTGAAATTTCACCCGAAAACCGAATATCCCTAACTTTTTGTGAGTAGTGTATATGTACATAATTACCCTGTATTAACACTGTTGTTGAAAGATCAGATATTTCAGTTGTGAAGTTGTAATCACTGCCACATTCTTGGCACTAATTTCATCTTTTTCCAAGCCAAAATGAGGAAGAGAAAACTGATATTGTTCTTTGTATTTGCTGTTACCTTGATCTTTATTAATCTTTTGCAACACGACAAGAAGAAGAAAAATAAAATTGAATGCAAACAGGATATTTTAGTTGAAATGTCATCTGTAGTTGCAACTTTTATGTCTTAATATTTTACAGTGATGGTAGATGGTAGGATCAGTAGTTCTGTTGTCAGCTTGTTCCACACACACACACATACACACACACACACACACACACACACACACACACACACACACACACACACACACACACACTTACTCTCAGTCTTGGTGAGCCCATCTGGTTTCAGTGGTTCTGTGATGCCTGTACAGGCTCCGCTCAGGATCTGCTGAATGAAGGCAGGGCTAAGCCAACCCATGTCAGACCGACCTAGACCTGTGGAGCTGTTGTCTTCCAGACCGTAGATCAGAACCAGTTCTTCAGCTGAGAAACAGCGCTGGGTGAGGAGAAAGGAAAATGTCACCATGTGTTATACTGTAAAAATGAATTGAAACACTGAAATGATTTTGTAACATAGACATTCTTTACCTGCTTTTGTTAAAACCATATTCAATTTAAAGGTAATGAGTATTTGATACACTTAAAAAATATATATTAACCATAATGTCACATGATCAACCTAAATGTTATGGTATTATATGTTGATATGTAAGACTCAAAATGATAAAAAAAATATGTTTCAGTCGTTTTCAACCATTTTTTATATACCTGATCCCAGGTGCTGTTTTGCTCATGGCTGTGTCTTGCACCACTGTGATCGTGACCAGTGTGGTCATCCTCCTCCTGATCTTTCTTATGGTCAAGTCCTATGTTCAGAGTCCTCATAAAAGCCTCCAACTCTACAAGCACAAATACAAACAACTCTCTGATCCATGTGTTTGTAGTACTTTTACAATATGATTTGAAGACGTGAAAAGTATATGCAGTGCAGCAGATATATTACTGTGGTTACCCTCAACAGTGAAATTCTCTGACCCCAGCCGTGCCATGAGGTAATCCAGGAAGAAGCTCTCCTCTGGCAGTGACTGGCTGATGAAGCAGTGACCATGCAGAGCGTGATGCAGGATGTGGCCTAAAACTGCACCCACTTCCTGTGTCTGGTCTCCTGATGACGAGTTGACCTCTGTCATGATGTCACTGGCTGTTACACAGTTCTAGTTACCACGGAGATAAGGGAGAAGAAGAACAAGGATGAAGGCTATAGGTATAACACAAGGGACTTTTCCTAATTCACTCAGCAACAATAGACCTGTTGTCACTGTCAACAACTCAATGTGTTATTATTTTAAATTCTCCTGAATGCTACTGTCAGCAGCTTTTTTGTGTTTTGGTTAAAAAAAAGCATGTGTATGCAGGGATATTTCACAGAGCAGGATTAAAAAGTTAGCTACACAAGAAGCATCTAGGCTATACCCTGGTCATACTGTCTTAACTTAAATTGCTAATAAAATGTATCATCAGGTTTGGGAGTTTAGTTGGCTCATGCGCTGTAAAACATCAAGCAGGAATGTAGTGGAATATTTTGTCATTAAATTAACCCAGGCTAAAAGATTCATTTGTTTTAACTTAAAATCTTCAACATATTAGCAAAACTCTCCCAAGATGCATTTCTGTCTGTGTCTGGCTACAATTTAACAGACAGGATGGGTCTGTTACGTCACAATCCTAACTGCCAAAGACATATGAACAGGGGTGTAGTGCCCCTTTAAGTTGAGCTTGAAATGATTTACAGTGTCTGTGTTAGTGCTTATGAATAACAGTTACAGAGATATGTCATTACTTTTTTCATTTCAAAGTTGTCTGGCTGTTGATGACAGCTGATGAGGACAAGGTACAAAAACACAGTATCAACACCAACATCATAAATATATATATATATATATATATATATTTATCTATATAGATAGATATAGATATATATACACACACACACACACATACCATCAATGCAGCAGTATGAGACACAGAGGACATTTTTTATTGTGATGACTGCTACAGTGATGTGGCTGAGTATAGGGCAAAACTTAGTGGGCCTATGCAGGCATCACCCAAGTACACTATGATAAGATAGACTGAGTGATAAATGCTGCGAGTGACCAAGCCCAAGAGTAAAATATGGCTAAAATACTACTGTACATACTCTACATGTGTATGATTGACATTTGCAACGTCATATGTCTACACAGGAATAAATCAGAAAGCAACAAAGATATCAAACGGAAACCCCCTACAGAGGTCAGTTACTAAGTCTTTAATTAATGTTAGAAGTTCCCACTGTGCATTTCCTGCTACATCATGTCTAAATACCGACTGTGAAATAGATGCATTAATCAGACTAATTTGGCAACAATATGCAAAGTACTCTGATGTTGCCTCATTAGACTTGTTAACAAGTTAGGTAACCACTGTGATGCAGTATTTATAACAATCAATTTATGAAATGATAAATAAAAGTATAATAAATCTCTGCAGGTAGGAACAGTAGGAACTTTGAGTTTGTTGGACCAACAAATAATAGTTTGCTACAGTCTAAAGCTTACCTCACTGTGTGCTGCTACATAGTGATTATGAAGCTCTTGAAGCAGCTCCTCTAATCCATGAACATCTATGTGTTTGTGGTCCTGATGTTTAAATCTATGTAGGAAATGTTGGGTCTCCTCTCCCCACCTCCCCTCCCCTGTCGCTGTGCAGACCAGGTCCGGAGAAGAAAGGAAGAGGATGCAGCCGGCAGCAAAATCAGTGAACTGAGACACACTGATGATTATATTGTTTCTGATTTCTTCATTTTGGTCTTCTTCATGAATGAACTGATTGTTGATCAGCTGGTGAACTGCACCTGTTAGATTACACTACGTACCCAGACAACAGAGGATTCACACAGAAAAAAAACATACACACAGATAAAGGTAAGTAACAGAATATAATTACAAATGTCTTTTTAAACAACACTGTAGGCAAGATTTACTGCTATAGAAATAACAGCTGTCACAGGAGCCCTATCTAAATTAAATCAACTTTCATTAATTTGTTTAAATTGTTGTTTTTCGATAAATTAAACACTTTGTGTGATTTATACACAATTAACAGCAACCTCTAGAATGACCATTCATATCAGTTCTTTTAGAATCAAACTATATCAACAACAAGTAGTGGGGATATAAATGAAAGAAAATACAGCATATGATACTGACAACCATCAAACTTGACCCAGAATGAGGAAACATAGGCTGTGACTAACAAGGTCAAACCATTATGACTTTTACTGTGGGTCCAATTACATTTATTTTTTTTTACTTCCTTGAAGTTTAGGCCTTTGTCTCTACTGAAAACTTTACTGGGTTGTTTCATATCAGTTCTTTATTAACAATATAATCCAACTACCAACTGTTATAAAAATAAAGAAAAACTGTTGTTTTTCATATCTTTATTTTTTAAATGTTTATATTCGCTGCCACCTGCTTGAATTATTTGACCTGTCTCAGTTTCAGAAACAGTGTCTTAATTTGCCTTTTTAATGAGATCTACTGTATGTGCATGGAGATGAGAAAACTTTCTTTATTTTGTCACTTGGGTGAACTAACCTTTTAATCTGCCAAAAGATGAAACAAATATTGTAATTATTATATGAGCTAACAAGGTCAAACCATCCTGACATTATAGACTTTAACTGTTGGTCAAATCAGGTTTATTATTTTATTGAACCTCTAAGTTTAAATTACCTGTTCTAACTTCTGACTCTGCTATTTCTCTTATAGACCTGTGTCACTACTGAAAACTGTCACTGGCTCATTTGATATCAATTCTTTACTGGCAATACGTGTGTGTTTGAAACCACACTATCACCTGAGAAGTAAAATAATTGTCTTTATTTGCCAGCCTCCTGATTTCAATTAATTTTATTTGAGATCATGCATTTGTGCAGATTCCAGCTGACATGTTGGAAATTCAAGGACATCAGTCTCACGGATAAAAAAGTTTGTACCTAAATACCTAAACTGCTCCTCGTAAAATGAGCATGTGGACATCAGTGTAATGGCACAAAGTAACTGTTTTATTCAGTCGTTAGGTAAAAAGCGTCTTGTACTGAAATCGTCGTTTTTTTTATTTTATACTCTATTTCATTTGAATTTTGTGAGTCCCCAGTGAAACATTTATTCAGATAAAGTGACTGAAAGCTCGGTTTTATTATTAAAAATAAAAATTTGCATTGCATCAAAGTGCATAGCCATTCTGGCGCAATAAACCCAAATATTACTACTACAAAAAATACTGCCACTACTACTACTAGTAATAATAATAAATATTATTTTATGCCATTGTTTTTTTTTCTTTTTTGGAAATGTATTACATTACATTCGTATCATATCATGCAGTAACACGCTTTCTTTTCACGCTGTTTCAGAGTGTAGGTTCACTAAATTTGTGTTCAGAGTTATTTTATACTTTAGTGACACCTGCGGTTTAATTTTAACACTTTTTCTGTGCACTAAATACTTCAGACACAGCGACCTCAGAGGAAATTCATCACTGAGAGACGCTTTGTAATCGCTGTGGTTCAGGTGCGTAATAGCTGCGCTCAGAAGATCAGAAACATATTTTTACATGTAACACTACAATTAAATAAACTATAATTACATAAATAATTTGTGACAAACATACTTTAGAAAATAGGGACATTTGGGATTTTGACATTTTAGGTGGAACCCAGTTTGGCAAAATTGACACCACGGGGTGAATTCAGTTTTTAAACTTCTTATATTCCATTAGTTGTTTGAACATGAATGCTGAATTTATATGATAAAGTAACAGAAATAGTCGTATTAAATTTAAAAGCAGCTGAAACATTTCTTGCGTAACTGCTTTTGGACATCGACCCCTTTCCACCACACATGGAGTTTGCCACCTGGCTCTAACCTGGCTGCCGAGTAGCCTAATAAAACTTACCTTTTCACACGACACTTCGCCGCATTGCACACGGTTCTCCAGTGTATTAAAGAGGGAGCGGAGAGAGTCTCCGGTCAGAAGCTGCTGTCCTGGAGACACGACGCTCACAACAGCCCCGTACGCTTCTTCCAGAGCTGGAGAGCCAGAAACTGAACCGAACAAACTCAAATGGGCAAACAGACACAGAAGGAGCAGCGCGGAGGAAAACATCTTAAAACTTTCTTTAAAGGCTACTTTTATACACTGAGAGGGGATAAATTACGATGTAAAAGAAACTGCAGAATATAGGCTGATGCAGTCCCAAGGTATTTCTGCAGACACTTTGAGCTGCACAGAGCTCAGCTCACAGTTGTTATCAGTTTAAAACCACTGCAGTTTCACTGGACCTGGACTCTGGATTATGATTGGCTGAGACGTGGCTCATGCTGTCCTACCTGTCTATTAAAGCCATTGTCACCTGTGCAGGGCAGCATCACATGCTGCATCACATCCAGCCTATGAGATGTTGGCTTGGGATTTATGTAGTGCTGACTTTTGTTTGACATGATTTTGTACTGACAGGTCTTGAAAACATCCTCAAACATTGTTCATTTTTAGCAGTCTTTACAGCTTATATATCTATACAACAATGTCATTTATCTTACACAAGAGATAGGCCATATCAGTGAGTGTGACCATCAGCACCTGGACAAAAGTATTAAAGAAAGATGCTTGTAGATGCTTCTAAACTGTTTTCCCCCCTGAAAACTGGACCATCAGATTGTCTTTAACTGAAAAGTTATCACACAAACTAAAGAATTTACAAAAACCCTTGGCATGATTGTACACCGACTTCAGGTTTTCACAATGCCCGAATTCATGATATCATTTAATACCGCTTTATTGTCAGCATGAAATTCATGCTACACTCTAAGGCAGCTCCATCCACAGAGTTAAATTATTCCTATAACTTAATCATACAAAACAAATTATAATACTTACCAATCATATACATGCACTGGCCACTTTATTAGGCACACCTGTACAGTCTAATGCAATCCAATACAGGCAAAATATTAGAAACACCTCTTAATATGATGCACTCCAGTATAACTCCACCACCTCCACCACTATAGACATATAAGAGAATTATTACCTTTCTAACAGTTTCAACAAAACCTGAGAAATTATAACCTTGTAAAAGTAGAATTCATCGCAGACCTGCATTGTTGGATTACATTAGACTGTACAAGTTTACCTAATAAAGTGGCCGGCGAATCTATAACACAACATATTGTGCTATAAACATCATGTCACTGTAACGATACAACTTCTTCATACAGAGACTCAGGCCAAGCAGCTCCCTGATCTCTCGGGGCCCCTGGTTCTGTACCAGGTTAGTCTGTTTCGTAACTCATTCAGCCATGGGTTTATTTTGAGAAGGTCCGTGTGTGGTGTCACCAAAGTCTTCGCAAGGATTTAAATGTTGGGTTGGTGAAATGGTGAAAGTGCAGGTTTATAGAGTGGAGATTAATGAATGCAGTGAAAACGGACCAGAGGGCTTCTGCTATAATCGAGCAGCGGTTAATGATCCAGCACTTCATCTCTGTACTGAATACACACTGTATCATCAGATAGTTACAGACCATGACAAAGGATGAGATTCTTGTAGAAGAAAGCTGTGCACCAGGCACAAGAAATGTAAACAAACCTTATGAATGTGATATCACATCTTGATGAAAACATGCTGATACTGGACAAGATGAAATATGTGCACAGCACCCTGTAGTGTTAACACATACATTTGTGTATTTCCTCATATATCGTATTACAGCTCTAACAAACAACAGGTAATCACATGACCATTTAGTCTCAAGGAAATACAAAACAATGATTACACTGTCCTATATTTCCATTACTTTTTAACGTTTAAAATTTTTTTTTTTATTCTTTTAATGTATTTCTTGTCTTTGACATGATAGAATTGTGTGTACTACTACTACAGTATAATCTGCTTCAACATATTTATGTCCAAATCCATCAATAATGTTCATTTATCTTGCCACTCTAAAATCATATCCACTGTGAATTGTCTTTATAAGGATAAAACAAAAAGCAGCTGAGCAAGAAAATAATATAAGTTACCTCATTAAATGCAACAATTCAGTCAGGGTTGTGTGAAAATTTGTTAATAATAATAAAAAAAATGGCACACTTGCATCAAGCAAGTGGAAAGCTTTTGTTCTTTTATATTTTCATTACATAGCTTAAACATTTATTTTCTGGAATTGTTTGTGAATGTATTGTGTAACTGAAAATGTGAAACATTGTGTGTCATTACAGTGACCACCAGATGGTGCAGCTGCACTGTGTAAAGGAATTTTTTTTGTATTGTTATTATTGTTTTTTTTATTGTTTTTGTATTGTATCTGTATTGTCCCCAAAACAGAATTTTATTCACTTGTATCATTATTAAATTAAAATGAAAATGTAAAGTTTTTAAGGTTTTAAAATGTATTATTATTATCAAATTTACATATAATATTGAATCCATGAAACAGGATTTTTTTTTTCTATAATCATTCTTTCAAGAGCAAATGGCCATCCTTTGAACAGTAAGTGATGGTGGAACAAACTGCACAGTCTCCATTCTGTGTGAAAATCTAGTAAAGGGGCAGGTTCATTTTAAAATACATCTTTGCACAAAAACTAAATGGTAGATTTTATCCCTCATTACTACATGGAAGGCAATATAAAAAGGGAGCTTGATTTGACACCATGAGAGCTCTCTTGATGACCAGCATGAAAAAAAGGAAGAAAAACATGTTTCAGTGTTCATATGGACACTTGATTGACCTAAAAAAATGTACATATACATATGTAAGAATTCTGGGTGTAGAAATTTAAACTTATTTTGAAATTTTAAAATAATTCTTTTCTTCCTTTAGACAATGACAATTGATATGGTGGAAACAGAAATCAATCAAATAACAAGCATTCAGTAGATTCAGTATAAAGCAATACAACAACAGAAAGATTTTTTCCCCATATATACCAAAGTTTAGTGTGCAACTTTTCCCCCATATTGTTTCACTATATCCACTGTTTGCTACCATTCAGTGTATTCAAATGTTTCCTCTAACTGCGTTACCACAATGAAGCCAGTTGATGTTTAAAATAAGTTTGCAGGGCAAAGTTCTTTCTTTCTGCAAAATGACAAACAACAGTGGAGCTTGTTTTTATAAGCTGTTCTCTCTGCTCTGTAGCATTTCCAAAATTGCTTAGATTACAAGTCTTATTTTCTGCTATTGTCAAATGTTACTCTCTGTATGCCTGCACTTAAGTGACTAGTCAGTTCCTTTCCTTTTTGGATAAAAGAAACTGCATAACATGTCTTGCAAAATTAATATTTTAATTATATCTAGAAATATATACTGACTGTAGCTGTTATTATAGTATTGCTTTGTGTTTTTCTACTGTTTTCTGCTTCAAGCTTTAAACATGAATTCAAATCGTGTCAACAGTCACCTACTGTAGAAATCACTGAAAGGAAGAATATTGAGTTGATTGGTTGCACATCACTTCACACACATGAACGGACAGCAACACACACAAGCTCAGTTATGACATGGGACCATGGACATCTGCCCCTGCCTGTATACACACGGCACGGTGACCCCCGCACCACTAATCTTTGAGACAACACACACACACTGTCCAGTGACCTGCTTTCGCACCCCTCCATCATCACATCACTCTCTGTTATGTCTACCACTGCACACACACACTCACACATGCACACACACACTCACACACTCTCTATAAACACTAACAACTACTGTACCGATCATGAATTATGCCAAAACAGGTCACTTGATATATTTTCACTTTAACTACCCCTTAACTACCCACTAGAAACATACAGTACTGTGCAAAAGCCACCATTAGATTTGTTGTTTTGGCAGAACTATTATGACCATATATATTTATTTCCTAGTCTCTTTATTAGAATACAACTAGAAAAGATAGGAAATATGTACACAATATTTCTGTAAGCAAAAGTGACAAATGTTGAATGTGACCTCTGTAGAGGAATCTGGAGAGGTCAAGGACAAACACAGGAGCAGAAGACCTGTCAGAATCAGATTTTGAGAGACCAGGAGAAGTCCAGCAAAGACTGGTTCAACATCTGGCAACTTCATCTGATCCTTCCATAGTCTTGATAAGCTTGATCATGAATCATCTTTGTGGAAGGAAACCACAGTGGTTTCTTGGCTGCTATTCTTCAAGTGTTTCTTGTCCTGATGTAAAAACTGAGAAATAAATATATACGACTATCACAGCATTGCTAAAAACAAATCTAATGATGGCTTAAGGCTTTTGTATAGTGCTCTATATGGTGTTCATGTAACTTACATAAAGTTCACACATAACATGAAAACGTCTTATCACCTATCAGTGTTTATGTATATGTATGCACTAAAAAGATTCTCACTTTTACAGTATTTCAACAAGAAGCTTTCAGTTCCATTTTGTAGTATGAAGCAAACATGAAACTAAAGAACATTTTGGACTAAAAATTTCCTCTCACAGTGTTCACTACTTACAGCCATCTCCATCCCCCTTCTCCTCGTCCCTCTCTCCCATTATCTTATACACATTCGCTGCCTGGCCTCAGCCCTACTTTCTTTCTGAGGCTGATGTTTCCATTACAGAAATAAAAGCATGACGGCTAATCCAGTTATATGTTCTCTGGACGACACACACACACACGCACACACGCGCGCACGCACACACACACACACACACACACACACACACACACACACACACACACACACACACTCCCAAACCTGCTGAAACACGAGAAAGCAAGTACAAGGATGCACATACTATATGTTCCGAGTGGACAAAAATGAATATGGGCACACAAAAAAAAAACACAAACAGGACTGCAGTGAGAGACACACACACACACACACACACACACACACCAACAGGGGGCATGTGATTGAAGCAAGACCCCCTGTTGTGAAAAAGTCAAACTGAGCTTTCTGGAGCAAATCTACACATGCACGCACACAAATCCACAAATGGCAAAATTAACACACTACACATAAAGCAAATTGTGTGTACCTGCACAAGGCTGGAAGACTCACAGTCGTATTATAAAAAGTAGCTGGGGCACAGACGTCATGACTTCTAGTACTTCAGCTACTAAAACACTAGATCCTACACTTACCATAATGCAGCTCATTACGGGAAGTGTAGATTTAGTTAAATTCAATATGGCTGATAAAGTGATGCAGGTACAATGAAGGGACTGGAACAGGTAAATCTATCTCAAGTAAAGCAGGAATCAACAAAGAGATAAGGAATAATTTAAGTGTGGACAGGATGAGAGAGAAAGTAAAAACTGGTATTTAGAGAAAAAGAGCAAGTGTAGTGTCCTACATGTGTTTACTTAAATTTTTTTCATGCATACCTACATAAACATGAAGGGAGCTGAATTCTTGCTTATTCTACAAAGATCCTCTAAAATTTCTGAAATATAACAAAATTATTGGTAGCTGTTAGAAGAAGCTGGACAAGAGCAAGAAAAGAGAGCTCTCTGAGGAGATAAGGAGGAATAGTTACAAGGTAAAGGCTATGAGGCCATCTTCAAGCAGCTTGATGTTTCTGTGAGCACAATCGATAATATTATGAAGTTTAAAGTATGTGGGACATCAGCCAATCTCTCTCGACATCACTGCCAAAGGAAAATTGACCCCAAATTGAACCAGAGGAAAACACACACCGGTTGACCTCCAAGATCAACCTAAATGCCCTTATTTGGGCCAGTGGATCAGATTTCCCTAATCAGAAAAGACCACTTTGCTTTGACTCTCACCCAGGGGGACCTCAGCTCAGCTGAGCTGTGGGTCCTGAAGGTCGCTCTCTCAGCACAGTGTTGTCACTTAGGCTGTGTGTGGCTATTTCACAGGCATGTTTCGCATCAGTGTGGGGTCCCTGGATTATTTCTAGGCACATTCTACCAGCGGTATGCCATAGTTTGCTGCGGAGGGTGAACCCAACAAGAAGTGACTTGCAAGCGTCCTCTCAAGTTATTATTCTGTGCTCTTATTTCACTGTTTTGGTGAGTCTAAGGTCTTGACAGGGACCCCTTACACTGGTGTGGCAACCGGGCCAATGGGCTGTGCCTTATGGGTTTCAAATTGAACTAGTGGGGCTTGGACCATATCCAGCTTCTAGCCTAGAGGAAGTAGAATGATAGATATTAAGTCCAGATTCTATGAGTTCCTAAGCTGTGGGCCGCATTTACTCCCTTTATCGGCTGAAGAAAAAGGCTGGTTTAGGTTGGAGTTGTTCCTTGGTTCTCATTGTTATTTAAAATATGCTAGGTCAGGCCCACACATCAGGTGGATGTTGACAAGTCCTCAGTGCACATGAGTGGAAATGGGATAAACCTAGTAGCAATAGCCTTAGAGTGCTGCACCTATACTCATAGAATCTGAGGTTACAATATATAACCAACACACACACAAAAAAAGTAGTGCTGCTTTTTGCAAGTGCTTCCATATCAACTTAAAATGTGATGATGTGTTATTATCCACATTTTATATGCTGCCCCCAAGTGGCAAAAAATTTCAGTTACTGAAGATTTGAAACCTACAGTACAATCAAGTAAAAGTCCAGTTATTGTGTATACTTTTATTTTCCTAACCTTTATGCTGTTGGTGCTGCATGTCATTTTTTCAGACACTGCAGACTCTCCCTACCCACTGTGCTGAAGATATTATAAAAAATCACTGCTCACTTTGAATCAACTTAACAGGGTGAGTTCTAACATGTGTGTTTCAATCCCTGGAGGAGGTGAGTAACTTTGCCTAGCTGGAGCATGATTTGCATAATACATGTAGTTTGTGCAAATCTGCATGTATTTAGGATTTCTTATGGAACCTCTTTCATTTATAGTTTCTCATGGATCATTCAAGTGGAAAAATACTTCTGTGTGTGCATATAGATCCTTCCTTATTTCATGGTAGGATTTTTTTTAGTATCCCCCAAAAGACCCCCACCCCTCCCCCCCCACACACATGTTGGTCAAATGTTAATGATTTAATAATTCATGGATTTGAATCTTGTGGTCCTTGAAATTCTTCATCCTTGCAGGTGGACAGAAAACTGATTGAGACAGAGAAAACAAAGTTGAGGGACAGAAGAAGAGAGCAAATGGTAATGACAGAGAGAGAGGGAATTAAAAACAGTACTTAAAAATAATAACCATGTCATGGCCTGATTGGTTTGGTTTTCCCATTTTTAACTCAGTGGACTGGGAAATGAGAGAAAGACAGAGAGCAATGGTGGCTGGTACAGAATAGAGACAAGAGAGAGCAAAGGCAAAAAATGAAACAAGGAAGTGAATCATCAAATATCTGCTGAAATACCTTATCTTGAAGTATGTGTAGTGACTATAGCATTTTTAAATTGGTTTTGTAATTTAGGTAATGGCAACATTTACATTACAGTTCAGGGTAGAGAAAGATTGTGGTCTGCTAAATCCACAGTTTATTGGATATGCTGTATTTACATTTAACTAAAACAACAAACTTTCCATTCTTACCAAAGTCCATTTGTTGGCTAACCACAAACGAACCATGGACGCTCTGGTGTGAAAACCAAAAGAACACCAACTGCCTCCTCTCTACTCTGCTACGATTAATAAATAATTGCACTTCACTCCTTCATTAAAAAATAAAACTTTCCAAAAAAGTTTGTGATTGTATTGCCCTTACTTTACAGTGTGTGGAAGTGTGAAAACATTCTTGTTATGTATAAAATGTAATTCCTATAAGAAATTGTTTTTATGCAGGGTTAAAGGTTATGATACAAATAGTCAATAAATTAATATTAATAAGCTACAGACAAAATTGACTGTCATCAACTAGAAATGCTGCGCTTAGCGGCTTCAAGAAAAATCCGACCTACAATACATTTATTTGGTTCCACCTCTTTTCAGTGGATTGATTTAGAAGATTCAATGTGGCAATAAAATTGGGCTAAACTCATAACCACGATAGACCATTTAACATTTCTTCTGATCTTTTAACGAAAGGATTTGAATGAGCTTAATGACTTTTATGCTCGCTTTGAAAGAGACAACAAACAACCCGCTATCAGGATCTCCCCCTCAACCGACCACTCAC
>JAUMHL010000003.1:8983122-9000358 GCA_032362345.1 Sandelia bainsii
TAGACCTAAACTGCATTTCGTTGCCTTGTACTTGTACATGTGTAATGACAATAAAGTTGAATCTAATCTGAATCTAATTTGTACTTGCTATTGGTTTACAAGCTACTACTGCTGAAAAGTTGCATTGCCAAATTTCCATAAGAACAAGTGGTTTAATATGTTTTAGGTTCTAACTAAAAAAGTACAAAATCTTACTTCCTTGTAGTAAACATGTACATTATGTAGTTGAGGTGGCAGTGCTGCAGAGGCACTAAGAAAACACCACTGAAGCTGGAAACAAATGAAGGCTCTGGTTTGCCTCATTACCCGAGCGGTTAGCTCGGCTTCACACAAGAAGTAATGAGCAACAGGACAGCCAGTCATTATCTTAAGTAGCTGCAATGACAAAGCAAAGTCATCTTGCTTTGAGATAGTGATGGTGAAACCTCTTTGAGAAAATGTGGAGATTCACCCTGGGAAAAATTATACACAATTATACTTAGGAGTGCCCTGAATAAAACATTACATGGACTGCATTCCCAAATAAAATTATTCTCCTTAATTAATTGTTACTGCTTATAGATCCCAAATAATAATTAAAGAAAGACACAACTTTTAAGGTTTCATTGCAATAAGCTTTTTTCAGAGGTTATAAAATGTAATCCCTTATTAACACTGAAATGCTCTCTCTTCCTTTAAGCAGTGCAGCTAAAACTGATTCAAAAAGCTGCAGGCCCATAAAGAAAATACTTAGAGTGCAAAAACTGTAACATGAACTTTGATTTCATGCTTCTGATGCATGCATATAAGTGTGTGTGTCTCTGCACTCTGAGTTCACGCCTCCAGCAGACTCTGAAGTTTACAATGATCTGGAGAGAGAGAGAGAGAGAGAGGAGGAAGAAAGAAAGAAGACTTCATATGAATTCAGGATTATAAATCTCAAAACACCTGCAGGAGTGTTTCTGTCCTGATTGAATGTTTATTGATATAAAACCTGTGTCACTGTTGACAGGGGCAGGAGGTTGAGTTATTTTACAGAGTGAAAATGGTACAATAAAAGCTCATTGTTAGGGAAAAAACACAGCATGGGAATATTTGTCTCAATCAGATTTGATCTAGAAATGCTGTGAATTGTTTTTTTTAATTTAAAGACATTGGGTCTTTCTTGGGTCCAGTCATGGTCTACCATGGTTATGAGTTTAGCTCAATTTTATTGCCACATTTTGAAATTTCTAAATCAATCCACTGAAAGAGGTGGAACCAAATAAATTTACTGTAGGTCTGATTTTTCTTCAGACCTAGCTCAGGTGGTCAGCTGAATTATGTATGTGTACTGTTTCATAGCGCTGGTGTTGTTCCATTACTTTCCTGTTTCATACAGTAATAAATATGAAACCACTGGACCCAAACAAAATTCCAGTTATTTCAGATCATTACTTGCTCAGGTGTTGTTACTGTCAGGTCTGTTTTGATTTAGGTAGATGTTTTGTTTTATAAGACACGGCTGGTGTTTCTTAACAATCTGGGCTTTTAAAGATAAAAATAGAAGATAGAAGATAGAAGGTAGAATATTAAAAAGAATATGTACAGTAAGATGTTATATAGATGGTAGTAAAGCGTCCAACATGTGGAAGAATGAAGTTCAGACAGTGGTGGCAGAGAGACAGAGACAATAACATTAAAGTGACAGTTATCAGGTTCGTCATGCTGTCATTATCTGGCTTATTTGAGTTTGCACGAATAAACAGTAATTAATGGGTACTATTTTCATTTTCAGCTACAAATGAATACACATTTTTGTGAGTATTTAGAGTAGTTGAACTGAGTTAAACTAAACTACAGTGGTGATGTTCAGCTGGAAGTTAAATCAGACTTTGGATACAGAGATAATATTGGTTAGCAGAACTGATGCTGCTGTTTTTGGTATTTTCCAACCAACACAACAGACAGATTATTTGTAGGCAGCTGAATGGTTAGCACTGCTTCCTATACTTTGCTAGAATGTCTCTAGTTCAAGGCTTTCTCAGTGGAGTTCACATGTTCTGTTCTCCCTGTACTTATGTGGTTTACCTCCCACTGTCCAAAGACATAGTGACTTCAAATTGCCTATAGGTGTGAATGTTTCTTTCTGAGGCTGTACCCTGCTTTTTACCCAACAACAGCTGGAACTAGTTCCCATCTGGTTTAGATAATGGATGGATAGTATCTTTTGTGGATTTACATTTTACATACACACATTGCATTTTTTTCTTTTAACTAAATGTAAAAAAAAAAGAGCAAAATTACATGTAGTTCTGTTTATCTGGTCGACTAATCAGATAACAGTTTGTGTGATCACAGTAGTACATACACTGTAAGGCATCTTTGGTTCAAGTAATTTTTTATAGTTTGTAGACTCTTCAATTTATGTCCATCATAGTTCTGTTTGTTTTCTTGATCGTGAAGGTGTGTTTTATGAATTCCGTAAAGGTTACACTGATTCATTTCTGCCTCTCTCTCAGCAGAAATGTGCTGACTCTTGTCTTCCTGTGATGGACGGAGATATTACACACAGACATTTGGAGCAAATCCTGCAGCAATAACAGTTTACCAGCTCACAGCATATGACTCCTCTGCTCAGGCAGAGGTGTTATGAACTGGAGCGTGAGCTGCCTGAAACCTCTGTACCCACATATTACAAACCTCCCAAACACTGAACATTAAACTGATTAAAACACACTGGTACTCAGTTTATGTTATACCTTGTTCACACACCGCAAAACGTTTATTTCCTCCTCAATATTCATCTACTTTCCATCTTTGGTTTACCAACTCCTCACCTTTCCTCACACCTCTCTTTTATGTTTCTGTCTCTATTCCCGCTTGTCATTCTACAGCATGTAATTACAAAACCATTCAAACGTCTAGAACAAGATTTCTGTGTTTGTCTGCAAACTGTAGATATTTGATACATTTCACTTGATGCAGTGAATATATGGATTTACATAAGAAATAGACATAAGGATCAGAATTAGAAAAGAATGAACCTCAGTATCTCTCTGTATCTATTTTATTTGTCTGTGTTACACAAGCATTTCAAGCAACAGCTAAATCAAACTCACACAAGGACTCTGAACCCAAACAAATCCGTTGTTTACTTTTCTGTTGGTGCTGTTACAAAAAGCTGCTTCTTCATGAACTGAAAGTCATTTTCTTCACATAAACAGGTGAGTGAGATGACGGAGGTGCTAAAAAGTTGAAAACGTGTTCGTGTTTTTAAGTATTTTTTTGACTCCATGCATGTGTTATTCTATTCTTTTGTGTTTTATTGCCACAAAGTTAATTCCCTGCTTTTTATTCAGCTGTGACAACATTGGAAACCGTGTTTGTTTTGATTTTCAGACGTGACAGTTCAGTCATGATGAGAAGCTCTGCTGTGTTTTGCCTGGCTGTCAGCTTTGCCATGTTTGGATTTGGTAAGAAAAAAAGGAGGCTGAAGAAGAAACTCTTTCATTAATGCTTGCTCTTTTTTTCCTGAAAAGCACAGACATGTGGGGCTAAGTCAGAGAGATTACCTGTTTCGCAAAGAAGAAACATATCAGCCTAAGGGAACATTTTGCCAGATAAATGTGCTGTTGTTGTCTCATGTGTTCCAGTTCACAGTGATAAATATTCATTCATAATATTTTCTGTGATGTTTTGGGACATGCAGTTTGCTCTGTACACATCTTTTTGGTTTGGTTTATAGGTCAGACTCTGTTTGTGAAATACAACACATCAATTTCTGTTCAAATGTTTCTGGTCAAATCTGGATCTAAGTTGAAAGTAACTAAGTAAATTTACTGCTGTAAAGTACAGTTTTGAGGTACATGTACTTTGAGGTACATGTTATTTATTATTAAGTAATTAAATTAATTTTAAGTAATCAAAATTTGCTTGAAGTTTTGTACTCATTAATGCACCATTAATCATAACCCAACACTGTAATGTACATTATTCTGAAATTGAATCATTCAGCATAATGAGTATTTTTGCTTTTGGTTCTTCAAGTATATTTTGCCAGAGAAGAACGTGAAAAACATAAACACATATGTTGTTTGTGGCAGCACATTATTACGACTAACAGTAACATGTTGTAGTAATTATGACACAATCAAAGGAGTTAGTCAGGTGATGAATTCTTTTGGAGGAGGTTGGGGAGAACTTGTACTAATACTTGTGCTTTTTTAAGTAACATTTTGAATGCAGAACTTTTATGTGTAACGTAATGAGTATTTTTACACTGTGGTGTTGCTACTTTCACTTACAAACATGTTTAATGATTGATAGAATGATTTAAGATTCAAGATAAAAAAAAAAATCCCAAAGGGATTAATTGTTTTGCCTTGTTACAGCCGCTCTCAGTCCAAAAGGAAAGAAAAGAACCACAGTCAGAAACAAGTAAAGAGCAGCACCAACACAAACTAACAAAACTCAATATGCAATACTTAATGCACAAATACAAAAAAGCACAGAACACACAAAACAAAAAACTCAATCTGAAAATTGAAGAAATAGGACAATAATGACATAAGTAATGATCATGATTGTCGTCCTCCCCCGTTCCCTTTACAGAAGGGGAAGGAGTTGTACAGTTTTATGGCCACAGGCAGAAATGATCTCCTGTGGCGCTCTGTGGAGCACTTGACATTGATCAGTCTCTAGCTGAACGTGCTCCTGTGTCCAGCCAGCACACTGTGAAGTGGGTGGAAGGGACTGTTAAAAATATTATTTAATACTAATTTAATCTAATCTTTAATACTAATTAGAAGATTTAAAGTAAATAAAGTCACATCTCTTGCACCTGGCCAATAAAAAAATCAACCACATCACTGACCACACCACCATTTTTACATTTTTACTCTTCTGTTTGTGTAAGGATAAAAACCAAAAGAGATCTCAGGTCAACTCACTGTGAGAAAGCAGAAAAGCATATTTCACAAAGTGTCAAACCATTCCTTTAAAGGGGAGCGGATTCGCATATTTAATTATTAAAAGTTTATCTTAGTTTTGAAAATCTCCAAGAACTGCTGTGAATTGAGGAACATTAAGGTATTTGTTAATGTACAGTATCTACACTCATCATGGCACAGGTTTGATAAGATCATAATTTAAACACTATAACTTAGTCTGAACTTCAGACTGAAGAAATCACCTGAACTGCTTTGCCTCGTTCTTGCAGGCTTCTCGCTGCAGTGTTTCTTCTGCCCTGATGGCTCCAGTAACTGTGAAGTGAAGCATGAATGTATCCAGCCTCAAGACAGCTGCATCAAACTCACCAGTGGAGGTATGCACAATAAAGAAATCAAAACCTAAAAAAAGTACAAAATCAAACAATATCTAGACCATGATTGGAGAGATGAAGATTAGAAATTTGATGACATTAACTTGATTTTTATGATCACAGATTGATGCAATGAGTCAGACAAATGTAGGAGGAATTTATATCTCATCATTTTCTACAATAAAAATAACACTGTTACAAAACGTTAAGTAAGACTACTGCTACTACCACTACTACTACAAATAGTAATTATTGAATACTTATCAACAATAATTATCAGTAGCATGATGATCATCTAATAAATATTTACACACATTGTATAGAGGCAACATGTTTTTGTGTTTTAAATGTCTTTTTCTAAAATTCTGCATGCACAGTATGGGCACTGTCATCTGTAATAATAAAGACTAATGCTGTGTCTCTCACACTGTCCTGTCCCCCCTCAGAAATGATCTATACTGACTGTATGAGGTACACAGACTGTAACTTCAGGACTCTGGCCGTGAGATATTCCCTTCCTGACTTCACCTACTCCTGCTGTCAGTCAAACCTCTGCAATAACCCCAAGAAAAGTTGGTTTCAGAAATTCAAGGAATACTTTTCTTAAGAAATAAAGCAAGAAAATACAGTTTTAGGTCCAGATTTCAGTCTGTTGATACTTATTTGTAGCATTTAATTGCACCACTGCTAAACACTCAACAATAAAGTCTTATATTTAGAAAACATGTGAACTCGATCTTTAAAGTTCTGACGCAAAACAAAAATGAAAGTGAAATGATGCCAGGGTCACGTCCCACTGGTCAAATCTTGCTAATGTAGTTTGCTGCATTACAACATAAATTCAGAACCATGCGGCGAATAACACCACAAAAAAAACCTTAAAGAACAAGACAGAAATTATGTAAATGAAAGTTTATAAGGGACTCCATACTTACTAAAGAATTTCTGCTTGAATCCATGCCATAAATATCAGCTTTTTCCTGCTGAGAAACTGTGGGTTGAGCAGCTTACTTCTATCTCAGAAGTATAAAGCTGACAGGTGAAAGCAATGATGTTATGACACCCGACAGGTTCGTAGAGTAGCAATGCTCCCTCTGGAATGTTCCCAAAAATGGACACCAGAGGGTTTGGAAAACACTGCTCTAGAACTCCTAAAGGTTGGAACAAAACCAGAACATGTGGATTAATGTGGGCTTACATCTGTCACAAGTAGGAATAACCTGTGGATAGAGTTTGGGCAGTTTTAATTTATAGACATGAAAGAATGAAATGTACAACATTGAACTAAATAAGTGAAGCTCTGGAAGATGAAAGAAGGTAAATGAGAGAAAAGTTAGAAGAAGATGGTTGCTCTTCAGATTTTACAGCGGGCAGATCACAAGCCTTTATTTAGTGACTGGAGTTCAGAAAAGGAAAATATAATTCATAAAATCTTTTTCATCCTTATTAGCTAGATAAACAGAAGGGAACAACTGAGAAAGTGGGTGAGACATAGGGAAACAGGTCAATAACATGATGCTCGTTATGGCGCAGTGGGCTGAAGCACAAACCATGTCCACTCACTGCTGTGTTTGATGGCTGGATTCAACCCTGCGATTTCAAAATCTCTCAGTAAAAACCTTAAACTTGCTAAAGCACAAAAACAACAGCCTGAAAACAATATCAAAGTCCAGGAAGTATGTGCTTTAGTCCTTGAATAATAATTAAAATCCCTCTGAATTTTAAAACATGCTCTTGTATTCCCAGTATTATTATTTGCAGTATCAAATAATGCGGAGAAGGTGGAAATGTGTGAGTGTGTGTTGGGTCCTGTTTCTGCAGCAGTAAGTACAATGTCTTAATTTGTTGACTTTACAGTAATTACAAGAAGGACATCTGCTACCTGACACAGTGTTTCAGATGCTCATGAGGTTCTCACAAATAGCAAAATAAGAAAGAGAGATGGCATATATTCTGAATTATTTTAATCTGAGAAAGTCAAGGGTTGTAGTGTATCAGTACATGTCAATGTGCATCAAAATGTGATAGTATTGTATGCAAGATACGTGTGTGTGTGTGCGTGTGTGCATGTGTGTGTGTGTGTATGTGTGAATGCTACAACCCAGTCCAGGTGGCTAGATAATTAAAAACATTTCTCACACTTGATTTTACACTGAAATCTCAATGCTAAGATCCAGCCAAGCAAGGAAGAAAAAGAACGTGTGTGAAAGGTGTGTGTGTGTGTGTGTGTGTGTGTATGTGATAAAGGGTGGAATCAGTAATCCTCTGGTTATTTAATCAAAATGTAACAAAGATCAATAAAAAGATCTGCATCTAAAGAAAACTCATACAAATAGACAATACGCATCACCAAGCGAATATATTCACCACTTTCATCACCTGCTGCATAAAAAAACACTGCAAATACAGTAACCAAACACACAGCACAAGCAGCACGTAAAATGAAAGAAAGTGCTGTAATTTGCACAGAACAAAATGGACCTACATTACTAAACAAAATTTACTTCAGCATATTTATGTATTTGAGTGTGTTATTTTATATGGAGCCCCGGAGCTAGCTGACCTCTCTACACTGTGCTATTATAGGCTAAAACCAGCTGCTGCTGAGGCTGATTGAGGGTGTAGCTGTGATTAAGACGGGGATGATGCTGTTTCTGTGATTGAGGCTGTAGTCATGCCTGTGCTTCAGTTGTTATGATTCTGACTGTGACATTAGTTTATGATGGTGAAATCCATGAAATCCATATCCACGCACCTTCACGTAGCACAACAGAACACCTGTAACCGTGTTCGCAGTGTAAACTGTTGAGCTATACTTTTTGGGGAAATGACAAATAAATGCAAGCTATATGTAGTCTAATGTGGTTCTTTCCTGTAACTTCCCGTGTATTCTATGTGTACCTAACTAGACTGAACGTTTACTGTCCAGTCTAGTTAGGTACCCTATGGATCAGAGTATAGAGAATAAAAACTAATATTGCAAGGAAAAGGAAAACTTATTGTGAGGTAAATCAAAAGTATGTCATTTAATAATTCCCACTCTAACCCTTATGGATCTCTGTGATTTTGCATAATTTACTTTAGTTTATCAATAATTTCTTCTGGGAAATATGTTTTTACTCAATGCAGCACAATATTCATATGCCAACAGATGTGTATCCCTCCTCAAAAACAACTACAAAGCACATTATAAATTCTTAAATGTTTACATCAGCACCCTGCTTAAGAACCACTTCTCCACTGTCCTAGTGGTCAGAAAATCCACACAACACCTGTAAGTAGCATTGTGTTGAGCTGAACTAGAAATATGTCATATTTCAGCAAGTAAACAGCAGTTTCTGCTTGAATTTGTGGCTGTGCTGGTTTGTCTGCTTGTCACCGGTACAAGTATCTGTGTTCGGAAATTTATTTCAGAAGCAATGAGAGGAAAAACACAGGGAAAACTGATGTCTCAGCCTGTCTGATCAGCCTGCAAGACTGACGGGGAGGAAAGCTTGCTGCTTCAGAGTCGAGTGCATTTCAGACAGTGTGACATACTGTAGAAGGAAAAAGCAACAGCTGACATGTTGTAAGACCTTTGTTCAACTTCTGAATTATACAGAGTTAGATTTGCTGCAGCATGTGTGTGTTTTAGCTGAGACCCATAAACAGCAGCTATAATCAGACAGAATATCAGCTGCGTTTTGAAAGGCAGAAGCTTGTTTTTAATTAACAGCAGATGTTTTTTAGGTATTGGAACAAGAGGATGCCACACTGAATAATTAAAGTTTTACATTTTTGAAACTTGTTCATACTGTGTGACGCCTTAGGATCTGTTTCTCTCTACACTTCTGCCTACTCCTTCCACCCTCTGTCTAATTGAATTTAAACATAGTTATTGAGACTCTAGACTGTTTCTTAAACATCAAAAACTACTAATTTTGAGTATCATGCGTTTGTTAGTGTGTTGTCTTTTGTCTGTGCACTGGTGTGAGAACAAAAAATGACAATCCTCTCAATGTTTTTTTTTTGTGATTAATACAACCAATTAAATATGATTATAACACTTCTTCCTAATATCTGTAAGACACTTTCTTTGTTTGTGCTTATTTACTTTGTATACTGTTTGGTATATATGTTTTAATAGCTTTTTCTATTTTTGTGATCTTCACCTCATTATCCATCTTCTACAAACACCAACAGGATACAGGTCCAGATTTAAAAGCAATAAATGATGACTGGACTGACTGACTGACTGGACAACTGTAACACAATAATTCATAATTATTTATTCATTATGAATCCAGTTGTTCCATAATAAATGTCTTTTTAGGGGGCTTAAAACACTAATTTAACATTTTGTAGAATGTGCTGATTTACTTTCTTGTCAAAAATGAGATGAGATTAACTTGTCTCGTTGGTACAGTACATGTGGGATTGGAGTCACGGTTGATTAGCGTAGCTCAGCATAAAGACTGGAAAGGGACAAGAGAAAACTAGCTGGCCTGGTTCTCTACACAGTTCTGAAATATGGCTACTAGTTGTGTTTAGACTAAAATCAATCAAATTAAACAAGCTAATGCTCCCGTAATATTCAATAATTAGCATGTTCATTGAACAGAACAGAATCAACAGAAATGTTGGAATAAAGTACAACATATTAACTAGTGAGCTTGCAGTAAGCAAGTAAAACTCAATAATTAGCATGTTGCATCTCCTTTGTTTTACCCCTTACAAAAAAAGAAATGTAAAACAGGGCATGCTGGAAATAAGTATAACAACTAGTGAGTTGTAAATGTGTTAATAGCAGTTTTTCTGAACTTTAGTTTGTGTTTGAGCTAACAATCTCCTGGCTCTAGCTCCAGACTATACAGATTAATACATTAGTGTGGTAGGGTACTGATCTCCTCATCTTACTCCTTTGAAGGAGGTCAATAAGCATCTTTCTTAAAATGTTGACAGATAACACCTTTGCTTGTTACAATGTCTTGTGATAATAAGCAGATAACTTTTTCCCTGTCTTAAGCAATTAAGGTAAACACATTTGTGAGAGGATGCAGTGCTAATCGTTAACGTGGAAACACTTTAAGCCAGGATGAGACAAAAGCTGAGCTGCAAACTGGCCTACAACGGTGGGACAACTAGCATGAATGGAAATGAAATGTTGAAAAGTTTGAGAAACACGACAAAAGTCCACTCTGGCCTGTTTACATTGAAGCAAAACAGCCACAGCTCTTGTAAACACCGTACCGGTGTTATCGAGCCACTTAAACCACATCGGAGCGCATTTTTTCACAGGCCACTACATTGTGAAAAAGACGAGGGAAGTTCACTTTTACCAGAGAAAGGAACTAATCTTCCTTACACACAACAGAAGTGTAGAGGGTAAGCCTAAGGCTTAGTGAGTTTGTAATCTGCTGCTGTGTTAACGACGCCAATTTTGCTTTATTTCATTTTATTATTTATTACAGGTCATTCAGCTATTGTTCACATGACACATGCTGCTCATCTCTCTTTATGACATGTTGCTCAGGTGTCGTTAAACATGTTATATGATAGTTTAAAACAAATCCATGATGTATCAGATTGGATTATATCTTCCTCCCGTTACAATATACGATCCACAGATTTTGGCCAGTCGGACTCCTTTCTTAATTTTACTTTATAGAACATCGCTGCCATGGTGTCTTTAACTTTAGCTATGAAACTGTTGGTATGACACACTAGTACCAAAGCCACAGGTTCTCTACCTGTATGGCTCTTTAATGAGCTTCGCTGTTCCTCTAAACAGTCTTGTACGACTGGTTTGTAACTGTGTGATTCTGGTAATCAAGACAGCAACTGGTTTTATTTTCTCTCCCTGTTGCTGTTGCACCGTTGCACAGCACACATCACCATGGAAACCAGACCTGTGGAGGGCTTTGTATAAATTTAGTGTATTTCTTAAATTTAATCTCCTCTAATCCCGGACCAATTAGTTTCAGACCAGGACAGAGAAGAGGAACGGTTTCCTCTTCATCTCGTTCTCTCTCTTCTTACTTTCATGATTTTTGCTCTGTCTTCAGTCTCTCCCAAATTTATCTCTTTCCGACTGTGTCTAAATCATTATTTCTTTCTTCATTTTCTCCCTCCAGCTTATTTTTTTTTACCACTGCTTCATATAGGAACACATATGAACAGTCATAGATCATCCCACATTAATTTAGCTTCCTATTAATCCAGTTAGGTGAAAGAAACGCTTAATTTATCTTCTTTCTTCTTGTGAGTCTTTTTAGTCCGGTCTTGGTTTCTCTGGAAAAGTTCACTACTACTAGTGCGCTACTTCTTCTACTTATACTACAACTACTAGTAATTAAGCTATAATACAAATTAAATTAACAACCTATAAACCATAGGATTTAAATATGTGTGTGGGTTCAACCTCACTCACAGACTGAGTTTCATGGAGAGAACAATTCTTTTTCTACCCATTCACCCCACCTCTCTCCCTCCTTTTTCGCTCTCTTGGGGGCCCTCAGGCATGTGTGTGTCAGAGACCCCATGGGGTGTGTGTCTCCTGGGTTTGCAACATGCACACACTGGGAGGACACAACCATATGGACACAACACACACACATAGACTCATTGTCCCAGTCGGGGGTACGGGCTCAGATCTGGGGGAAAGAGAGAAGCTCAGCAGGGGTATGAGGGAATAAGATTGTACCTCTGGGGCTGACACACATACAGTACACACACACACAAACACACACACTGAACTGACACACAAATACAACAAAGTAAACCTTGAACTTTGAACAGTGAAGTGAGATTCATGCAAGCAGAAAAACACACAGAAACTTCAGTGGATTTCCTAACATTTAGTACAAATTCTTAACGCTTTCTGAGATTTGTTTTGGAGCTGTTTCACCACCACCCACAATTTATTTTAGTTTTTACAGCGGTGAGCAACATTGTGGAAGAATAGTGTTTATCAGCAGCACACTTAAAACTAACTATAATCTGATTTTAATATACATAATGTTAGTTTTCTAGTATGAACAATGTATGCTGATAATCTGCTGAGATTCAATATTCATAAGGAACCAGGGCATGACATCTAACTGATCCTTATGTAGTATTTTGTGCAATTTTGCATGGTAACCATCCAAAACACTCTCTTTGGCTACTGTGCCACTATAACAGTGTTGTACAAGTACTTCTTGTATACATTTACACAAGGAAAAAGTGTTAGTGATGCCAAATAAATTGTTGCCAAAAAATATCTTGGGGAATCTGTGTTGAGGAACAAGTGACTTAACAGCAGGGAAATACTTGAATGAATCAGCAGCTCAGCTCACATTCACACTCTGTTAGCCTCACACTGAGTGTTGTTTTTCAATAACACCAAGACACGTTGTGGGTGTCCTTTGTATCTGCAGCCAGTTCAAATAATTCCTACTAGTTTCTAGGCTGGCTGGTAGATGTGTTTCAAATTAAAGGACGTTTTTTTTTTTTTTTTAAGTACCTCTACCATCATTAAATTAAACAGTGACACTGTAGTTGTTCTGGGTAACAGTAAGATTCATTCACTAAACATTATACACATACATACGTACATGCTCTCTTGCTCTCTCTCTCTCTCCCTCACACACAGACAGATCTCTTCTTTGTCCTGCTGATATATAATGACCACTCAAGCATACAGAGTCAAAAGAGCTGAGGTCAAGGGTGAAAAAGGGGCCAGGAGCTTGTCGCCTCAGCAGCATGTGTATGTGTGTGAGTAACATACATAGCTTTCCTTCAATGAGCACAACCAATAAGAAAACACTGAACAAACGTTAGATCAGCAGAGAACACCGATCGTGCCTGCTGATGTACCAGACAGGACGATCAGCTCTGAACTCAGTTCAGCCTTCATGTCCCTTTGATGGAACAAGAATTGTTGCAGAAGTCATATCAGCTGAACAGTGAGATGACATGTTGTGTTTGTTGGTACAACTGCAGTCGCTTCTTAACAGTGCAACCATAAGGAATAAACACTAAGAAGTTGCGAAACATAGTGTTTTTCACCAAAGTATCACTAACATCTTTTCTTTAAAGTGGTAAAATGTTGCTGCATGTTACTGAGGCTTTAAACATTTACAGTCTCACAGAAACTATAAAATTTTACATTTTTAACCAATTAAGTTTCACCAAACACTGAAAACAGCAAATAACTACAAAGAAACTACGATGTAAAAACTGAAATCCAATTTTACACTTTTACATTTTTAACTGGCTCTGAATGCAAAATGTGAGTTTTATTACACCACAAAAAAATGATAGAACTACTAGTATTCAACGCATGATGATCACAGGAAAGTCTTTGTTTGACGATATAAAACAAATAATGGGTTAAATTGTTCGTTTTGTGAGTATTTTTCACAGGTTTTGTTTACATACACACATTTGTTTAAAACTTCGATGAGAAGATAAAATGAATCACATTCTTGAAAGATATATGTTAATATTGACAAAAATGTGATTGTGAATTGCACTTTGAAATATAATTTTGCCTCAGTTGTGTGTGACAACAAAGAAAAAGACAGAGGTGACGTCCTAGCGTGACACACACCCTCCCCTGGTCCCCATATGGAACCACTCCTGAGAGAAAAAGCTATCAGGGAGGCGTGTATGTGTGTTTTTTATGACGTGAGTGTGTGTGAGCAGAGGCGAGGCCAGTGCACCAGTCTGGAAATAGGGGACACATTAATCTTATTTGTCATAACCTGTCCCTTGAGATGCTGGGACCCCCCTCCCGTCCTCATATCCATCCACCCAAACACACAGACACACACACACACACACACACACGCTGACCCCCTCCTGTGTGCTATCGGTATCTGTGACGGACAGAGAGAGAGTGAGGCTAATTACTTGTGAGAGTTAAGATGGTGGAAACAAGACAAAGACCAAGCTGGTGTATGTGTGTGAGTGGGGAGTGTGTGTTTTTGTTGGGATTATAATATAATTTACTTTATGTCCTTTGCTGTTACTATATCTCAGTAACATAAATTACTTTTACCCTTAATTAGTCTGTGTTGGTGTCCGAACTTTGAGTCCTTCTCATTATGTGTGTGTGGCCAGGACAAAGGGACATCATTCAGGTCTTTGACTCTTTCTACTCCATTTTGTCACAGTAGTGTTGATCACCAAGCCTGTGCTGGGAAACCTGTAACAACCATGGATGTATTGAGAGAGCTCATAATACATCCATTGTAACACCCCTAGAAGGGAGGTGAAGAAGATGGTTAGAAATTATTATGTGGGAAAACAGACTGTGTATGTCTTTTGACCAACTCCAACTTAAATCCTGATGCAAGTGAAATAACAAAACCTGCCTGCTCAAAATATTTATGGAAAATGATTTATTTAAAAAGAAATGTCAATGAAATGTTAAACCTACAATAATGTAGTTATTTACACATTGATACACATAATTGTGTGATTTGAAATATTCTCATTCTTTGAAAATATGTTAAATACATATTTAAAACTGAGCCACGGCCTATTTTGTTCAAATTTTCTGGGTCACCATCTAAAGGTTGATGCCTTTAAAGAACCATTTAACATCTTTCTTCAAAGAGTTTACCACCTTTTTACTGGTGTAGAACCAAGAACCCCATGCGTCAATTCTAATTTTCAGAATCATAGCAAGAAATAACAAGACACATTTACTAATTTCAAGATTCAGTTTTTTCATCTATTTTCTCAGTGACGTAATGACGTGGGTCTCTAGCTTGTGGAAAAGCAGACCAGTTCTTTGAAAGTTGACCGAACTCTGAGCAAGCACTAGCAAGAACCCAGGACTATAGCATCTAGTCGAAGAAAGGGGGTATGTGTAAGTATGTCTGTCTTGTTATCAATATAACAATATAGCTAATGTCAGCCTTTAGCTACCTACCTAACATCAGCTACACTGGTATTAATCACACTGCAGCTAAACAAATCTAATAAATTATACACTTATTTTGATACACAAACAGAGAGCTGGCTCAGTTTTGACCAAAACTGTTAGAACCTAGAATTCTGGTCGATCTGAACTTCAATCATATTGACATCAACATTAAGTTTAGATGTGTACTAAACAGCAACAAAGCAGAACGGAGTACTCTTCAATCCTGAACGCGGCTAAATTTCAGCAGACGCATGAAGGCTCTATTTTAACTCTCATTGCACCATGTAGTCCACCATCTCTGTTTTTTTTCTGTCTCATGTCCGATGAGATCTAGTGGTTCTGCGGTCGAAATGCATTGGTTTGCTTTTTTTTCTGCGTGTGAATGATCAACCCAGGGACTTACTGTATACAAGCTGTCAGTCACAACTAAAAATGGTTACACGCTACATGAGCCAGACAAAGAAACAGTAAATTAAATGAAGCAATGTGCAAGACCAGAAGAAAGTGGAAAAGTGTCAGCTGTGACTGACTGAGCAAACACCCTTTCAGCCTGATAACATGTTTGCACAAAGTTTTTAACATCCAACCACCAGATGGATGTTGCTTAAAATACTGCAAAACCTGATTAAAGACACATACAATAACTATGCTGTGTTGCAAGAACGGAACACTAATGATTACATTATTAAACTAGTGTTTACATACACGTGTTGTTCAGTACTTTTCTCACTGTCATCAAATATATTCTATACATTAAAAACTTTAGTTGATACGAAATGGCAGGCAGCTCCAAGAAAGTCCAGGATTGCTTGCAAAAGCATGCATGATGAACCTTTTATTAACCTGATATTTTCCTTTTTGAGGCACGTTTACCTTCTGACTTTTAGTTTTCCACACTTACAAAACAAACACATCTGAAGTTCTATTAACTGCTATTATACTGAAATGGCAAAAGAAATATTAAATTAAAGCAAAGATATGTTGGTGTTTAGGTGAGCCAACCATTAATATAATACGTGTACTGTAAGCCTTTATTACACTCCTTTAAATTAGTTGTATATGTTCTTCTTTGTCTGACTTTATGTGATATTATTGTTAAGAACTTGTTTTGTCCTCTTCACTCTCTTTATGGAAACAAATCTTATATTTTATTGTGCCATCCTTGACACTTGTATACTATTATTACATGTCTGCCTGTTCATAAAGTCATATGAACTACAAACAGAAATCTTATTTTAGTATTATAGTGTTATGAAGCCACAGACATAGTTATGGTTTATTTTGGTTTTGAGATATCTGGTCTCTGACATGCTTGCCTTCACCCCCATACAATGTCATGAAGCGAGTTTAATTTATTGTGCTCAGGGCATTGAAAAATTACATTTAAAAAATTTAATAGCAAAACATCTTTCCAAACATGGTATCAGTGTAATTCTGGATAATCTAAAGAATGATCTGTTCACACTTTTCACAGAGACATGTGTTATAACTTTTAAATGTTGTGAGGCTCTCAAACAAAACTCCACTCACCTGCATTGTGTTTTGGTACAGACAGAACACCTTAAAACCTCACCAAACTACTAAAGGAGAAAGAAAATGCCAGAATCTACCCTTTAAACACAGCTGTAAAATGATGAAAAAAGCTGTCACGTCATGACATCTGTCTGACTTTATTCTTTTAGTCTCTTGTCTTTTCTCCTATTTACTTGTATCATTCAATCTTTCTTCCCTTTCTACCCCTCACCCTCTGTCTTTTTCTCCTTCCCTCTGTCTCTTTTTACTCCCCCCTCAGGCCAAACTGTAGCTATCAGATTTCTCTCTGCTTGATTATTTTCAATTAGACTTAACTGTTTTCCCTCAGCCCTCTGTGTGTGTTTGTATTTCTGTGTATATGTACCTGCGTGTGACACCTTAGGAAAAGACACCACAGTGAATTCTATTACGAATCATTTTGCAGCACTCGAAACACAGCAAGTGTCTGCCCACTTCTCTTCTCTTCTCTTCTCTTCTCTTCTCTTCTCTTCTCTTCTCTTCTCTTCTCTTCTCTTCTCTTCTCTTCT
>JAUMHL010000003.1:9004943-9023208 GCA_032362345.1 Sandelia bainsii
CCCACTTGAGCAAGCACTAGGCAACAGTGGAGAGGAAAAACTCCCTTTAACGGAAGAAACCTCCAGCAGAACCAGGCAAGGTTTGTGGTCTAAACTTCAGCAGTTCTTACAGCGACCAAGCAACAAAAGACCAATCTGTTAGACCAATAAATGAGCAGTCAGGTGTGTGTGTGTGTGTCTCAGAGCAGTAAATGAACACTCTCTCTATCTGTCATCTATCAAAGGCTTGACACCAGGAGCAGCTGTGAGAATGCACACACACACACACACACACACACACACACACACACACACACACACACACACACCCTTTCTACTATTTTAGCAATTTGGGATAATTAGGCTACTATACAATGTCCGCCTGTGGTTCCCAGGGGTCCTGTGGGTTGAGTGTGTGTGTGTGTTTGTGTGTGTGTGTCCTTGTGTTTCTGTGGGTGTCTGGTAAGGATCAGCTGTGTTAAGCGTCCTGTGACATCTAAACTACTAATTCATTGCTACATTAACGGCATTGATTAACATACGGCTACAGACACACTGAGGCATGCACACACACACTCACACACATCTGGGGAATCCCTTGTGATGCCTCTAGCTGTTTTCTGTCAGCCTATAACTGGATTTTGTTGGTCTTTTAAAACACAAAGGCACAACCTTTACAAAAACAATTAACACACACGTCTTAAGATTTGTTGTTGATATTTGCACCTTGGACATTCTTGGATCCTGGCAACTGGTTTCAGCTGGACTGGGGAGCTTTGGTGGATGCTGTTTCTGTCTCTTTCTTTATTTCCTTAATTTTATTAATCTACTCTTGCTGTTTAATCAATTAGAACAAATTCTAGAAGTAGAAGTGAAAGAACCTTACTAATGTTGCAGCTGAACTAGTGTGTAGCGTGGACTTTAAGAAAATGATGGTGAAATATGAGCTTAGGTAGGTTATTGTACAGTAGATGAGATGTGACGTTTAGAGACACTCTGTCCTAAATGGAAACACTTTAGCACCCCCCTCAAAAAAAAAGAAGCAAAAAATAAAAACTGAAGCATCTTAGATTTGTTGTGGCTGCAGACAAACAGCCAATAGCGACTGGAGAGCAGATGGGAGCAAGAAACATCTGTGAGTGTTTCATTTCAGAGCCAATGACCAGGAAACAGACGCACACAGAGAGAGTTTATGTGTGACTGTACTTCAGAAGAGAAGTGTGTATGTGCATGTAAGACAGAACGATAATGATATATAACTGTCTGTCTCTGCTGCTTATGAGCCTCCGTGTCCTACTGTGACAAGAGCCAGGTGGTGTTGTGAGAGAGAGTGAGAAATCAAGCAGTATATCAATAACATCTTGATTGGAGATGATTACACTCCTCGTTCCCTCTCTTCTTGTGTATATGTCTAAGAGTGTTTTTTTGTCATCGTGATCTCCTTTAGTCTTCTGCTCTCTTCACAATCTGTCCAATCACACACACACACACACACACACACACACACATGCTCATGCACACACACAAACACACACCTACAGTATACTGTACATACAATATGCACCTCTCATTTTCACAGTAAAAAGAGGGAAATAGAGACTGATCAAACTCTGTCTTTGAAATATACATACAGACTACATCAATTATAAACAGTAACTCCCTCTTCTGTCTTTAAGAAATGTTTGATGTGTTTCTGTGGATGGATGCTCTTATGCATTTCATTGTGCATGGTTTCAGTTGTGTGTTTATACTGTTTCTCACAAACGCGGTTTGTCAGAGGTAATCACACTTCATTCATGGATTTAAACATTTTTATTTATTGATTTAAATATTTTCAGCCACGTTGAGGAGGATTCACTGGGTAGATTTTTATGGAATAAGAAATCTTCCTTCCTTTGTGTCTGAGATAATTCATAACCAAATTATTTTTAGTCCTAAATATGGGTTTCTTCAATCTCAGTGGAGCCTAGTAAAAAATAGTTTGATGTCTGATGTTTGAGCTTTTTCTGGAAAATCACAATGTTGGTTTTCTCCAGATTCACAGTCATAGTCCTGGTCTGACTGTAAGTATTTTCAGTAAAATCTCAAAGGCTTGATATGATGCAGAGATTTGTTTAAACTTTCTTTCTCCTCATCATGCTGCATCACTTGCAGATTTTTCTATTTCACGTTCGTCTACATGCATAAGAAGCTATTAAGTAAATATAAGTATTTAAAAAGAGACTTAGAGATATTTTTTTTAATTCAATGACATTTATATTAACCAGGAGTCTGTTTTGCACCTCTCTACTTTGGCAATGGTAATCTATTAAGTATCCCCACATTTACTGAACATGCTATTTTTAAAACCTTGTTTTAAAATGTTTTCCCCCAATACCCAGTAGCAGCATACTGTGCCAAGAGATTATTTTTAATTGAGAAATCAGGAAATGTGCTGCTGCTTGGTGGACATACATAGGACATCAGAACATGATATTTCTCTCACTCGCTCTGTGCATTGCTCTCTGACCTCACTGCTGTGCCCGTAGTCTGTATGGAGCAGTTTTTACTGCAGCTCCATCTCTCTGTCTCAGCTTATGTTTTACAGTGTCTCTCTCATTTTTTGACTCTCCTTGTGTCTCTTACTGAGAAAGGCTGAGGCAGAAAAATGCAAGGAGAGAAAATCAGACAGTGACAGGGTAAAGATGGAGTGAGGGAGTTAAACAGACAGAGAAAATAAGAGATAGGAAGACGGCACTTCATGTCTGCGATCTCGGTGTGAAGCTGATCCCTTCCTGACCCAATTCTTTACCTCCCTCTACACCTCTCCCTCATCCCTTTCTCTCTGTTTACCTATTTTTTTATTTAATCATACATCCTGCTATAACCTTTTTCATTTTTAAACAGCCAACTACAAGTTTTAGTAATAAAAGTGTAAGAGTACATTTGGTTTCTTTAGGTTATGAGAACACCATCTTAGTTATTTTTAGGATTTTCACCCATCTATTTCTTTTTCTCATTGTCATTTTCTCCTCTCTGCAGGTAGTGATCCCTCTGGAGACATGTGCCTCTGCACCCCACAATTACTGTCACGTTTGGCGAAGATTAAAGAAGGAGGGGTGAAATGATAAGCAATCTGTGATGTGGTTTTATTAACAACGTCTCGTGTATTTGTCTGACAGTCATGTTCCCATCCAGCAGGTCTTTTGTTTTGTTTTGTCTGCCTTTTGTTAAGCAGTGCAGTTTTTCCCCTCAACAGTTTGACCCAGAGTTTCCCTGTGCCAAACTTTTGGCTGCTGTGTGCCTCCCCTTAGTGCCTGTTTTTAAAATAAAGCACAGTTTTGCAAATTGTCTTGTAGTAGCAGTACAAAAAGATCAAGAATCAATTAAAGATCAATAATGATACCAACACTCACAAAGTGTACAAGTGAGGCAAAGAGTCATTTTGGGCTTAAAAACTTGCCGTTTGCTCCTGTTTCAGTGACATTTGAAGGTGAACTATATTTCTATAGTGATATCATTGGCTGGAAGCAGTGATCTTAAATAATGCAGGAAAGAGATTGCTGGGTGACCAAAGAAGATTGAGATTAAATACCAAATTATTTACTGGAATCCTCTCCATAGGAAACTTTACAAATTCTGCTTCTTTAAGGCATTTAATAAAATATGACGTCAAGTACCAGAGGGTGTTTTGCTCAAGGTAACATAGATGTCGTCATTATGGGAGGAGAAAACAGTGACCTGCTCCATTCAGATGTTTACAGTTTGGCTATGACTACATCCTATCCACACAGCCTTGAAATATGACTCAGGGTTTATTATTGATCTAACTTTCTAATGGCACCTAATCTCTTTGTCTGTCTGTCTTGTTGTCTTGTCTATTTCTGGTTTATTATGTTTGTATGACAGCAATTTGCTATACTCTGCAGTGTTTCATAAACTGTCGACCAGTAATGAACAAACACACAAACAAAAAACAGTGCCGTCTAAAGAAGAAACACAATAAATGTGCAATCTTTTAATTTGAATTTTGTGGACCAAACTTCTAACACGTTAAAAACAGACTCTTCATCCACTGACATGTGTGCTTACTGAAATATCATCAGAAACACCTTCCTGCTCACATCGCACCTCCCTGCTCTGCCCCTGTGTTTGACCTTGTTGCTGCAGAGCCCGAGGGGGGGATGGGGAGCGAAAGAGTGATTGGGGATGGCGATCAAATCTCCTTCTGATAATGAGCTGTCATCTGCAGACTGGAGCTCCCACACATTCACACAGACCACGAGTTCATGAGCCACTGACCTGTTATTCACACTGATGCCTTATAATGTGTTTATTGATAAAAACTGTGTGAACTCTCATCAAGGTTTGATCATTAATATTCTCTTTGGTATATTTCTCTTTTGGTGCAGCCTCTGGACCTTTTTGTGTTACTTTACTGTCCTACACACATACATACACAGAGTTGTCCTTAGGGTCAAAACTCTGACCTTTCGACCTTTTCGGTCAAAGGTCTCGACCAATCAAGAGTCTAAGTCTGAACAGAAGGGGCAATGAACTCCCTTGACTGTTCATTACAGTGCTCTCACTCTTTTGGTGTGTGTGTGTCAGCAGGTTAAGAGCCTTTCCATTGGCACCATAGAGACACACTGAATAGACTCTAATGATTGATTTTATCCTTTCAACCCCCTTCTCAGTGAGTGTTTCACTCAACGTCAAAGCTGAAATCAGAGTCAGAGTCAGGAGTTGCAGGACATGATTCAAATGCACAGTCGACTCAGTATGACCTCTAATGCCTCAGGTTGCCAAAAGGATGTGATGCAGCAAATGCTTTCTAAAAATATGCATTATTATGCTTGTTTTGTAAGAGTTAGATTTTCAAAATGAGAGAACTCTCGTCTAGATTTCCAGTTTTTCTTCCTGGCACCTTCAGTTCGGAGGTAGCTTTTCTATATTTTTATCCAATGTATGCAAAAGACAGAGAGGGGTGGAATAAAAAGCCGAGATCTTCTGCTTGATGAAGCGTGTTTTTATTAGATTTTGCAGAAAAATTGTGGAAATCATGATTTCTGTCAGATGGAGGCGTTTCGTACAGCGGTCTCTTTCTCAGCTCCTTCCCACTCAGTGACTGCACATCAAGAGGCCAGTGTCTCATGAGCTGTTTGTTACTCTAGTTACTGTTCTACTGAGTTGTCATTCTCGCTTGGTAATATGATCTTTGTCTTTTAGGTCTATTAGTTCTCTATTTAAAACCCCAAGGGGGGAGGAGACCTCTGTGTGTGCAGCTATCAGCAGGGAGCACATCGGAGTCTCTGCAGGTCTGACGGTCGCTGATAAGAGCTGCATGATTAACACACACACACACACACATGCAGAGAGGGGCTGGTGGTGGTAGTCTATTGTTTGGGGAACAACAGACATCTGGGTGAGCGCTGATAATCAACCATCAAACCAGATTTTACAAAGCATTTTCTAGCTTTCACATGCTCTACTTAAAGCTCAACACAAGTAACAACGGGAAAAAAAGTGTTACATACCATACAAATTGTAAACATGTATGGTTAAAAGCTTAAATTAAATAAAACGTCAAATAATAAGTTTTAATAATAATATTCCTTTTTGGTCCTGTAAAACAATCTCAAGAAATTGTAGAAACAGCTAAACAGTTGTCAGTGGTCTTCAGTTGAAATAATGATTCTCTTAGAAGGAATATTGCAAAGCAGCCAACATGCACACCTCCCAAACCTGAACAACATGTCAAATTGACCTATGCAAACAACTTGATGGGCTAATTCAATTCTGGGCAGCATTTGGGTCCAAATTAAAGATGGAAAAGTAAATTTACATGAGAAATGAAACATCCATCCAGACTCACAGTATCTGAGTGACTACCATGTTTGCTTACATGCAGGTCAGAGAAACATGATAATCAGACTGAATTCCCATTTAGTTTTTTAATGTCAGCCAACTACTCTCACATGGCTCCAACCAGGACTGTGTACTGTTTACTTTGTAATTTGTTGTGGAACCGCAGTGCAGAGACCAAAAGTCCTTTAGACAATGTCAGACATGGATTAAAAATTTGCATGGAGCAGAAGGTCAGAATGACTTTGCTGAAGTCCAAAATTCAGTTAACTAGTCTACGCTGACTAAGCTACAGCCTCCCATTAACTGAGCTGACCTAAGTCGACTTAACCAGACAAAGTTGAATGAGGCTGGGCTAAGAAAAAAACGCCCTCAAAAGTGCTCAACCCTAAAACCATTAAAGCATGTCTTTGTAAAACTTGTCATTTATTCCTCATTTATCCTCTGATCCCCTCTTCTGTTGTTCCAATTTTGTCCGTGGCTCTGCTGGAGTATGTTTTCCTAATTTTTCCTCTCTTCCTCCTCCTTCTCTTCCATCCCCCCCTAACACCCACCCACCCCTCCAGTCCTGTCCTGGGCCCTTTGTCTCATGGAAATCTTTTGTTCCCCTTGCGTCCTACAACACATGCAGACACACATGAACACAGATGGAGTAAGAGAGTCTATTTAGGCTCATCATCTATCAGCGGTAGCCTTTTGTTGGAGAAAAAACATGACACACAAAATACACGGGGACATATCTGAGTGAAAACAACCAAAGTATCTTACTAGTTTCATAACAGTTAATGAAACTAAGTCAGTAAAAATTAACAGTAAAAATATCTTTGTATGTTTTTAGAAAGAGAAGAAATAATTATTTCTTCTCCTTTCTTCACTTTCTTAAAGTCAGTCAAATTTAATACCCTGATGAAAAAAGATTATGATGAAAGATAAAAGATAAAGATAAAAGATGTTTTTGATTTAATAATGACATCAAAGCCTTTTATCCCTTATCATTAATTTGGACTTTTTTGAAAAACCTTCAATGCAGTTTCTGGACATTACACACACAACTTCTGCCTTTCATCCTCGCCTCACATTGAAGAAAACCAAGATATGATCCAGTATCCACTATCGTTGATACAGTATAACTAAGTAAAATAACTGCATGGCTCTGCAACTCTGTCACACTAGAATCAGCAGTATTACAGAAAAGGGAGAGAGAGGTTTGCTGGAAATGAAGAAAACGTGACACAGAAGGACCGGCTGGTGCTTGTGTACGTGTTTTTGTACCAAACTTTGATATGATATTTTCTCCTGATCCATTTACTGTCTTAGCTGACCAAGAAATTTCTGCGCAATAATCCACCCACTATATAGCATATAAGATTAAAATTCTATATAAATAAATTGACATTGACAACAACAGAATATAATACAGCTCCATCATCTGCGTCACATCACTCTCTGTGGATGAGTCACTTTTCAAGCACAATACAGGAACTAAAGAAATGTCGTGGTTTTCTGTCTATACTGTTCGTATCTTCCTGTTTTAAAGTTTTGTTTGTGGAAGCTGCAGGACTTTGAGTAAAGCTTTAACTACATAATACAGTCATGGGTTTAATGCACCTGATAATACGTCAGGACCCTTAATGCAAGATTACACAGTTAATAATTTGCTAATTTGTCGTGAGAAATTGTTATCCAAAGTGTAAAAGGAGACTCTTAATGTAACTAACTACTTAATGTGACTGTAATGATGAAAGTGACTTAACACTAACAGCTTAATTTGATACCCTGCTATTTCCTAAAATCAAGAAAACAAATCAATCAAGTTGTTAACCAGTTTGGATTTATTTTTCCACAGTGATTTGAAAATGTTATAGCACTGACAAATTAGGTTGTTCTGCTGATAGAGGTGTCAGATCAGAAAAGTGATGAAAATGTCAACTTTATCATTAGTAGCCAAGTAGCTCTACATCTGACAGCTTACTGTGGTGGTTTTCCCTTAATTTGCAATGTTTAAAACTGATCAGGGTGCAACAATAGCTAAAATGATCATGCTTTTTGTTAGATGTATCAGCTATAAGGACTAGGTGAAAAATACAATGCATTTCATGTGGCTGTAGGAAATGTAGAGAGAAATCAGCGAACATAGAGCCCTTTATGACTGAGATTAAGAAACATCAGTGTTTATAAGTAAGTACACAAAAAAAGAACAGCAGACTCCACCACCAACTTGAAAGCTGCTATACAGAGAGGTAATTACTGAATTTAAATACAACTTTAATTTTTAAAAGATGAGAAACCTGCCCCCACAAAGAGAGAAAGTATGTGGTCAGAAAAAATAGATTTTGATAGATTAGATCACTTTATGTTTGTACATGTGCTGAAAATGGCAGACTCTCCTGTGGCTGTTTGGTGGATATCAATAATCTGTCAGTCTGCTTTCAAATCAGCAGGTGAGGACTTAGATCTGATCTTTTTGTTGATAATACTTTGTGCTGAAAAAGGATGTGCCAAATTAGCATGTGAGGAGGTATGTGAGCTGCTGATATGACCTGACCTGATTTGAGCATTTTGTCTGTGATCACAGTGCTCCCCGGAGGGCTCAGACAGACATATTTTTCTTTGTAAAATGGATGTCATAAGTGTTGAAATCTGAACTAGCAATTCTTTGAGTTCTATTTTTCTTTACTCCACTTGCATACAAATTTCCTCCATTGTGCCCAAAGTATGTAAAAAATACACCAACACACTAACAATGGGTTATGAAAAAAAAAAAAAAAAAAAAAAGGTTAAGTCTCTAAACACAGATGTGCTCATATTATATGCTCATATGTGCTCATATAACCCTTTAAGCCATCATAGGAGCAATATGTGTGTGCGTACATAATTGTGGGGATGAAACCAGCTCCCTAGCAAGTCATCTGGGCACAGGGCTAATACTAACAAGGTTACATTTCATATTTTATGGTAAAAGGGTAATTCTACTTTATGATGTCTTAGCCATCATTATTATACTGTTGGCTTTGATAAAATTCACCAGTAAAAACAGCAGAAACCAGTGGAAAACTGCTTAAAGTATGAAAATAGATGAGAAGGTTCCTACAAGACTGGGTTCTAACTGGGTTAGTTAAGTTTAAGTTTAAAGAGAGAGAAGCTGCATTTCAAAACCTTTTTTTTTAAACTGATCATATCCACTTCCTGCAGTGAGCATGGAATATTGAATGAGCCAACTGGCCACACCCAGGGGCTCAGGGGACCCCTGACCTCTTGTATCCCTGGGTCAGAGGCCCTATATGAAGTTAAAGATATTTGCAAAATGTGCATTTGTCATCCTGGGAGCCTTTTACCTGCTATATTTTGACAATCTGTCCATGTTAGTCAGGTATGCTGGGGTGAGAAAGTATATAAGAAGTGACCTGAATCACATTCTTCACACAACTACTTGTGCAGCTTGTGAATTCCTTTGAGGAACGACTATCCCCATTTGTTCATTTTATTTCATCCCTCTACACAATAGCAGGCTTTTTGTTTTCCACCTTTAAGGGTTGCCTTTCACAATAGCAATAGAGACATTTTCCTTCAGACATGGTTGAATGACTCCTTGTATGAACTGGTTTGTTTAAAGCATACTGAACCCTTTATGCAGATGTTGCTGATTGATCAACAGCAGCTTGGGTCCTTAAGCTACAATACAGAGTGCAAGTCATCTCTGTTTTTGGAGTGCTCAGAATCCGATACACAATCACTGTGGTTGTGCAAAAATAGAAGCAAAACAATTCAAACCATGCTTTAAAAATGTAAAGTGTGAGTGAAAGACAAGCTCATATGTAGGCCGTGTCAATCCTGTCCCCTAAAATATTATGTTCCTACACAACTAAACTGCTAATGTGATTACATTTTTGTAGGTAATGTAATTATATTATCATTACGTTTTGAACATTGTAAACATATATAGCACATGCACTGTACACCATTTACATACATGTGCATACAGAACCATAATGTTTGGCTTCTCCTGCTTTCTGCTTCTACAGCAGCCTCCTGTGTGGTGCTTCAGGCTGGTCCACAGCGCCTACTACAGTGGTGGATGACGATGGTGCATGAGTATGAACACATTGGTTGTTGTGGACAGTGCGCACCCACCCTCAGTATTGTCCTCCACAGGAAGCATGTTCCTATGGTTGGCATCATTGATAAAATAATAAGCTGCTGGCAATATAATGCAATATAATTAAAATTGACACAAGTAAATGTTTGTCTGCATCTTTTGCTGTTTTATTTTTATCCCAGACAACAGTGGTGAAAACTTTCTATCACAATATTACCAATTTTTTTTGGTAATATGGTGAACATTACTGTCCAAACTTTGCTGAAACTTTTGATAGAAACTTGAGGCAGGAGAATTTTTTTATGGAAAGTTTTCAACGTACCTAATTTACTGTGTCCTAAATATACATATACAGAAAGTATTGTTTTAACCAAACATTATATAAAAAACCTCACACAATTATTTGAGAGAGAAAATAGTAATTAATCTAAAAATCTAGGGAGAATAAAAAACCCAAAACAGAACAAAGCCAGACATGTGCCACAGTGTTTCATTAGGGACCCTACAATTGCAAACATACTGTTGCTCGCAAACACAACAACAGCTTAACAAGATGGCACAGGAGGTTTAACAAGCAGGTTACTTCTTTGCCTCTTGGCCTGATAAAAATGTTTGTTTCCATGGCAACAAAGCATTGTTATTTTGCAATCCAGTCTTAACTGTCACCCCTTTAACTTTTTCTCCATCCCCTGTTTCTCCATTCCTTCCATCACAGCATCCCCTCCATGGTTTAGCCTTCAGTGTTTATCCTTTTATCTTGACCCGCATTTCTCTCTCTCTTTTTTTTCTTCTCTCATCTCTTTATTGTTGTCCTCTTTCATATCTTCACTCTTTCACAATTTTCTTTCTCTGTTTTTTTTATTCTATCCATCTCTACTTCCTTCATTATAAAGCTAAGAGGATTTGGTGGTGGTGTGTGTAAGTATGTGTGTGTGTGTGCTGTACCTAGACCCAATTAACCCCCTGAATCTCTTCTCTCTGCTGAGTTGTTGCACAGAATGAGAGACAAGTTAAACAGCTAGCTTTACATGCAATATTTTCATGTTTGCACATGGAGACTAAGTGGTCTGAGATCACAGCAGGAGCATCATGTGAACTGACTTTTCTTCATATGAAGGTCCTCATGCCGACACAGCTGAGACTTGAACTAAAATAGAGCCATATGTACCTTTTAATCACAGGTGAATTGGCTTACAAATATCACAGTATATTTTCATTATAAGAACAGCACTGTCAATCAAAATGGGCTTGCGTTGCTTGTTACTCTCTAATTTTAGCTGATTTTCGGTTATTCATCTTATACCTTTTGATTGTGCAGAACTGACACTGACTACAGACTTTGAAGATGCTTTGATTTACACAACTGTAGGGATGATAAGTGGATCACTGATGCTCCTGCTGCTTGCATTCTTTTCAATTTGAAAATAAACATTTAAGAGAAACTGGAAATATTAAACTTTCTGTTGATAATTTTACTGTAAATGTTAAATCTCAACAGAGCAAGAAATTGGTATCTGAACAGGTTTAATTGGAAAATAAATCAGTGTAAATTTTTTTATAATTTACATACAGAATAATGTTTCAACAAGTACATCTTGTAATGGAAAAGTCTTCACAATGGACTTTGGACACAATCACAAAAGGATGAAGTGAAACTTTCTGCTATATTATTATTAAATTAGCAAGATAATGAGTGTGATTAAACTGAGCTTCAGAATCCCCCAGGACTTTCTCTGGACCCTCCCAGAAACACTCCCGACAGTGATATGCATGACTGTTGTCATTCCATAAATTGAGTTTGTTTCTGCACAAAGTACGAAGTCAGGTGTAGTTTTTTCCACCAGTTGTTCCACCATCTTCACAGTTGACTGTTCGCCCTGCAACTGGTAAGTTTTCCCTCAAAAAATTTACTATGTCTACTTCAGTAGCATTTTAGATGTAACTGTAGTCACACTATACTGTGATTTATTGCATATAAATGAGCAGCACAGAGGAGAGAGGTCATTTACATCTATCAACAGTAAAGTAGAATTACCTTCACTAATCTGTTTTAATGAGGTTGTTCAGCATATTCCACGTTTATCCCATGATAAACAAGTTAAACTTTGCAGGAGCTTAAACTGCACAAAGGCCGGATATAAGTGGAAATGTAAATAATGCAAAACAATTTCAGTACATAATAAAAATATGGCCCTGAATTGTGGACAGTATGTGTTTACCGTGAACCTAACAGAGATGACTGTAAAATGCTTTATAGATCTGAGAGTTTCAGGTGATAATTCTCTGTGGGTTTATGAGAGACAACGACAATGTAAAATACTAAAACAATTTTTTTCACATGCTTGAATTATTAACACATCTAAACTAATGAAAATATAAGATGATATTTAGCAGAGCAGAGAAGAGTCACAGAGAAGGCATGAAGGAGTGAAATCATTCTTTTCACTTTATCTCATCACAGGACACAAACACACAAATGCGCACACGCATAGTTAAAGGTGTCTAGGGGCCATTGAAGGTATCAGGTGTGAGCCAGCTGTTAACACAGACTAGTTAATAAGCCGTCTGTGTTTAAATTAATGACTCATAAAAACCTGTCTCTCTATGTGTCTGTCTCTTTGTGTACATGTGTTGCCTCAGATGCTGGTTTACAAAACACTCATAATAATAATAAAAAGCCTTACTAAATGTTAAAATGACCTTTTATAAACAAACTCTTTTAATGAGATGGCACACCGTGCGCAGACTTGGGTTGGAGTTTGAATTTTTTTTTACATGCACAGCTAAATATCATAAACGTTTTAGAGAATAAAATTAAAAACAGTAACTTTCCGCAGTGGCCCATTACCAGCATGTAACTTTTGCTCGTCTCTGATTAAACTGTCAATGATGATAAAAACTGCAGCACCTGGAGTATATTGTTTTTGAGGAGAATACATCTGTCTTATCATAAGATGTCTAACGGCAAATTCAGTTTAGTGTTAAGAAATAACATGAAATTGCAGAGAGGTGAGAAACATAAAATCCAAGTTATCCTAGAAAAAATGAAGACTTAAATCAATAAAACATGAACAGCTTGGTCAAAATGAATCCTTACTGCTGAAAGTTTATAATTCACTGATGTATATTCTTCACTCTGACAGAGCTCTATGCTTTACATTGCTTTATTGCTAAGTTTTCAGATCATAAGTGAAGGTTATTGATGTGATATTACACTGTTACATGCAATTTTCTTACTTACAGCATAAGCCCCAGAAGGATGAAGGACGACGGTCATTATGATGTGCACTGAACTACAGATAATGTCCCAGAAAATATTGGTTATGGACTTATAGAATCTATTGAGGTTGATTATTTCTTAGCAACTTAACCAACATGACTACAGCAGCAGTGAGACATTAGTGTTAGATCAGTGTTAGATTAAAATAAATAAATGCACCACTGATGAGCACAGTTTTCCTTGCATTGAAGCCTAAAGATTGGTACCAACAAGTTAGGTAATTCTCAAGTATTGGAAAGTTTTCAACTGGAGGTGGAGGTTTACTATGATTAATGTGTTCCCAGTTTAATATCAGTCCTTGCACAATCAAGGTACAGAAGCACATTTCATAGATTTTGATTGGACTGCTGTTTCGTTGTCATAGACAGCAAAATTGCAATTTTATTAATTCTGTTAAATCTGTAATATCACTGAATTAACTACAGTACAGGATGGCTAAGAGTTTGCTCCAAACTTTCAAATGTACAGAGAATATAGTTGTACTCATATGTTCAGAATGTCAGTGTTATAAAGTTTTACTGCAAATGGTTAATGTGTCATCACTTCTTTGATGTCTTTAGGTATCAGGTGGCTCATATTTTATGGACCTAATTATCTGCTAGCCTGACCTACATTTATACCGTCTCTCTGCTTGCCTACATGCCTGACCATCTCAAAGCTCTTAGGAAGTTAAACATATTCAAGTGATGGGACAGACTACTGTTATGGTAGTATTTGTATATGCTAATAACCTAATTTAACATTTTATGACTTGAAGAATAAATTAAACTAAGAATAATCTCTGCTGAGGGCAATATTTCCAAAGTTTGCTACCTGTAAACTGTGGCCATGTCTCATACTTGTTCATATGACCTTTAGCACTTTAGTAAGAAAAGGAAACACAATATAACTCCTGTCCATATTCCCCACAGAGGTGTCAGCTGCCATAGATCAACTTATTATAATGGCACACATGTGACTAGTTTATATAGACCCATAAGTCTGTCCTGCTGCTTTTGATCCTCCTCTCTCTTAAGATACATTTGTTTGTCTTTCTCCACAGTAGAAGAAGAAAATTAGTGCGAAATAAGTTTCTGTTGATTACTGATGAAGTATGTTTTAGAGTTTCCCTTTCCACAAGTTGGTCTTATATAGACTTCAAAGTTTTTTTTAAGTCTACATCCTTGTAGCCTTCCTGTCAGTTACCACATCTCTGTCAAATGAGCTCAGATCCAACTTGTGTCTTGTCATCTCTCCTGTTTCTCTGTGTCATGGCCAACAGAGGAGATATTATATAAAATCATTTTTGGGGTTGCAGTTGTTATCTTGAGGGTATCAGGTGCTTTTGTGGCCCTATCCTAATGAGCCACATGTGACCAGTTAAAAAGGACCCATCTGATCTGCCCATTCGCCTCATTACCACCCAATACATATTAATGTCCAGGGTCGCATCTTATACATACAACATACATATTCATAGCACACATGCAGGGTCATATATGTATCTTAATGACATGGACACGGTGGGTTTATCTGTGATATTTTCTCTTCTGTTTTGTTTTATTATGACCAGCTGTGTGCTGGTCTTTTTACTTCCATTCTATTGCATTTCATTTTGCCATGGTGTTTTGCTGACTTGGGACTGCTCTGCCTTATATCAACCAGTCAACCAATGCAATTTGAACATTTAACCAGTGCAATTCTGTGTATATAATAACAAGTGCAACTCCTTTTGTATATATTGCAACAGACTTTTATTAGTATTTTTTTTACTATTATTTATTTTCTCCCTTCTTGTCTTTTTAACTATTATGCCTCACACTGAGTCGACTGCACCTTCAATTTCGTTGTTCCTCTTAAAAGTGAAAATGACAATAAAGATTTATCTTATCTTATCTCTCTCTTATCTTATATGATAGTGCTTCCCAGTGCATTTCATTTGTAATGCTGTAAACCAAAACTATAATTTGTCCTCCACAATTTCTAACTGTGACGTGACTGTGGAGTGTGTTATTGGATAAGTGTCCCAACCCCTATGTTGGGAAGCACAAAATGAAGACTTTCAGTAAGATATCAACTTTTTTCAAACCAATTTTCAAAGTCAGCAGGTCTGAGCATTTCTAAAGACAAAGGTATTTATAATCATAGTTCTTGCTGACATTGGACAAAGCATCTGAGATTAATAAATCAGCCGAGACAGGCTATAAAGGAATTTTTAGTTGAATTGATTTCTTCTGTAGTAGCAAAACATCTTCTTCAGATTCTTCTACTCCTAAAGTGGACTAACAAAACACTCAGAGATTCAATATAAACAGACTTCAAAGCACTTGTTAGCCTAGAAACATTAAGACTACAAACAACCCATAATTAAACACTCTGTATAATAGTTACAAAGGTACTCTGATATTTATACACACCTATTAAACAGAGCAATGGGGGAAAAAAGTAATAGCATCTAATGACTAGTTGGACTAGTCTCTGACAGCAATAAGTGCTTCCTGTGGATTAAACCTGCACAACATCCAGGAGGACTTTTGGACTATTCTTCCTCACAGATCTGCTTCAGCTCAGACATTTTCTTAGGATGTCTGATGTGAACGGCTCTCTTGCGTTAATTAAACAGAATTTCTATTGGGTTGAGGTCTGGGATCTGATTGGGTCACTTTAAAAGGCAGATTTTGTGTTTCCGAAGCCTTTTTGTAGTAGATTTACTTTGATGTTTAGGGTCATTGTCCTGCTACATCACATTTCATGACCAGTTTATCCAGAAAACTAGGAAACGGCGAACAGTGCCATTACTTTTTTTTGGGACTGCCTCTTGACAAGCAGGAAAATGATTAGGCTTTTATTTTATAACTGTACTGAAGAGGAGCATTTTGGGTATTTATTTGATTATAATGATTAAAAATGATAACAATGCATATTTTTAACAAGTAACATAAAATTTGTAGCCAAACAACCTTTATGGCATTTACCATGTTGTTGTTTTTTGTGCAGTTCGTTGTGAACACAAAACATAATGGAAGTAGAGAGCTTGAAATTGAAATGAAAACTCTGCCCCTTTCACACCTCCTGTGTAAAGTGGGTATGATCGCCCCATATGTGATAGATGATAGCTCCATAACACTGTTAGGTAGGAGGTGTTGGTGGCTGAGTAAGGTAACAAAAGAGCATGACTTCTTACTTTTTTTTTAACAACTGCCACAATATTTATCTAATCTTAACCAAATATCTTTGGTTTTACACCAAGCCAAACTTTAACCGTTGCAGTGGCAAATCTGAGGTCGAGATCACCTTGCAGATAATGGCTGTGAGATTACAAGTTGCTCATATGTTGTTTTTTCATGGTTTTGAAGACTTAATAAACACTTAGTTGTTTTTCTTTTCTTTTTAATTTGTAAAAGTTTCACAATAAATCATCAGCATAATGTAAACATCAACTGGCACATTATCATGTATTTTAAGAAAAAGACAAATATACAGTAGTTTGTCTACAGTATACTTGTAGGCAAGTTGTTTAACAACGGAGAAATTTAAACTGAAATCTGTGTTGCTTGAAATCATAGTCAGGGTCATCTCTCTCTACCTTTGTGAACCCTCTATGACGCTTATGTTACTGTGAACTGCGTCTCTGACTCCCTCCTTACATTTACATTTGAACCCTGTCTGACCTTCCATTTGTCCTCTAAGTATTTTGTCCCTTTATTTTTCTCTGTTTTGCTGCCTGTCTTTGTTTTTCTGTCTGTTCTTCCCCTCCAAGGTCTCTCCTCCCTCCTGCTCAGTATCCGTCTCTGTCAGTTTTTGTTTACAAACCCTTTCATCTGGATATTGCTTTATGCGTAAAACCCTTCTATTTGAATTGAGTTTATTTAAAACCCTGTCATTTAAATAGCTCTTTAAAAGACAGAGGAATGAAAAGTCAACAAGGACCCTCCATTTGTGTTTCCTGACAGGACTAACACACTCACAGACACAGACACACACACACACACATGCTCACACACCTCCTGCCTGTCTACATACAACAGTCTATTATTATGCTAATGAGCCCCACAGCTTCCATCACACACACACACACACACACATATATATTTAGCTGAGCTCAGCAGTATAGCTGCGCTCACAGGCTAGCTGGAAAAATAACGAGTGGACAATTTCACCATCATAGTAATAGACCAGACAAAATTGGTATTTCCTAGAGTGTCATCGATTGGCACATAAAGACAGTCAGTGAAAGAGTTCCATTTAACCCCTGTCGACAAATACCTTTCAGCACCTGTCCTGTTGCTCTTTCTGCATCTGTGTCTGCAGTCAATAAACTGTAAATATAATAAAATGAGCTGAAAAGGTTTCACAAGAGTCTGTTCATTTTCCTCAAGTACTGAGGTGTGCACGTAGATATTAGATTCTACAAAACACACAACCACTTCTAGCTAAGGTGTAAAGATAATATTTTACTTAATCGTTGTTCACTTAGAAAAACACAACGCAGCTAATTATTTTATGTGTATAATTTTACATAGATTTACATTAAACCTCACATTTTAAAGCAGCATCAGACACTTTTTGACCATTAGGGGGCATGATGGGACTTCTCATAGAATTATACAATAATGTAAGCCATCATATGGAAATTCTTATGTGATTACAGCCCCTTTAATGTAACTACTTCTGAAGGCACTAGTTTTTGTTTGCGGATATTAAGAATATTGACAATGCTTTTGGCTCAGGTTAGTCATACTCAAACTCCTAAGAAAAAAGTATTTTTGTAACTAGATGTTCTAGTTTCTAACCCTAAATGTGTCCACCTCTCCAAATCAAATGATAAAATAAGCTATTTCTCCAGGACCTGGTAACAATAATACATTTACACATTAGGTTATAAAAAAATTATGATCTTGCTTAAAAAAATACAGCTCACTGTCTCCCATGTTAAAGTACAAGTTGGCTTATCCATCCACCACAACCTTCTCCATATGCAGAGTTTGTTGCTCTATAACTATGGTCACTATTCAATTCAGTTCAATTCAATTTTATTTGTATAGCGCCAAATCACAACATCAGTCATCTCAAGGCACTTTACAGTG
>JAUMHL010000003.1:9023308-9077312 GCA_032362345.1 Sandelia bainsii
GAATATTTGTAGAAAACCCAACAATCCCACTTGAGCAAGCACTAGGCAACAGTGGAGAGGAAAAACTCCCTTTAACGCCACTACAGGGCTTTGTCACATGAAATTTCATCTGGGGACACTTGTCGACGTGACTTGCCGACAGCTGCTTCAGATCTGGCATGGTTGATGAAAGCAGCGAAAACCCAATAATACATTTCATTTGTGGTCCAGAAAAATTTAATAGTGAGCTAAACACACATAAAAGAGGCTGGAAATTGGATGTTGATTCTCAGAGAGTTTGGTACTACTATCAATCTTTCATTCAAAGATAGGGCTTAAAATAGCACAGGTTTGGTAGAACTTCTCTTTTCTTTTAGAGCCTCAAACTACATGTTCAGACACACACTGTTAGCCTCAGTATCTAATATTACACAGTCCACTTGAGAGTGAACAAGAAACACTTTCTGTGCTCCAACAGATGAATAAAGCTAGACCGGTAAGCGACAATTAAAGAGACAGACTTTAAATTTTAGAACAATACTTTTCACTTCACTACACGTGCACATATGCACACTCATACTTGCTGTCTGTCTCAAACATTTATCAATGAACTATAAAAGTAGGTTAACTCCAAGGACCTTGCTGAATAGAACTTACATAAATGCTCACGTCACTGAATTACATCACACCCCATCATCCTGCCCGTCTGGATGTGTGTGAATGGGGGTAGGACTTTGCATAAATGTGTGTGTGTTGCTGTCTGCTGGCTGGAGGGAGAACTGTGTTTGTATGAGTGTGTAAACACCAAAACTGTGCATCATCAATACTCTGCATGTCCCTTTCCTCTGACAAACACACACATACACATACACAAATCAAATCCCATAACGCTCTGACATTGTTCCTCCCTGTTTCTCTGTCTCTGTGAGAGACCATTCAGTTTAACACCTTCACTGAGGTTACATTAACAAAACTCATTGGATAAAGAGTGCTGACTATAGATTTATGTATGGAGGATCTGATTGGACCAGGAGGAGCACCGACTTACATAAAGAGAAGTCAATTGGTCTACTGCAGTGTTGACCTGTGTTCATTGCTACAAGAAGTTGGTTTTCAGTGGTTGGTTTGATGGTTCTCAGTCCTTTCGAAAAGCTGCTAATCAGGTGGGTAGGTATGTTTTTCCCCACCTAAGAGATGACACTATTCTTTACATTAATGGTAATAAGAAACAGTTTTTTTGCCTTTTCTTGCATAACATTTATAAAGGACTGTCAGTCTTACAAAGCAAACATGGGCCAGAAAGATTGTGAAATTAGTCAGAAATAATAATATTTTGTCATTTAAATAATGTTGCTTATATTCTATTCGGGAGTATAGTTATTAACATGTTGCACTATTTTACATCACAACAAATTCTGTTTTATTGGAATATTCTGTGGTTAAATTAAATCTTAACTTTTAACCTCAGTCTGGTTGGTGACAAAATATACTAGCTTTAGTGTGACCACTTGCAAACTCTCTATAGGGATCCCCGCTCTGTCTTTGAGTCAACGTGAGCGAGCACTTAAAACTGCCTAATTAAAACTTTCCCCGACCATCGACGAGCGCAACTGCTGGTCCCACAAAAAAGCTGCTCTTTTTTTTCTTCAGTGAATACGATTAAGCTTCCCATCACTCCCTCTCCCTCTCTCTCTCTCTCTCTCTCCCTCCTTCTCTCTCCCTGACTTCCTCGCCGCCATATAAAGCCGCAACAGCTGATCTCGCGCATCAGAGAGCTGCACCTCCGCACGAGCTGAGGAGAGACAGAGACGGGGAGGAGAGTGAAAGAGTGAGCGACGGGGAGATGAGATGCTTTGGTCTTCCAATTACATTCCTAACACATTTTTTTTTTTTGCAATATCTTAAAGGAACTGTGATGGCATTTTGATTCAATTTGCTTCCTAAGAAGCTGAAGTTCTGAAGGTTTCGAGACATTTCTTGGACTCAGCGGTTGTATTTTTTTAAAAACACATTTAACCTTCGTTTCCCGTTGAGCATCGTCACAACTCGGTAACAGCGTCTTTTCTGCGTCGGCGTCGACCTGCACGGGGATTTCCACCGGAGTGTGTTCCGCTCCCAGCTGAGCCGAATTTAATCGTTAAAATCGTGAAACTGGTCGTTTTTCTCTCTCTCCTTTTTTTTTTTTTACACCTGGTGCTGAAGGGACAGCGGCGGGTGGCTGCTGCACGCGGCGAAAGGAAAGAGTCTCGCGCCGAGGGGAGCTGTCCGGTACTGAAACTACGAGACTGGACAGAGGCGCGCGAGTTTGCTGAGAGGTGTCCGCGTGCTGAAGACTAATTGTTTAAAAAGAGAAAAAACCCGTAAATGTTTTTTGTTTTTTTGAAACCCGGATTAAAATTAACAAACAGGACAAAGGGTACATTTTTACTGGATTTCTCGCCTTGAATGTTGCCGGGGCAAAAGCCATACAGGAACTGCTTCAGTTTTTTTAATTTTTGACCTTTTAGAGCTACAGGTCTTCCAGTAACGAGTTATCAGAAGAAAAAGTGATAGTTTTCATCTAAGGATCTAAACAGTCACACACAAATATAGCCTGCATTTAACAAAGCTCAGCAAAAATACATTAAGCATGTTAGAAATACAGAAGCGCATGAGGAACGATTGGTTTGTCTGATACTTACAAGCCATGTCTCCAAACGCACCTGCATTAACTGAGTTCTTAATAGTTAAAACCAGCCTATTAGCGTCAAGTTAAGCGTTTCAATCATAGCTTTTGGTCAAGTTTGAAGTGAGTTAGGAAAGAAAGAGTGTCTCTGTTTATCGTATGTGCGTAGGAGCAACAACTGTCCCATCATGCCGCGGTCTTTCTTGGTGAAGAAAGTCAAACTGGACGATTTTTCGACTGCTGAACTAGAAAGCTCGTATGGCCACAGCCGAAGAGAAGAGCTCAGTCTGAGATTCCACCACCATGACAAAGGTTAGTCACCTTCCCTCCTACACACACGAATACACACATAATGTCTGCCGTACATCCCCATCTAGCATATTTTTACCTCCATGTTTAAAGAATTAGTCATGGCTGTTTCAGAAGGAGCAGCAAAAAGGTATTAAAGGGTCAAAATCCGGTCAGGACCCAGAAATACACCAACTACTTTCATTTCTGTCTTGCAAAGACTATTTCCTTGAAACGCTGTCGTTTAGGTGGAGAAAAAGATCCGAACATTTTTAAGAAGTGGTTCAATTTGTAGCAACCTACTAAACCAAGTCATGTTTTTACTTTATTTGTTTTTACTTCATTGTTCAATATCAGCAACCACAACTTTGTCTTAAGAGGCTTAACAGTCTGTCCAGCATATGATGCCCTCTTTCATTACATTCTCGGTCCAGATGAAGAAAATCTCCAGGAACCCTAAGAATTCAATGTTTCCTCAGGGATCTAAACAAGGAAAATGCTGTTAAATAATATAATATGGTGACTGTGTGATGATGACCCTTTCCACAGGCAGGTTAGAGGCCAGGGCAGACTACAGGGATCTTTTTCAAAGGCAGGGCATTTCTTGATGACTCAGTTGTTCTGCAAATCCAATTTTTACAATTCCCAGATAAAGACAAACGCTCCATTGAACAGAAGTTATGTCAGTAAGAAATTAAATGTAACATATAAAACATATGTATAAAAGGGTATGTGGTCAAATCAAACACATGTTTTCAATTTCAGTGTTTTTAATGAACCTTTATGTAGAGGGCAGACTCTCTGGTTGAATTCCTTTGCTGTGCCATCATCTTAAGAAACAGCAAATTAAACTTAATCTGCAACATTTCACATTTTCGGTTATCCCACACCTTTGTAATGCTGAAATGTATTTCAATGCCACGTGAAAGTGTAAAAAAATGTGCTTATGATGTTGACTCGGTCCTCCTACTTCTATATAAAGTACAATAAACACATATTTCATTCAGAATAACTGCTGACTTGACAAAGTTCAATAGAAAAAAATAATTTAAAAAGTTAAAAAGCAAAAGTTCACAGAAACAGGGAGCTGGAGACTCGAGAACACTGCAGAAAACCATGCAAAATAATTATGCTGATACATTATGTCACCAGCACACATGCCATGGGATTCTCTGTTGTTTTGTTGCCCAGTATATTATTCAAATCAGGCTGTTTCCAGCAGCTGCGAGTCTCTCTCTGAGATTTCAACAATATTGCTCGGCTATATTGATGCTAAATGGTTCCCACACACTGCATAATCCTGGATACACAGAAAAAATACAATACAACTAGTGAGAGCAGGCAATATTAGATGAAAAATTCAGTGTAAATTTTCAGTATTGATAAAGTACTTGCGTAGCATAGCAGCAGAAGTTTTGTTTTTTAGGGGTTAAGACTTAAAAAAATAAAGCATCTGTTTGCGTTAAAACAGATTTAATATTTCACAGTTAACTCTTACATGTATTGTAAAAGGGGTTACCTGCAGTCACACATGCACAAAGAAGATAGCCCAAAGGACTTTTAGCCTTATGAATGTCATTGTTTTGATTTTAATGGCACATTTCCTATTTATGTCCATCTCAGTGCTTTCATCAAGGCAGCTGTTCTCAGGAGATTAATGATAAACACTACCAAATGTCAAAGTTATGTGAAGCATGCCAATTATCTAGCCGCTTGGAGGGATGTGTGCAAAAGACAGTTGCCTGCTAATTTGCCATAATACCTATAGACGGCAGTTAAATGGCAGGTTTGTGTGTCTGTCAACTTTTTTGTGCCCCCTAGTGGTGACAAAAACAATCAGTGTAGCTTTAAAGAGCTAAATGAAATATTGTGGCTGTCAGTGCACAGTCAGATGTGTAACACTGTTACTGCAGCCTGGTGGTTTTCACATTGTACCAAGGTCAAATGTGAGATTAAGAGATTCCCAGGTGTTATAATGACAGAGTGAACAGAGGAACATGCAGCAGCAGGAGCAGTGTGGTAAGTATGTAAAGACTGAGACTGCTATCCCCTTGTTATAAATATAACAAGAGTTAGACTGAAGCAACTGCAGCTTGTTGCACAAACACAAATGCACAAGAACATACACACACTGCTGTGTTTCTGTCAACTCTGCACATTTCTCAGACAGCTTGCACAGCTGAGTGCACAGCATTATACACACACACACACACACACAGTAAGAGAGAGAGAGAAAGAGAGAGAGAGAGGAAGCAGTCAGTGACCTACAAGTGTCCAAAGCACACAAGTGTGTGTCAGTTAGAGCTGGTTTGGATCAAAAATTAAATTGTAGCTTGCAGCTTTTCTCTCCCTCTTTCTCTTTCTGTCTCTCATTGCCTCTGTTTTGAATTCTCAGTATTTCAAAGGCACATAAAAGAGACTTGGTTCTGGTTTGACAGAGTATTTTAATCTTTAATAAGCATTTAAAGCAGCTATCAGCTCTAATGGTGCTGAAGTACTTGAAATGAATACGGCATTGACACAGCGAGACAGACATGGAGACAGTTGGAGAGAGACAAAGGCAAACAGAAACAGTATACAGATGCTGAACTGTGCAGCAATTACAGTTCACAGTCCTGTGTTTTTTAAAAAGATGGTAGCAGGGAACGGTCATGTTTAATTGGCAGGGATCATAAAAAGAGTTTCTGTAAAGGAAACCAGATCCACACACTGTTTGTACCTTTAAAAAGTGCACCATAAACCTAGAAACTGAGTTTGTTTTTATATTTGTACATTTGTTAGTGCCTGTCACACTTGCACGACTCTACCTGGTCGTTAGTACCTGCAGTGTCAACAAATACATCTATAGAAAGATGACATAATACACACTGAGCATCAGAACGGAGCACAATTGCAGAATATATTTTTCCAACTGACTTAAGGCATTTCAACCAGCAGCCAAACACAGGGCACAAAGTTGGGTCTTATGTTTTCCACCCTTCATCCATCATCCATCCATCAGCACACTAGCCTAGACCATTATGCATTAGTGGTACGATTGCATAACATTATACAACATTATAGATTGTCCCTACAGTCCCTAGAGGATGAATCCAGTGACTCTAAGCACCACTGTGAGACCGCATACACAAGAAAAATCTATTGGACACATAATATGTACTGAGTACATTCATGTTTCCAAAAGGATGTTCCTTATCCATTCTCAACACTCTATGGGTTTTTGATTTAGTGCTTAAAGTTCCTTTAAACAAGGCAAGGTGTCTCCTCCACTATAGCAGTGTGCAGTTTGAGAGATTATCAAGTGCTGCAGTGTCCCGGAGACTAGAGCTGGTCTTAGTCAACTTACCTGGTTAAAAAGTTAAAAATAAACACTTGGTTATGTTTTAAAACCTTATTCATGCTCTATAAAATAAGACACACACATATAGGAACACACAAACACACTACTTTGTTTTCACTGTGCAGTGATTGAATATTCATGATTCATGATTTTCTCTTTCACGTTCTGTAGACTTTCCAACTCCTCCTCTCTTGCCTCCTCCTCTACTTTCTTTTTCTATTGTTACGTCTTAATTCAATTGAGAATGTTAAATTAGCATGAGAGCTGTAAACAGCACTGCTAAACCACCTAACCACAATCCCCATATTGGATGTAACATCACTCTCCTCTTTCCACATTTTCGCTTGTTCGTTTGTTCTTCATTTCTTGGCCATCTCTCACCTCACTATGCCTCTCATGTCTTTCCCCCTCGATCTCTCTCTCTCTGTTCTCATCATATTATCGACCGGCTTCTGAGCTTTTCTCAGAACTGCATCATGAAATTATATTACCAGCAATAGTATCTCCTCTACTGCCTGTGTCTAAATGCTCACAGAGTGCTAATTGAAATGGAGAGTTATTGATCGGCATAGATCCACAGGAGTCATGGCTGTGCGGCATTAGCAACCAGACTCTCCTTGTGTCTGTTTGACTTCAGCCTGTTGAGTGTAAAAGCCAATAACAGACATAATGAAGGAGCTGACATCATAACATAGCAACAAATAATTCATCAAATTTGTCAGGATGTCTGTAAAAATGTGCAGGTTGCTTAGGAATTTGTTAGACTCCTGCAAATATGCTTACTGTTTAGCTCAAGAGGGAAACTGAAAAGTTATGGCCAAATGCAATCAGTGTCAGTATGCCCTTGAGCAGATCACTGGATCTCCAGCTGCTGTAATAGAGATGTTCTGTGTACAACAACTGACGTTTTGACAGCTTCAGTGTGTGACTGTGCGCAGCTGTAGACCTGTCAAGAAAGGCACAGCCGATGAGGAGAAATGGTGCTCACTGAACCCTCCTATAAAAAATAAAGATTTCCCACCTAGGAGAAAGTGTCTCGGTGCTGGCAAAGACATAAAAGCCCTTTACTACCACTATAATTCCAGAGCTCTTTCCCTCACTTTGTCTGTTTTATATCACGTCACCATTGTGGGTGTATCTTAAGAATAGATGTAAAGTTCACCTTAAAGCGTAATGTTGTAACGTGTATATGTTGTTAATGTGACCTTGGGTGGTCCAAGTGACAGAAACCAGAGAGGCCAGACTGTAATCAGTAATAATATCTGGAGACAACATGAAACAGTTGTGTTAATAATGGATGAATTTGGGTGAATGAGTTTGATTTGTGGTCTCTGTTTTTCCAATTATATAAAGATCTGTTTAATTTTAGCAGTGAATACTACAGACCTTTCATAGTCATAAAAAAAGTCATAGTAAAGTGTATCAAACAAAAAAATATTAATGAATAATATATAATATTAATATAAAATAATATTTTTGGACTTCTGGAGCCCATACTGATGTGCTGACATGGTGAGAAAGAGTAGCTCTACGTTTGGAGAGGCTTGTCGGTACTCAGGAAAGAATGGATCCTTTTGGAGAGTGCATTTTCCTTTTTAGTTTTTTTTAGCACTCATGTGGCATTACTGTAAACACATTCAAACATTCACCCCCTTACATGACCAAATGCTTAACCTCTTCTACTTTCTCCAGGGTATGTCAGTGACTATCTGAGTCCAAATCCCTATGATGATGTGGTGGGAAGCGACTCATCTGTCATCTCTAAAGTATCCTCCCCAAGCCCTCCGTCAATCATCTATAGCCGAATTGACAACACCTACACTGACATCCATAGTGATATCCATGGTGATTCGGACCAGCCGGACAGCCCGCGGTCTGAGGTCTCATCATCAGCCAGCGGATACATCAATGGAGACACAGCTGTGAGCGAGGGCTACACTGTGGATGCCTTTTTCATCATGGATGGACGATCACGAAGGAAAACTACAGGGCACCCGAGAGGAAACACCCAAAGGCACACCTGCAGTGAGTGCGGCAAAACCTACGCCACTTCCTCCAACCTGAGTCGGCACAAGCAGACACACAGGAGCATAGACAGCAAGATGGCCAAGAAGTGCCCCACATGTGGCAAAGTGTACGTCTCCATGCCTGCGATGGCCATGCACCTGCTCACCCATGACCTCAAGCACAAGTGTGACGTGTGCGGCAAAGCGTTCAGCCGCCCGTGGCTGCTACAGGGCCACATGCGCTCCCACACAGGTGAGAAACCGTTTGGGTGTGCACACTGTGGGAAGGCATTTGCTGACCGGTCAAATCTGCGCGCTCACATGCAGACGCATTCAGCCTTCAAACACTACAAGTGTAAACGGTGTAACAAAACGTTTGCGCTCAAGAGTTACCTGAACAAGCACTATGAGTCTGCATGCTTCAAGGGGGCGTTCTCCCCTCTGAGCTCACTGGGGGAATGATTGATGTCTGAGGTTTATTTTATTTATTTAAATCAGATTTTACTCGACTCACACCCCACTTTTTTCAAAATAAGACTCAACAAGGGAGAAATGTTTTCTCTCCGAGGATCATGAAGCAAATGACAAAAATAGATTGAAGTCACGTTCGTTTTTATCAAGACTCTTTCAATCCCTCCTCTGTCTCTTCTTTTCTCATCTGGAAGTGGAGTGCAAAAGTTGTCAATGCCTGATTTAGATTGTCACCTGCTTCGATAAGATGTTCCCTTCAGAGGCTACTTAGAGTATCTGTGAAGATAAATAAAGCACACCACATCTAGCTCATCATTTCTGAAGATACCTAGATCTATTTATGTCCATATCTCTCTATCTTGTTGGGCTATGAAACGACACTGAAGCACAATACTCTCTTCCTTCTCATCTTTCTGTGACAGGCATATCACAGGAGTTTAAAGCATGAATCACATCAACTGTTTTCTTGCGAAGAAATTTGATAAACTTTAAAATTTTATGCTTTTTTTAACAACAGCATTCATAATCTAAGGATACACTTGGTACTTTATCCTGCTTTTAGTGAAACTGACCTTGAACTGGACTGAGGAAGTAAAGCATCAAAACAAAGAAAGCACATAGTATCTGTTCTCTCCAAGTATACAAGACACTTGTATTGTTTTCATTTATACTGTGACATACTTATACTATACTGTGTCTATTATGGCTACTGACAACCATACTGAACTGTGAAGAAAATATAGTGTGCATAACCATCACATTTTTCCACCTATTATCTTATATGGACACAGACACAGACACAGATACTGTTTCCTTTTCTTAAAGGCTAATTTTGACATATGTGCTTTACTTGACAATGAGAAGTGATTGGGGAGACAAACAGAAGTTTAAGATCAGATGGCTGAAAACTCCCACTGAGCCACCAGGGTATTCCTTCACAGTGTTTTCCTATAAACTAAATCAAATGTTATTTATTTTTACTTGTCAGTATCAGATGAGGATCCAGACATTAAAAATGTTCTGATTTTCCTCAAAAGGTCAGACCTTTCTCAAGTGTTGTATAATAACGTTTTTGTTTCCAGTGAGCCACACAGTGTTCACCTTTGAAGTTTATACCTTTTTCTGTGTCTATTTATTGCCTAATTTATTTATTAGTTTTATTTTTTTGTATTAATTTGCACTTTATTTTGTTATAGTGTTTGCCTTTGTTACAAATATGCCAAAGCATTTGACACTTTCTAATTACTGAACACCTTTTTACTTTTGTCTGCCACTTTAATCATAAAAAAACGACTGCATGCAAAAAAAACAATAGCCTAATAATGGAATCTATGCCAATTTTATGAATCTTTGGGATATTTTGCCAAACCGCTTAGATAACAGGCAAATTAAATAAATTTCTGTCTTGGGCAATATTTCTCTCATATCTGATAGAGCAATAATGCATGTTATTTTTGAAGAAATGTGAGTCATAACTGCTTGTAATATCTTGATTTTTTTTCAAGTACCACTACTCGATGTAGTTATGAGAAATGACATTTCAGGGAGTTAGCAAACCACGCCAGTGTTAAATATGGTGGGTTGGGTTTAGAGCTCTATATTTACAGGAGCTGTGACACTGTTGTTATCTTCACTTTCTCCAGTGACTTTTGTGAATGTTAAACAGACTTATGAAGATCAAATTAGAGAGAGCAGAGAGTCAACTTTCCAATTTTTGAACCTCTGCTGTTTCAATATGTAATATTATCCAAACAATTGCCTCCTAGTTATAATTATGTCTTAGCATCATTAGCTTGTTGACAATTATGTCTGTGCAAGCATAAGGGGCTGTTGGGGCTTCCAGGGATTCACACAGATGGCACAAACTCCTTTAGATGGAGGGCTCCGGGTTGGGTTGGGACTGGTCTTTTTGTACATGGTTTATGCACTGCCTGCCTTGTATTAATATACTAAAATATTGTAGAAAGTAGAAGGTAATACTGTAGGCCTCTGGTGCTGAAGCATGGACGAAAACAAAAACCCTGTACAGTTAAAATGTTTGGTACTTTTTTGCAGTGGTTGTAAATTGTTCCATAATCTTATTGTTAAATAGGTAAAACATAACTTTGCAACAGCTGTAATGTTCCTTGAGCAGTTCCCTGATTGTCCATTTGGAGGTTTTAATTGGCGATGGGGAACTTTTCTATTATGAATTGGTCACAATCAGTGAACTACACTTCACTCTAGGTCACATCAAAGGATCAGTTTTGCTCCTTGGCTTTACATGAGAAATTAATTGGACTATAGAGCCAACAATACTCATTAAACCCTCTGCACCATTTCAGTTGTATTTCTTCCCATCATCTCTGGCTGTTGTGAGGTTGTTGTGGCAATCCCAAATGTAATTATAAGGATTGTGAGAATGAAGAGAGGACATTTGGTCAATATTTCAGCACCAGAGAGCATTAACAAACACTTAGATTCTACTATGAACTACTGTAGCCTACAATAGCCACAAGCTAGTTTACCTATTCTTATATAAAAAGCACTTCCTCTTACGAATTATATCTTAACTTTTGTTTTTAAAGATAGTAGCACAATGAAAGCGCATAGATTCAGGTAGACAATGCCTTGTATGTAGAAATAACTTCTTTGTCCTTTTTCTATTATAATGAAATGATCAAAGTTAAAAGCAACATCTAAAAGCACATGCAAATATAGATAAAATGACACATGCTCCAATACATGCTGTGTCATTTTAATATACCTGTATGAGTATCTTCACTACATTTTTAGCTTGAATGAAAACTCAACTATTTTGCAGCAAGAGGCCTTGTAAATAAGTGTGACTTGGGAGTCTGATTATTTCTACAGATCTGTATAGTGACGATGATGATGATCATAATGAAGGTGATGATGATGATGATGATGAATTTTTCTGGAGCTTCCTGCTTTGTTTTGAGTTCTTTCTCTGAGGTTTTTTGGGACCTCCAGTGATGGTTTGAAACAATGTAAAGCACAAAGACAACACTGGGCATTTTGTTTCACTTCCTAAATAAAAACTAGTTAAGAAAATACTCTTACCAAGATGTTATTTTTTCCATTTCTCATAAGAAAAGCACAAAACAGTGTAGGTGAGTCTGTTGATAACCAGAGTAAGTACATTCTCTACAGATGTACACTACTTTGAAGGTGTAAACCAGTGAACTTGTATACAAAGCCACCATATGTGTTGCTGTTCACTGCTCCACAGCAACCAATACAGTTGTCGGAGAGCAGCATCGCAGATGGGAGCAGTGTTTGTGTGAGTATGAACACTGATTGATTGTTGCAAGCAGAGCTGCTCACACACAGAGGAGCTTGCACGCTGTTCTCCACAGGAAGCATGTTCAACCATCAAGCGCCTACAACCATGCTAGTGGGTCTGCAAAGCTGCACTCAGGCACAGCTGTGTTCTGAGCTAAAAGCTAATGTCAGGATGTTCACAGTGACAATGGTAACATGCTGATGTTCAACAGGTATAATGTTTACTGTGTTTATCATCTTGATTTAGTGTGTGAACATTCTAACATGCAAATAATACCTGGTAATTATCAATTAACACAGCTTTAAATGTTGATCTGGAGGGGGTGCTGGGTAAGTCTGAGGGTCTGTCTGAAGTTGTAACAGTTCATCTTGAGAGGGACTGAACAGAATGTCATGAAATCCTTCCAATAATTGTTGAGGTATTTCAGTGTACACTAAAGTGGTGGACTACCTGTTCAACATTGCCATGTCTTGTTCGTGTCCATGTCCTCCCCCACACCTTACATTTGAACAAAGACATTACCAGGGCTTGACAAAGTTCCTTTAAGCTACAGAAGACATTATACAACTGTTTTCACAGACTGAGTGATTCAAGAGGAGTACATTGACCTTTATGTGCAAAATCAGTCCAGTGACCCTTTAAAGAAACAGTGTATGATTATATAAATGATAGCAGCAGCTGTTGTGTAAAAGCCAAAGACTAAAGTCAGAATGATATTTACAGTGTCTACACATGACATGGCCCTACTGTAGGGCAACGACTAGTAGAATAAAGACCTCCAGTGCAGCGAGCTCTAAAGTATTAATTCATCCGTTGCATATTGATAGGCCATCATGTAAACAGCATGGGCGTTGTGTGAATAATTTAGTTCACAGTAATAATAAAATATTTTGTAAAAGTTAAATAAATGTTTTTGGCCCCTCTGCTTTCATTACTGAGTAAATGATTAATTGGTGTTTAATAAAACATTGATAAAGAGGATTTGCCTGCAGCATGAAAAACTGCAACTGATTATTGTTTATAGTGCTCTTTCTCTGACTCTCTCTTGTTTTACCCTGTGGCAACTGTGTAGAGGTTAAAATCTCCAAATGTGTGCTTGTGTACCTATCCAACAGTTGTCCTGTCATCACCACTGGACAGGTGATCCAGTGGGACATTTTGGAGGTCCACTGTTGGTCATGCTTTAGCTCATGCTAAAACTATGTCTAAAACCCTCCAATGATTTTTTTGTTATTTGTCAGGAGGGGACTTGCAGGTGTTTATAATCAGTACTGCCTCTGCAGGCTGAAGCAGGGATTTTAACAGTACTCACAAATCCTTTTTAACCACTCATCCATTGTGTGCATGGTTTCCAGCCTGTCAGGATTTCAGACTAGATGAGGCAACTGAAGGAATCAATCTCCTTATACAATACATTTTGTTATGTTTTTATAAAATAAAGCTCAGCTTTAGTGGATGTCCTAACTAATTTCAAGCTTATTTTGACAAAATTTAGAAGGCATGGTATTATAACAATTTTAAAATCTAAGAAGTAAGAAGTTAAACAGTAAGGGTAAACTTAGAAATAAAGGGGTTAAGCAGAAGATAATTTTCATTTGATCGCTCAGCTTTTGGTGGATGTTTACAGTGGCAAGCTGTCAAGCCACTAATAATAATTATAAGATTTATTATGGATTATACCATAATAATAGTGCTGTGCCAAACCAATCATGTGGCTGTAACTCTCTTCCAGACATGGATGGAATGAATTATATCAATGTTATATGAACCATGTCTTATACTTCATCACACTCCAGCACAGAAACATAAAAGTTCATGCACATTACAAAGTCATTCTGTGCAGTCATAGCTCCACCGCTCACTGCCAGATAATGACAGACGCCTCTTCTTAAGTAACATGTAGTGGCACTTACACACCAGCATTATTGCACAAAGACAGGAAAAGACAAGCCAAATGAAGGACTCTAAAATATTGCTCATTTTTAATATTGCCATTATATAACTTTCATAATTAAGATACTAGGACTAGGATGATTTTGAAGGAGCACCTGGAATAAACTATAAAGGCTCTAAGAGGTCAAGTATGAGATTTGAAGACTAGGGCTTGATCCTTATTAGGCTTACTGAATTTTGAAGTCTAACACATAAAGAGTCAAGTGCTCTAGCAAAATGGCTCAAGGTTTTACAAGACTGCACTGAAGTTTTGAGGTTGTGGGTTCAGTCATTGGTGAACCTGCAACACCCAGATATAAGACCTAAAGAGTCTAAGAAATGGAGCTCAGATCTCTGACCAAATTACTCGCCCTGGAGGTTCTGAAGATACGGTCTCTGTACTTATGAGGCTCAGTAAATTTTGAAGTTCAACACCCAAAGACCAAAAACTGATTGCTCACAGTGTGATGAGTAGCATGGTGGGTTCATTTGTGACCGTAAGGCGGCCCAGACAGTGGTATAACTGTCTGGTTCAAGTCCATTTTTGTTATATAGAACATCAAAACCAATCCTGCTGCGACACACATGGATTATAAAATGTTGCAAGTTGCTGCAACCATGTGCACACAAATTGATTAAAGAGAACTTTGAGCTTAATTAAGCATGTGCATGTTCTCTTGTGAAAGATTGTACAAAAGCAAAAGAAAAGGAGAAAAGTGAGACTCTTGAGACTTCAGCCATTTTCACTTTAACTTGATCTGGTGTAATTTCTTGTTCACCCTGCAAATTTTTTTAATTACAGTATGAGACACTAAGATATTTTAGTTTGCCCATCATTGTCATTCTACATTCCCTGGGTTTTCTGGCACCCATGCGATTGTTTATATTGTTTATGTTATTATAAGTCTCTTTATATTTACTTGTTCACTGGGGTATGTGAATGTTACTGCATGTGTTTTGGTATGTGTTGCATAGGCGCCTGTGTGAAAAGAAGATGACGTAGGTTCAACACACAGTGATTTTATGGTTTTGTGTTAAAAGAAAAGCCTTTTCATTAAAAACATCTGGTCGTTTTAACCTCCAGTTAAACCCAAAATTGATCTTCCAGGTTATGTTGTTCTCATTAAACAAGACCAAGGCTCCATTTGGAAGGGAATTAACATTGTTGGGGAAGGTGAGGTGTAAAATATTCCTTGTTGTCCCTGGTAATTAAATTCACCATTCTGGTTTGGAGTTTAAAGTTGGTAGATTACAGGATGTGTGGTGTGTGATAGACTTGCAAGACAAAGGGGACGCAAAGACACTGTGTGAGGTGAATTTGAAACCAAATTTATATCAGGTTTCATAACTCAGTCAAATCTTAACCCATGGAAGTGAAACACCTATTGACATCCATAAATCTGTTTAGAAATCATAGAAATAAGGCTTTTCAGAATTTGAAAATCATCACACAACACACAACATTAGCTTGAGCTTTTGATTAAATTTAGCATGACTAACCATCACATGCCCTCACTGGATTACAATGATTCCCATTGAAGCTCCTCTCAATAACACTGTAACTTAGATCACTACTGGTCATGTGGAAGATCCCATTGACTGTTATTGGCTACAATCTGTCAGTACTTTACCTCTAAAGACAAATGACCTTCTAATAAAACTTGATTGATTTTCTCCTACTGTTGCTAAAGTTATTGATTTTCTTATATTGCCTTTGGTTCACTAACGATACTAATTTTAACATTCACTGGACCTGAAAAAAGGCTTCCTATCTATAATAGCTACTGTCAACATGTGTGTGTTGTACATACATCTATGAAATCCATACGAGCATTATTTTTACTTTGTGTTATACTATACACTACATGACAACAGTTTGAAACTATATGGATTGACTGTTATACATGGAACACCAGCTTAGTCAAAAAGGAAATGCACTGAAGATGTAAATAATGGATGTAAAATGTAAAGAAGGAGTTCACTACAGCTTTAGGATTTGAATTATATATGTTCTGTTTTGTCATAAAGTATTTCATCAGCTGAGTTGATTTCTCAAAATGTTAAATTGTGTGACCTCAGTGTGAATAGCTGCTGTGATTTTCTGGATAACACAGACAGAAAAAAAGGAGAGACTGTGAATCAGACAGAAAATTTGAAGAAATGCCACACTTAGAGAATATTTTATTTATTGCCCCAAAGCATATAAATATGTTAATTCCTGTTTCCCATGATGCCTGACCTTCTAGCCTTCAGCAGATCAAGGGTTTAAATAGTTCATACTCTGTCCCTATGTATTCACCTTAAATCATTCATAAAGCAGAAGAACTGTGAAACTCAAATCTCAAAGACCGTTCTGTATTTTGATACTACAGCAGCAAATAAAATCACTGAGAGAAGTTTTGATACACAATAATGAGTATTACATAATATACTCATTATTTTCCTGCAAATAGTCCTCTTTATGTTTATGACCTAGCAAAATATTCCCAAGGAATTGTTGATTTTACTATCACTGACTAAGATGCGTTCTCACACCTGGAAGATCCCTGTGGTTAAAAACTGGGAGCTCATCCCACAGCGAAATAGGTTTCAGATGCTCTCAGGTGATTTGTCTCATATTTATTCATGTCTAATATCACATGCTCTGGTACAAGGAATTGGATAAAAATGGAAGTCCTGCATGAGCTGCCCAGTTTGCCATAATGCAACACGGTAGATTTGTACTTTGAACTCTATAGTTAAAAATAACAGTTTCCTAGTGGATCCTACTAGACTCCAGATCTTCTTACAGCTTATTGGAGTAGCCAAGTCATTTATAGCCTAATTTTTATTTTTAATGAATTATAATATTATTATGTATGTCTGAGATTTTCACTAATTCCACAATCCTCCCCTGTCTTGTTATGCTTACAGAGGTTTGGAGAAAATCTAGTTGAAAAATGTGGGAACTAAGAAAACCCTGAAGAAGCCAGTATAGATTATCTGTAAGTTTGTCTCAGAAAGGTAACTTCTGGGTTTAATTGGTTTAGGTTTTGTGGTTTCAAACAGAATGAGAGTCCACTGTAGTTTCACATGACATAATGATTCATTTGTTGGAAACATTTTATAATACAAACTGCACCTATCTGTGCATAGTTTCACATTCTGGAAAATTATGAATGAAGGGATAAAAGATATAAAAACTGTGTTTTAATTGACCTGGTTGTAATGTCTGACAGTACAACCTCTGTAACACCTTCCAGCCTTGGGACTTGTTTACAGTACCTCAGAAGTGTAATCTGTATGTACATGTGGATATTTATGCCGATGACATCAGTGTCATTAAATCAATGTCATGAATGAATATGTATATACGCTTTAGGTGTAATACTATGGTTCACCAATCTGATAGGAACATATAGGACGTCTTACACACACAGACACACACATTAGCATCTGCAAGCACCTGCAGCACAAACTATGTGAGCATGGACACACTAACTCATTAACTCCCACATACTCACAAACACACGCGTCTAATCACATTTGAAGCAATGAAGTCAGATTCACACATAACAAACATTTTGTTAGTGTTAGTGAAGTGTTTGTTAAATAGCACACACACACACACACACACACACACACACACTCACAAACACACATACAAAGCGTGTTCCTGGAGGACTGTGCTGCAATTAAATATCATCAGTTACCACAGCCAACACTGTTTTAGTAATTAGCCAAAATATTCCCTGTTAAGTGGAAACTCATACATGCATCATAATCAAATATCACACTGACATGTGTGATTGCTGCTATATTTTATGTTTTGTATAATTAAACCACAACTTCTACTAAGATCAGTGGGTAACAGTTTATTTAATGGGCTTATAGTTTCCTAATAATTTTCCTAATAATAATACTATGTAGTATGTATACTATGTAATACAGTACTATAACTATAGAGGAAAGAGGGATTTTCTTCAAATAACTGCTCCATTTTAATAAAAATAAATAAGAATTCATTGTTCATTTATTGCTGGAAACCCTATTTTTCACATATATTGCAGAGTACCTGTAGACAAATTTGTACAACTTTAGTACACTAGCTATTAATGGCAGAATTTAATTGAAATAGAATTGAACACAGTGTGTTCGCTATTATTGGCTCAAATTTACAGTTTTCCAGAAAACGTCTATTGAAATCAGTGGGGAAAAAAAGACCTGTAAATTAAACAGTTTTTAAATCAGTGCAGGGCAGGTCTGCTGAATACACAGTAAAACATTTAAAATTTGTCTAAAAACAAGTATGCAAATGAATATATAACAAATATAATGACATATATGAACAGCATTTGTGAATTTTCTCTTTTTTGTTTGTCCTTCTTCTTCTTCTTCCTCTTCGCTCAAATAATTGTTTGAGATCTTTGCCCTTGTTTTCTCTGTAACTGGACCAAATTACACACAGTAGCTCCTTCCAGGACACTTCTAAGAAATTATTAGGACATTGTGAACCTGTAAATTAAAGTGTCGCAGATCAATGTTTTCAAGGTCGTAACTGCGCCCATTTCCAACTGCAAAGAATGAAAACAGCCTAATGATTACCACTGACACGACCCGCTGATAAACAGGTACAGTAAAGGATGTTTAGTGCAGTAACCACACAGGAAGAGAGAGGGGAGGGAGAGAGGAGAGAAGACAGACAGGGCAAGAGACAGAGATAATGAGACAGAGATGGAGAAAAGATGGTGGAAGTCAGAGAGGCAGTGAGGAGGAAATAAGTGTCAGGAGGCCCTGAAGAGACTTAACCTGAGCTCTAAATGGCTCTTTAACAAGAGGCTGAGACAGCAAAATGAAATTATACACACACATACGCTCACACACACACACACACACACACACACATGCAGAGGAAATACCAAGGTTTCACACTTTATTGTTCTGTACATGTGAACAAACAAGCATATTAACTCGTATGTGAAACACTTGTTTTTGTGACAACAAAAATTTAATTGCCCCAGACATGAGCATGGCACTCACAGTTGCTTTTAACACACCTCTACAAACACACACTTTATTGTACCTATGGTCAAAAGAAGCTGATATGCAATCCACACACACACACCCTTACCCCTCCTCCCCAGTACACATTTAGCTTCACACACAGTGATAGGTCTTTTAAAGTGGTGTTTCACACCTCATCGCATTTCAATTAGTAGGTAAGACAGACAGACACACACACACACACACACAGAGCTTGACAGTTTGTCCGTTGGGTGAAGAAGATTCATTTGGATTCTCATCTCTTCTCTTTCCTCTTCCCTTCTATGTGCCCTTTCTTTTCACTTTCCCTCTTTCTCTGCTTATATCCCCTCTGTATATTCACTTTGCTCTCTCTCTCTCTGTCTTTCTCTCCATATCAATGTGAGTGACAGTGGTATGACCTCTTGGGTTGTCAGGGGAGGCTGTTGCACAGACGGTCTGAATTGAGGAGGCTCTCCCTGGGTACAAGTCTGCTGAGAACTGGAAGAAGAGGAAATCCAGCAGCCACGAGACACACTGGGTGCATACAATACTAACAAAACAGTGCAGGTTGTGAGCAAAATAATATGACTCTCTCTGATAATTTGACTTTTAACTTATTATGAAAGAACAACTTTGTTATTTCAACTTTGGTCATCATTTTTGTTGGTTTGATAACAATAGTTTGCACATGAATATGAACATGGCTACATTGCTACACCAAGGTCCAAGTAAAGTAATCAAGGTAATTTTATGTATATCACCCCAAATCACAGTCTTAGAGGCCTTCACCATTCACTTTGACAGCCTTTAAACATTATTATTTTATTGTTCTTTTGACATCTCTTTTTTTGTGTTTTGTAAAATTGTAGCTGCTGTTTTTTTTAGATTTATTAATCCCAAATTTTCTTTTGTGATTATATGGAAATTATGCTGAGTACAAAGTTTTAGTAGCACAATTAGGCAGACATATCACACAATAAAGTTGAGTAGATAGTATGACAACCTTTGAGTGAAAAAAAAAAATCCCTCAGAAACCTCAGTAGGAGCAACAAAGGGGGGACATTCATTCTACATTACCAAGGACAATACAATGTGTGTCATTAGTAAAGGGGAAATTGATTCCTCCCTCAACTCAACACATACACACACAAGACCACACACCACAACCCTCTTTTCCTCTCTTCCAATCTGTTCTCTCTTCCTTATCTTTAAGCCACCATCCTCCTCTCATTCCCTTCTTCTACCTTTCTTCATCCTCCAGATTCCTCTTTACAGACTTCCTCTGATATTTTTTTCTCCTCTGACGCAACTGACAGTGTGTCACAGCTCTTACAAGACACTCGCTGCTACATCTAAAGCTGCATAATATTTGTTTGCCTTGTTGCACAAACACAATACTTCAAAAATATATGTTGCTGTACATCATTGCATTTCCAGGATCTCCAGGCACAGGCATCATGTGAAACCCGCTCTGTTGCTTCTCACACCCACACAGATTTATTGTTTTTTTTCTGGGAGATGAAAAATACCATTTATGGCTGATAATGTTTTTTTTTCTGTAATCTCTCTCTTTCTCTAATGTGTCTTTTATTGCACCAGTACAGAACAAAGCCCTCAGGCACTGCACACACACATACTCCCTCGTCTACCTCACACATACATACATACTGTACTGTACAGGCCACATACTGGAATGTAATATAGTACGTTTGGCTTAATATTATTAACAGATCACACAATATATAAGATACACAAACATGATGACATTCATGTGCACGAGCATAAATACACACACAGGTTCTACACTGTTGGTGCCATGATTTAACTGTCAGTGAAGCACTAATTCTGTCTCATTTGTCAGTTCACTGACAGTCCCTTAGTAGAACAATTACTGTTTTTTGTCACTAGTTTTCAATGGTTTTATGAACAAGAAGCTGTATTTTGATGTTAGCCCTTTTCTGCAGATCAGGCAGACAGATGAAGAAGAAACAGAGACAGAAAGTGGAAGAGACAGAGAAACCAGACATTGCAAATAAGGGAAGAGAAAATGGTTCTGTGTGAGTGTGTACCCTGTTGCCAGTGCTATTAAAGTTGTATAGCACAGGGCTTTTAGAACATCGACCATCAGCCAAGCAACTTTAGCTAATAATTTTTTAAAAACCTCTGTGCTTTGTGCATGTTAGGGCCCCTCCCTTATGTGTGTGTATTTGTGTGTGTGTGGGTGGTGTAACAGTTTGGAATGTCGACCTGTATTTGCAAGAACTTGCAGACCCAAGCACCTTTCAAATATCTCACAGTATAAATGGTTTGCATGTTTGCAGCATGTTTGGAGTTGAGAAGCTAAAAATCTCCCAATTTTGAACTCACAGAAACAAATCAGTCAGAGACACTTGCATCAAGGAACTGAACATTTATGACAAATAGTTATGTATCTTTATGCAGTTAAACAGAACTGGCTCTCTGCTAGCTGAGTGAATGCTTAAAGAGTCTTAGCAGCAACAAGGATTTTGCTGATAGAATGAACCCTACTCATCTTGACAAAGTCATATTACAAGTATGACTTTGTTGCTCCTTCTGAATTAAATTATGTTTTATTTATTTCAAGAACCACAGTCTTTCCTCGGTAGCACATGAAAAAATACTGTCAGCCACTCAAGTTCTTTTGTTATGCAAAAATGTATGGACAATGGTCTGGTTAGAAAACATCTAAGCCATTCATTTAACAGTAAAGAATTTTAGATTTGAAAGACTTAAAAGAAGGAAGACCATAACAAATACAGTTGTAGCACACCCTCTATTAATTCTGTGTTTTTTGTGTAAAAATATAATTAAAATCATCAGATTGTAGTGGGTCTGAACACTAGACAAATACAACCTCAGATGAACAACAACATATAACTTTTTTCACCGTGTATTTATTTATTTAACAAAAATGAAGTCAAAAAGAAAAAAAAACAAACAAACATGTGGGCATCTGTTGATGCAGTGAGTGTGTCCTTCCACATGTCATATTTCTTTTGCTCTGTTCCTTAAAAAAAACAGTACTGAACCTGATTTTAAAGTCTGTGTCTCCTCTACTTTGCCTGCGAGGCTTGTCAGGGTGGATATTGCTAAGTCAAGACAAGACCACGGTGACAATGGCTGCACTGCTCTCCTGTGCAATGCCTACAAGTATTTAGGTTGTTTCACTGATAAATACAGTGTATTTCAGACTACAAATACTATTCTCAACCTTAAAGTCAGTCGTTCATTCCAGAGCCAAAATCCTTAACAGCAGAGAAAAAAGATGTGAAATATGTTGCTTACACACTTTAAAAAGAGTCATGGTTTTGGTGAAAAAAATAAAATGAAAAAGAAACGTATTTATTCCTTTTCACTGATATAACAACAGATGTATAGACATTGTTTCCAGTACATACATACAGTATATAATATAGCCAAACATACAGACAACTCTCCACATTTTGCCTCAAGGTGACTCTGCCCCAAAATGAGCAACCAATGCTCTGTCTGTGAGATAAAGAGGAAGACAAAAAGAGAGAGTAGAGAGGAGGGCAAGAAAGGAATAGCAAGATTAAGAGAGAGGGAGACAGAGACAGAGAGTGGAGGGAGTGCATGCGGCAAAACAGAGGACAGAATGAAGTCATTCAAGCTTTTCTTCCCCCTGAATAATCCCAGTTTTGTCCAAATTTAGTTGGAGGAGATTGTGGAACATCCAGTCCTTGACATCAACCAGACAGTCATGTAACAGCACCAACTAATACTATGACTAAAAGTCTCTGTCATTTTCCCAATATGTTTATTTCTGCAGGTCTCCTACTAACTGTTTCTCGTTATTCCTTTTACTCATTTATGTGTCACTCAATAGTTGTGTTTCCATCCATGTATTCCTATACGCATTTTCAATTTAACATAAACATTTTTCAAGCAAATGCTGAGAAAACTTTGAATAATGATAGTGGATGTGCATGAATTTGCATTTTTGTGTATTTATCTGGAAATTTTGTTTACATTTGGGCTACATTTTGATGGAAAGCTGTTTATTGATTGATATATCTCAGTCTGCATTTCTTGCAATGGGCCAGGTGGCCCAGTAGTACTTTAACAATTGCTATTTTCGACCTACACTAATTGAGTTTTTGTTTGAACTAAAGACATAAGAATTATAAAGACATTATAAAATCAAAAGGTAAAATAAATGGGTGATAAAGTGTGCCCCATTTTATCAGGACTTACCTGTGACACTGACAAATACTTTAGTATTTTATTTTGAAAACTAGACCAATTGTAACCAACTGTAGTTGACATTAAGTAACAGTAACATCCTTATGATATATTTTTAAAAGCTTTTACCAGATAATGACCAACCATTTAATTTTGTAGTTGTTTAAAATGAATGTTATAGCTTAAAAATCAAATTAAAATGAGAAGCATGCAAACAATATTTAACCTACCGTTAATTTTATGGGGACAGCTGTGCACAGGGAAGTTGCAGAACATTTGATCTTACAAAGCTGTTACTGTTGCAACGATGTGATCAAATCCTGTCTTTGCAGGTTGGGCACAGCACTCTGCCGAGAAAACTTACAAGTTCTCACATAAATTGAAACAGTATAGAATTCCCTGGAGTAATAGCAGTTTGATGCACAAAGAAATTTATTTCATTACTTAAAATCTTGCCTGGGTGAATGTCGGGCAAGATTTTACTGAACTGTGTCTGGGTGTTAGGCGGTGTCGCCTGACTCCTCTGACCCGTCTTCAAAAAGTAAAAGTGGCAGGGCATCACGAGGGGCAGTGTACTCAATCATGTTGGGGAGTCTCGTAACTACACAGCAGCTCAGAGCGCTGCGGAAGATCTCCATGTCACAGGCCTCAGACCACTCATCTGTTGAAGCATCGTAGTACTCGACATTATAGGTGGTGGTGATGCCGTTGAAGCCTCCCACAACAAAGAGATGGTCCTCAATCACTTCAAGGCCAAAATTGCTGCGGGGGGTCAACATGGAGGACACTGTGTGCCAAGTATTGGTCCAAGGATTGTAGGCCTCAGCACTGTGCAGACGACTGTTGCCATCAAAGCCACCAACCTGTGGGAGGAAAGGTATAATAATGGGTTAAATATTCAGTTTCTCAGCAACCTTTGTCTTACGTTAGGTACCACATTAAGTGGAAATTGTATTAAGAAATGAATATTGAATTTAAAAGTGAACTTTTCATAAAAATAAGGTGCCCTTGATGAAAAGTAAATAATGTAAATAATGTTTTGTCGCTTAGGGTAGTACATAAATCTGACTTAAAACACATGCGTGTTAAAACACCACTAAGCCAGTCAGTGTGAAATGTGTCAGCAGGGTTTCATGTACTTACTGCATAGACGTGGTCTGCATAAGCAATGACTCCAATTCCACTGCGCCTGCTGTTCATGTCTGTTATCATTGTCCACTGGTTGGTTTCTGGGTTGTAATATTCAGCTGATTGAAGACACTCATTGCCATTGAAACCACCACAAATGTAAACCTGAAGAGAAAAGCAGGGGCGGTGAGTTGTTTGTAAGTGCAAGCCAAGCGGAAACGTTGTCACCATTACATTACAGTTTGTTTGAGTATTTTCTAGTTCATTTTTATGCCTCCACATGAGCAACAGTTGCAGCCAGACATATTATGTTTTCATGTTGATAGTCCGTCCGTCCCATTTTTCTGAATGCCTTAAGAAGTTTTCTTCAAATTTAGCATAAAAATCAACTTGGACTCAAGAATGAACTAATTAGATCACGAGTCTCAACAGACATGCTTGTAAACTACAATTTGATTGGTTGACTGAAATATTCAGTATATTATCTTAGCCAACATACTTTACTAGCCAAAGTTAAGAGATGTTTTTTTCTTCGTATTGAAGAGGTTAATGCTAAAATGAATGTTGCCGCATTTGTTTTATTATTGTTTCCATCCATCCATTATCTAAACTGCTTAAGGGTGTTGGAGTCAATCCCAGCTGTCATTTGGGGAAAAGCAGGTCACTTTTTATTTGTTTGTTTGTTCATTTAAAATCTGGCAAATCACTAGTTATATGTATGCTCTTCGTATGAGTTATTTGTGCCAGCTGGTCTGTCAGTCAGAAATGACTACCAATGCCAAATATATTACATAATACACATGCAGTAATAGTTCAGTCGTGCAGTCAATCTTCTCCTGCTGACCCTTCTGCTTAAGCATCTCATATGTATCTCCACACAAAAAACTAAAATGCTGAACACTTTCATAATCTCTACACTTTCATGCACAAAACATTATAAACAGCTATTGCATTTAAGTTATATGCAGTACTCTTGTTTGTATGTACATGTACTACACCAACCTTGTCATAGAGTGTTGTGCAGCTGGCGTCGCTCCTCTGCTCATGCATGGGTGCAATAAGACTCCACTGGTTAGTTTCAGGCCTGTAGCGCTCTGCAGAGCTGAGTCGAGCATGCCCATCATAGCCTCCCATGGCATAGATGCATCCATTCAGCACGGTTACGCTCACATAGCAGCGGCGATAGTGCATAGGTGCCGCCTCATGCCAGGTGTGTGTACTGAGGTCAAACCTGCGCACGCTGTTGAAATGCTCCACCCTGTCAAAGCCACCAATACAGTAGACATAGCCATTGAGGAAGGCAGCACCGTGATAGGCACGAGGACGCTCCAGATTGTTTGTCACATTGATCCAGTGGTCAGCACGGACATCATACACCTCAATGCCATTAGTTGGATCGCCACCACTCCAGCCTCCAATGGCAAACAGGATGACATTAGGCAGGCGAGGACGGGCAAGGTGGTTGTACAAACGAAACACAGAGGGGCTGTTTGTGATGATGTTACATATGGTTTGGATGGCATCACTGGCCATTTCCAGGCACTCATTATTGTGCTTCACCAGTTCATTTAACATCACGTTGCCCCTAATGTACTCCACACTTGTTAGGACCAGTCGAATCTACACAGGGACAAGAGGACACAGTCTGTCTTTACTTAATGGACTGCAGTATTTACTGTAATTTGTCCACACCACTGTGGTTCAACGTGTTGAGATTTTTTTCAAATTCATTTTAATGAAGGAACAGTGCAGCACTTATGTGTGAGAAGAATAGGAACAATATGGAACATGCGAAGATTCAACCTTTTATGATTAATACCATTATTTTAACATGAAGAAGCTACTTCGATGAGTAGTGAAATGTTTCAACCCGACAAAAAAAAGTCCAATTGCCATGACAATGTTTATTAGCTGGTTTTGAACATAATTTGATTTGTTCTGATCTCAATCTTAGGTTTGTCTCAAAACTAATTAAATTCAGGTGCACATGCAGTAACTGCTAAGTTTGGTTTGTTTGGGCTCATGTAAAAATTGACAGAACATACAAGTGAACCGCCTGAAAAGATGGATCTCACTTTGCTTTCAAGAGGACCAGGACTAAGTGGAACTAGTTAAATGTGATCATATCAGAATATCAGTACAAAATGGGTCCTTCTCCTCCTCTTTCTATGGTATATGTTTTTCACATTTTGTTATTTGCAAGCTGGTAGTGGCACCAGACAATGTAGTCTGTCTATATGACTTCAAGTGTAAAGCACTTAGTACATTTGTATTAAGACAAACTTGGCCAAAACTAAAAGGCAACACTGTATCATTTCCCAAATTAACCAAGCTCCAGATGGTAGAGGTAAATTAACATTGAATTCAGCTAATTATGCTGAAGTAGTCAGGATATCACCATCAGCTAAATACTGGAGATGTAATTCTAGACTAAATGCAGTGACAGACTGTTATTGTACCTTAGACAAAAGCACACCCATGTGTCTTTCCCGTTCTTCAGGTATGTGGCCGATCCAGTGAAGAATGGACTCATACACAGTACTCTCCTTTCTCACATTGAGGTCATCTCTGTCAAGGATGTCTGTAAGTTCCTGTGCAGAGAGCTGCAGGAACTCTTCCTGGGAAACAACCTCCTCAAAGTGATCAATGATATAGCTGTTGGCCTTGCTCTGCAGTTCAGGGCTGAAGCAGATGTTTGTGAACTGCCAGATGCCGATGCAGTTTTCAGGGCAGAGCTGCTCACTGAGGAAGTCGGATCCGATTTGTACACCGTCCACAACATTGAGCAGATCAGCCGCTAGCAGCAGTTCCTGTACATTGTCCTCTGTCACAGAAATGGAGCCGGTGTAGGCAAACTCAATGATGAGCTCCATTATTTGAGGAGACAGGCCAGCTACATTAAAGACCAACCTGTCTTCAGCCGACCAGCGGCTAAAAAGAGCACTGAGGTTCAGGATGGAGACACAACAGAAGACTGAAAATAAATATTCTACTTTTTCACATTGACATTATTAACATACATTTTATTTAGAAGTTAGGTAAATAGCTTTATGTATTATCATAATTGTAGTTTAATCCCAGGTGATTATAAGACTGTGGTAAGTTACTGGATTACTGAATTACTGGAAAATCAATGTAAAGCAAATCAGTTAAGCAAACAATCATTCATTCATTTCATTTCAAGTCTGTAAAATGACTTTTGTAAGCATATTTCAGACCCTGTGAAAATCTGTTTAAATATAATACAATATAATATAATATAAATCTGTCTTCTGCTTTCAGAAATGCTTTATGAATCATTGTAACTCTGAAGAGACTGAGTTTTCACTGAGACAAACACATTAACTCCTACTCGATTCCACATAACCAACTCACCAGAAGTACGGGCTGCAGTTACAGAGGATGACCTTGTGAATTTGAAATTCAACGTCCTCAACTTTGATCACTGCGTCACAAAATCTTCCTTCTAGACGGAGTTCATTGTACACTGAGCCTGGCTTTTTTGAAGACTTGCCCTGGTCACTCATCTTGATTTTTGAAAACAGACAACTTCTTCTTAAATTTGTTTCTCAGGGTTTGTTCAGAAAAGAGAGAACTTAGAACACACGCTAACATCTCTGTGGGTTTCTAGAATGGAACCTTATTAAGTCACAGCGACTCAAACAAAGAAGTGAACAATTACAGGAAAATAGTTTTATTTATTAATAGTTTTATGTATTATTTTCTCGTTTTAATTTGATCTTTGTGTGCTGTAAATTAGTCTGACAGTGAATAAATAATTATTAAGTCATAAGAATTTGCGTAATCTCAATAAGTGGTTAATTTCTGTAAATGCAAATATTTAATCCAACGTATGTTGAAACTGAACACATTAGAAAATGTTTACAGACAACGAATGTTTACATTTGTTTTCCACACATTTTTGTAGTACAATATCAACACCATATAAACACCAATAAACTTATCACAGATGTATTTTGGCACTCACAGCAGTGGTTAAGGTTAGGCAACAGCATGGTCTGGTCTAACCCAAAACTGTAATCCAAATTAGTAAAATGTAGAATTTCATGCCCAGACTTACTGTAAATAAAGGGAGTGGAGTCTGGTTATCAGAGCACTACAGACCAGATTATTTACCAGTAACTGGAGACATCCACCCAACTTGTGAGTAAGATTTCTTACCTGAAATGATGCAAGTTAAGCACCTTATTACATAGGCATTAAACACTAAATAAAACAATTGCCCACTCAAAAATGCACTTACACACCAAATACATATATTCCCCTAAGCACATGCACATTTAAAGTGTCGAAATCTGCACACATGTGCACGCATTAATGTACACAGTGGCATGCAGAGTCAAACAAACATTTAAATCCCAGAAATCTGCACTCAGTTGCGGTTATTAAACCACTGCTTTCCTCAAGGGCAAACACAGCAGGTAGCCTGAGATCTAATTAGCTAGTTAGCCTTTGGTTGACTGAGTAAAGATCCCATCCAAAAGAAATCTGAGCTCAGTTCATAACATTTTGCTCTGATAAAGAGGAAATGTGTCCGACAGTGAACAGTAGGAGAGAGCATTGTGTTGATGAATGGCTGCTAAATACAGGAGCTTCTGATTAAACAGTATCTGAGGAGGTGTTTGTAAAAACAAAGAGGCAGCGGAAACAAATGACTGTAATCAAATAGATTTCATCAAACTACTTGAACTTATTTACTGAGGTCATTCTGCTTGTTTTCAAATCACTGGCCCACTAATCTGTCTTGTAGGCAAAACAACTCAAAAGTGAGATGTGAGACAGATTGTGAGACACACAGAGTGAGCAGAATATTTAATAAGGAAATATGTTTTTCTCTGCCCCAAAAGCAAAAATTGTGACTATAAATAACTGTGAGGGCCTGACAGAGTTGTCCATCAATATTAATGACAAAAAGTAGAAAGAGAGACTTCAACATGTGCTAAGATCCCTGAGTTTCAAAAACTTAATTTTCAAATTTTTCAAAAATTACAAAATCCTCACTTTGCTGCAAACACTTAAATTTTTAATTAGGCTACTGAAAGATGAATGATACAGACACTAGTGTAAATGTAATACTGGGCATGCCAACATTGGCACTAGCGTTTAAGCACAGTCTCACAGAAACCTCAGTACTTTTATTTACGTACTTTTTAAGATATTTAAGCCTGAATCAAATCTTTTAGTCGGTTGATCAACCAATAGACTGACACTGCTGTCTGTAGATCCACGCCAATAGCAAATAGATTCAGGCAGTGTGGTCAGCTGATGTGAAAATCATGGTTAATCACTGACTATTACAGCACCACAATCAAAGAAAATTTGATTGTACACTGAACATATGAACACTGGGATAATAAAACCTTCTGCCTTTGTTCCATGTGTAAAAAGAATTTCTATACAAGACCTGGGCTGCTAGTCACTGTTTTTAATTCTGAGATGACTGCTCAGTTCAGACAATAAAGCAAGCAGCAGTTTGCAAAACCAGAAGTTAACTGTGACATCTGCACTGGAACCAAACTCAAGGCCTTAAAGTCCTGCCTGGTGTGTCTGGCTTCCTATGAGACTCACCTGGAGCCTCCTCTGACATCATCAGTCCTAAAAAATTAGGGTCAGCTAATTGACCCAGTGAAGAATATGGAAGATAGAAGCTGTAAGAAACACAGTAAACCTCTGGAACTGTTTGTGTCTGCACAAAACAAATAGTTTTAAACCATAAGACACGAACTGTACTTCCTTTAAAGGAAGCATTTGAGGTTGAGTTGGGGAAGACTGAAATTCAGAAGACGATCCATAAGAGACAACTGAAGATTCAAGAAACTGAATATTCAGTAGAGCTGAGTGATGAAGATGCAGACAGAGAGAAAGCAGCTGGTGTTCAGATCTTCAACATTTTGAGGAGGTTTCTGGAAAGAAGTCTGAAAGAGATCAGTGAAAACGACACGAGAACATGTCAAACAGTCCATCACAGAGCTGGAGATGGAGCAGCTCTCACGTCCTGAAAATGACATAGACTCCAGACTAACAAGGACTTGACATAGGTCAGCATACCTCCACCTATATGTGAAGGGACCATAAGAAAAGCTTTGGAGATTGATTTTGAACATCTGGAGAAGACTGAGAGACGCAGTGAAGAGATACTTAAATTGTTTGAGGCTGAGCTGAAGAAGGTCCAGAAGTACGCAGTGAACATGACACTCAATCAATCAGAGACATCCCTGAATCACCTCATACCCAATTCACTTTGGATGCTTTCCAGCAGGTGAGGGAGCAAAATAAAGGAATGTGCCCTGAACAGCACCTTCACGAATAGGCTGCTTCACCTGCTGTGTGCTGAGGAGCACTGCTGTCACTCCCAGCAAACTCAAGTGACCCAGATAAATCAGATTGATTTGGCTGATTGCACAGTTTAGAAAACCTATTAATTTGGTGTCACTGTTGCCTCTGTCTGAACTTTTTTTCCTACACACACACACAATTTGTTATTTATGATAGATCTCACCTCCCAGATTACATATGGTCATTATTATTGTTGTTCTATTCCATATTTTTGTACTAGTGAGACTCTATATTTGTCCTACATTTACTCTATTCTGGTGTTTTTGACTTTTGCTGTAAATGTATTTACTCTGCTGCTGCGGCACCTGAATTTCCCCGCGTCTGATTAATAAATTGTTATCAAATCAAACTGATATGTGTACTTTATATCGTTATACCATGGTGTTAGAGAAAATTGGATGAGTGATCAATGATGAGGTTACAATCTGATGAACACTGTTTCTTAATTTTACTGAAGACCATGTCAGAACATACATGAATAGAAAACTGTCCCCAAAAAACCCAGTTTATTGAAGCTATGGGAAGGTGTGGAGTATCAAAAGTCAAAACCTAGAAGCAGGAAGAAGGTAAAGAGAAAAGACACACTTTGTGTCACAACTATGTAATAATCAAAACAGGTGATGTCAGTTAATCTTTCACCAAGGTATTATAAATGGCAAATAAACATTACAAATTTGCTGTATAATGATTATTTTGTAGAAATCATCATCCACCGACAAGCCAAGTTGGGGTTTACGTGCATGCTTGTCAAGAGTTATAAATTCCCGCCAGCTGTTCCTGAGATTGGAGAGAATTGGAAAAACAAGAATTGGATGAAGGTGAGGACACAACAACCTTGACCTTTGATTTTGGCCACCAAAATCTATTCAATTCATCACTGAGTCCAAGTTGACAGTGGTGCCAAATTTGAAGAAATTCTTTCCAAGCTTTCCTAAGATATTGCTTTCACAAGAATCGAGTGGCCGTATGTTTGGATGGATGGACGCCCTTGCTATCATGGGTGCGGAGGCATAAAAATGGGGAATGATAGCTACAGGTGAAAGATGCAGGCTATTTAGTTGTCAAAAATATGAACTTTGCGCAAAAGACAGTGGATCATAGCCCTAATCCTTTTAGTTTATCCTTCATCTTAGCAGATAGTTTAAAGGATGGCATTTCTTAATGTATTTTTATGCCTTTATTTGATAGGTGCACTGCAGAGGAGACAAGATGTTGCCATCAATTTTACTCATTGCAGTAAAATGGAAATAGAGTCATATTTGTTATTTGTGTCTTTCTCTTGACACCGTTTTCCTGTGTGACATTATGCAGGCATATCCATGATTTGACTGACCACTCCCCTGAGTGTGTCTCAGTCATTATACCTAAATATGACAAATTGTTTATACTCAGAGGTTTTAACATTCTCAAGGGAGAAACGAAGAAACTGGAGTGTGAGAAGAGCAGGCATATTACTGGACACTAATGAAGATGTATGTTGCCCATACACAACACAGTGTGTGTGCGCTTTGGGAGAATGGACTTCATTGGGGTATAAATTGCCTCTAAATAACTTGATAAATGCAAGAAGAAAAAAATAAATTATACTTGTGTAATTCAAATAGTAAACGCTCCATTACTTTGTCATCCATGTCAATACTGATTCATGGATTATGCCCCACTGACCTTTTTTCTCTTTGCTACTATAGTCGTAGTGTATTTAAATGTAATACATCAAATATTACAAACAAATTGTGAGTGAACACATTTTTTATGTGTTGTAGTACACTAAACCCTCTGCCTAATCCCTACTGTCAGCCACTAAAATTTGGATATTAACATGAAAGCTGTTGTGACTTCTGACCTTTGTGTGAGGAACAGCCAGTAGCAAGACTTGACTCTTTGTCTATCTGCAACTAAGTCAAATTTAAATGGAAACAAAGTCAAACATGTTGCCCCATATTTGAAAGTCACAAAAAGTCAGGTTTAAAGCTTAGAGCAATAAAAAGTTACAAGAGAAAGTTGAGATTTACCAACATTTTTTATATACAGTTATAAAAGAAAAAGATTTCCTTCATCAAATTCAAGTGAATAAGGTGAATTAGGACTGTTTGTCCTCTCAAGAAAATCAGCAACATCAGTTGTTTCTCAAAGAAGAAATGGTGTAACATTATAAAGCCATAAAGTGTAAATTTTGGAGTGGGAGGGTGGATCATAAAATCTAATCATGAACTAAAAACAGAACAGTAACTTAACCGAAAAACATGATGTTTTCCTAATCCCAACTGAGTTCCAGATATAATTTAAACCAGTCACATAAGAAGAATTAATTTATTTATTAATTTAGCCACAGTAGCAAAGCCTAAAGTCTGCTGGCTGAAATGACAACTGTCCTGGCTGATGTTTTAATGTCTGTTTAGCAGACTGTGTTAAATATTCACTAAATGGCTGCATACATGAAAATGCATGTCCAAGGTAAAACATTAGTAAATCTGCAAAGTTTTGTTCCTACAGCTAATATTGCTACAGTATATAAGGTACAAGTATTTATTACTCTTTGTATTTGCCTATTTTCTACTTTGACCCTGTGTTTTTTAGAGTCTTAAAAATAAAAATTCTACATGACAATCATGATTTTACGCAAATAAATGTAAAGGTTTGATTCACCATTGGCTCAACCTTCATTGCATCTATTTCTGCTGAGAGCAGTTTTACTTGAGGCTAAAAACCTCTGGTGCTGTGTGTAGGGGTGAGTGGAGAGTAAAAGTAGGTCTGTAGTGCTGCAATGCCTCTTAAAAAAAGAGAAAAGCTTACAGGGCAGAAAAGGCAGCACTCTGATCCATATTCATATTTCCATTTATTTTACTATGAACTCTCTACAACTGTTCATTCACTCGGAAGAATCACTTGTTCGTTTTCAGGAACATGTGCAGTCGGTTTCTTTTTCATAATTATACACTTTTTTACAGGGTTGTCCTGTGGCTGTGTGCATGTGTGGTTAGTACAGAGATACACATACAGACACACAAAACATACACACATGTGAGGTGTGTCTCTGTGCTATAGTACGCAAGCACCAAAACCTGCTGAAAGAAATTACACATTCAGTTTAAGGGCCCATTTTTCATTAACCTTTATTTGTCTAGGTTAAGCTGCCTGAGCAAACGTGCTGTTTTTCATTACGTTCTGTTCACACACATTCACTCCAATGAGCTCAGACATATTTGTTTCAAGCTAAATTTTATTTATTTTCTAGTTTATATGGTTTAGGAAATCCAACAGACATAACTAATTTAGAATTTAGTCCGTTTCAGCAGATGATTTGAAGTTTTATGTTAAAAACTCACATAATGGGAGGAACTATAACCTTAAAAGTCATGAAGCTAAATTTTGAGGTAGCCATGGCTTTTGACCTTTTCTGCTTTCTCTTGACTTCAACAAGTTCACATGTGAATTGGTTTAAAGAAACCTTTGCACGCAATGTGTTTGACATCATGAAAAAGTCCTAACACAACTGTTCTCTATAATTAAAGAAAAGCTCATTGGGGTCCCTCTTTACTATCGCTACACGACTATGCTACAGACTTTGTAGGGACAATCAGTAGTGACCATTTTTTTTTTTTTACAATTACTTTGAGGAGAGCCAGTCTCATATGGTCCCATGTACATTAATATGTGGTAAAATCAACATTGTGACACACCAGCTCTCTTCTATCTCGTAGGCAGGAAACGTGATGTTATTTTTTATTTTAATTTTAAATGGTACATCAGCATACATGTAGCAGTGTGCCAAATGTGATATGATCACATGCATATTGCCGAATTTTGCATAAATGCAACTTCTAACATACATATATTTATTCTTTTCTGAAGCTTTTATACAAATAAATTCCTGCTGACTAATCATAAATCAGAATGCTGTGGTGGCATCCGAAGGAAAAAGCGGCAGCAGTAACCTCAGAGCTTTTTCCTCTGAGCAGATCAATATCAGTGTAATAAATTGTACTCGTGCACACACAGGTATTTTTCATTATTTCCACTCCATGTTGCTTTTTGAAGTGTAACAGAGTCTAACAAAGAGCTAATTTAGCTACACTGATGGGAGGAAAAATCCAACAAAGGACATTTTAAAAATGTGATCTCCAATGATTTCAGTCTAGGTTAGTGTAAGGTTAAAAGGAAAGGTTCAAAGTAGCTGAGGTGTGTGTGTGAGAGAGGGTTTCTGTGTGTCATGTGCAGAATCAGCAAAGTGTGTATGTGCAGGTGTGTTCTCACAGGTATGTGCGTGTGTGTGTGTGTGTCAGAGGTGGCTCGAGGGGTTTTAGCAGCAGTTTCCTGCTTCTCTTTGTCGCTCTCTTGGAAATCAATTCCAGCCTCTGCAGAGCTTCTCTCTCCTCCTTATGTCCTCTCTCTTTTGCCCCTTTTCTCTTATTTCATCCACATTGCTCATCATCTTTCTCCTTTATTTGAGAGGAACAGCCATAACAGTCCAAAAAAATAAAAGGTTACATAACAGTTTCTCCTACAAACAAAAAGAGCATCAGTTGCCTGTTTATCGTGATCATATGTATTGAACTTGGCACTGATCAAATGGAGAAAGCATGGGAGACTGGAAAAAGACATTTAACAACCCATTTTTGTACATTACTGTCATTTCTATTGAGATTTTTGTCATGATCAGCTCAGACAGACAGGTTACCTGCAGATTTAAGTCATTAAAATAAATGTTGCTTAAATCTAACATGTAAACTGTTTGTGCTTACCTGCACAGTCTCCACACAACACTGCAAATCCAAGAACAGGTCTGAAAACTTGAGGTTATAATGCTTTTGCTACTGTTGCAATTAAAATAGAACAACAAAAAAACAGTTAAATACTAGTTAAATAAATGTTGCATGGATGAATGGAGATTGTCAAAATAAATTTACATTATGTCTTTCAGTAGATTATTCTCCATATTGAATTACAGTAACTTTATTAGTGAAATCAGGAACAGGTGAACAGAAAAAAATAAAAGGAAACCTGACTTAACATAAACCCTCACTAACCTTAGCAATTTCCTGCATAAGAATTTTTCAGCACGTCCTCATCCCTAAGCTGGCTAACAAACTGTTCCCAAGCCAACTAAGAAACTGTAACTCTGGCTTAACAGGCACAAAACAGCTGACACAATGACACGCGCACACACACACATACACACTCAAAAATACACACACAGTGGTATATTACCAGGCCATCAGGGAACTGAACTGCTTACAGGACACACTGATATGAGTCCTTAATGATCCAAGGTGTGTGTGCAGTGTGTTTGTGCACACAGTTTTTGTATCTGCATTTTAACGTCACGTTGAGCGTGGGTGCGTGTCTTTTTCTGCTCCTGAGTATGTTTTTTTTTCCAATCCAGGTGTATCTCCGAGTGCATGTACATACCTGTGTGTGTGTGTCTGTGTGTGCGTGTGTGTGTTTATATTTATCCGTGTGTGGATCAATAATGCTATAGCTGTAATAAGCAAGCTAGGCTGTTGTGACAGTATTGCAGTTGCCTCTGGGGAAATTCCGAGCTGCTTCATCTCAGAACATCTCACACATAAACACACACATCCACACATGTTGCTATTATTGTTTTCATTGTTGCAAAGGGATAATGGACAGAATAAATAACCACCAGATCTTATGGTGTGATTGTGAAAGTTTAAACAATTGAGATAATGCTGAGATAACAGAGGTTAAAAACATATATATATATGTATTTATATATTTTATCTCCACCTTGACGTTTGTAATGTTTTCCACATCATTAATGCAGTTTAAGAGCTAATATACATAGAGTAGGATATAAAATATGTTAAAATTATCTAAATAATTATATGTGTATATATAAAGCCCCACTATGGGGCCTTAAGCAGTTAAATAGTTATGTCTTGAGCTGACTCTGGTTAAATAACAGTACAGTGAGTGACTGAATCAGGCTCAGCCACATTATATTTGCTCCAAAAACCACGACTGATCCACTCATGAGATTTTACTTTCAATAAGGTGTGACAGAGACAGATATGACTTAGTTTACACTCATTGGATAAAAGGACAGCCAGAGCAGAACTTTTAAGTGAGTTTTTGTCAGCCAGTAGTTTAAATATTTTCTTCAAGTAATAAAAATCTGTGCATTTTTTCATGTGCTTGAACTTTATCCCATGTAATGTCCGTCCTTGCCTGCAGTGTGTGTATTTGTGTGGTTGTGGTTTAAAATCAGATTTGTGTACTTGTTTATCTTGGTTCAAGAATATTTTGTTAAGTCAAATTCAGAGAGAAACTCACAATGGAGAGAGCAGAAGAGATAAAGACCACACATGAATGTTTCAAATATTTAATCTAGCTAATTGCTTTCCATTTAACTGAATGTTTTAGGACAGCTGTTTAGCCTACAGCCTCTAATCAAATACGGTTATCCCTTTCGTCATGCACAGTTAGAGCTCCTCTTCATTGATAATTAATAACGTGAAAACCATTAGCCTGTAGACATCATAGCACTGCCAGTTATTATCCATGTCTGAGAAACAATAAAATGATAAACAGAGCACAAAACAAATTAAACAAACATGGACATACAGTATATGCTCACTTATGAGTCAGTGAAAGTGGATATTTATATTAGGAAAAATATAATTATAATGAAATGTGAGTATGTCCCACTTTAATTAATTACACATGGGAATGAAAATAAAGGATAAAATTAAAGTAATTATTTGTGGTGTAGCCATCCACTACATTAAAATGTCTATTAAAACTGGCATGGCCCTAACCTGGACCCATCAGTACCTGAGGGGTCAGACCTTGGGTCGGCTTTAGCAGACTGACATGTCAACCCATAGTTCTTCACAGTCAAGAGCCATTCGAGAAAAACACTGTACAAACACAACTGCAGATTCAGACATGAAATACTGTACAATGTACTTGCTGGCCACCACACTCTCAGACTTGGGTTGGGTTCAGTCAGAAATATGCAGTTCAATTCATGCCCTAGTGTCAGCCAGCTATACTTTCCATGGATTCCTCCCTTACATACACACACAGTCTGCATTTCCATCCATCTGGTTCTCTGCACATGGCTAATTTGTGTAGAAAAAAAAGGAAGAAACAACATTAAATCTGATGAAATAACGCAAAAAACATGTTACGGCAGGTTGAGCTGAAAATATTGGTGTATCAATAAAAAGAAAATGCAACGATGCCCAATGGAAACAGATGAGAAAAGTGTAGGCAAACGAAAACATCAATGAGGAGAATTTGACATTCCTCAAATTAAAACACGAAACAAACAGAAATAAAGTCATTTCTTTTCATATTGTTTTCTGTTGTTTGAGAACTGACTGTCACTGTTTTAATCACATAATCTTCTTTCACTCTCCTCTGCAATGGTTTAATGTCACCTGACTGGATAATTTGCAGCACCAGCTGTTTATCTTGATGAATGAACATACCCCTACTATTCACTTTTTTTTGACAATTTCTAAAACATTTCTGGATAAGTTGTTGCTGCCTCACTGCTAGTAGATTCCTGGCTCAAACACAGGCCAACCAGTAGTGGAGTTTGCATGTTATCATTCCACAAAGTCATGCAGTTAGGTTAATTAGTCTCCTAGACTAGACTCCATATTGCCCATAGGTGTGAATGTGAGTGCGATTGGTTTTCTGTCTCTAAATGTCAGCCCTGACATTTCGACCAATGACAGCTGGTAGTGGCTCCAGCACCCTGCGACCATAACAGGAAAGGCAGGTTAAATAATGGCTGGATGAATAATTGTAAATTGAAACCTGACAACTGATTTTTGAGACATGCTAACATTACCTTTTAAAAAAAACAGAAAGAAGAAGAGCGCATCTTTTGTTTAAGTAACATTCAAAGAAAAAAGGTACTTTTTGGACTCCCACACCACCACAAAAGAGAAGAAGAAAAAAAATCACACACTATAATTAAAAGGTGTGATAGTGGATCAGTTGGTAAGGCAGTTGTTCAGATGATTGAACTGCTAATAATAATACAGTACAAATACAAGTATTAAAGCAGTAAATAGTAATAACAATTATGTTAGCACAGCCAGCTAGCTGTTTGGTGGGGTATACACAGCCACGAAACTATGCATGTTAATGACAGTCTCTCTGTAGCCAATCATAGAGAGCATATGTGCAGCACCTGCAACAGATTCGGTAGTCTTTGCTCCCAACAGAAATAACAAACGTTTAAAATATTTAACATTTTTTTATGGCGAATGATGGATACCAGGATGTGGAGGAGAAAGAACCCAAATAGGAAATAATGATGGGGTGTTAGAAGAGAGAATAAAAACAGAGAGAGAGAGAGATGAGTGTAGGAGAAACAGGTGTGCACAAACTGACACCTGTGAGAAAAAATGTAAAAGTGCTTGCACACATGTGCACACACATGCTAGAAGAAAGAATATGTTTACATGTGAATAAAAAAATAGTACACACAGAAATTCACACAGAGACATGTCCCTGGACAGGAGAGATGAATGATGTAAGGATATGAAATTACAACTCATGGTATCTGATGGTCTGTCCAACCTCTCCTCTCCTCTCCTCTCCTCTCCTCTCCTCTCCTCTCTTCCATTGTCTCGTCTGTTCTCTATAGTTTATTGTTGTGTTTATCCTCAGGCTAATCTTAGTCATGGCTGTCTGTTTGCGTGTGAAGCCGAATCATCCAAGAGCGGTACAGTGGTTTATCTCCATGCTCCTTCTCTCTCGCTCTCTCAGACACACACACAAAACCACTTCGGTTGGCCTATTGTTGCTCTCCCCTGTTTTTATCTCTCATAGAATATACATGATGCTAACATTAATGGAGAGGAAGAGAAGAGAAGAGAAGAGAAGAGAAGAGAAGAGAAGAGAAGAGAAGAGAAGAGAAGAGAAGAGAAGAGAAGAGAAGGGAAGGGAAGAGAAGAGAAGAGAAGAGAAGAGAAGGGAAGAGAAATCCTCATTTAAGTGTGATTAGCTCCTTTTCTAGAGCATGTGTTTTGATTGTGTGTAGGTGTACAGTATGTGTATTCACATACAGATATACTGTACTGCATAAGTAACCACTACTTAAAATAAAATTGGTTCAGAGCACGTTCTCCTGCACTTCCTACATGCATATCCTCTATTGAAATTTCAGTGGAACTGCAGCATAAACCCTACCATGTAGGGTAGGTTAGTTGCACTTAAACATATACAGTACAAATATTGACATATTTTTTAAGCTGCAGACAAATCAAAAGACAAGCTAGAGCTAGAGCTTTCTCTGATGTCTTAGTCATGCAGTCACACCATTACGACATGAGACCTGTATTTTACGATGAAATGCAAATACAAGGCAGTTAGTGCGAACATGAAACATAGACATATTTTACAAATAACAAAATACCTCATTGGCTGCTTGTCAAGAAAAGAGGTCCTTAAATTCTTGAGTTACTTTAACTGTCTGCTTTGGCTTCAGACATCAATATTTTCAACTTTGAATGTAGCGTAGCAGAGCCTCGTGGGAGACACCTGCGGCCCAAGCTCTTCCTTATGCATCTCCCGCTAACTTTACATCTCAAAGTTCCTTAACACTGACAAAATGAACTGTAACACATGAATTTACTGTCCACATCCCGTTTTTACATTTTACACTTGACTTATATATTTATGAAATTAAATTACCAATTATAAATCAAATTTCTGTTTGCATCATGGGCTTTACAAAACATATTATTCAACAGCATTTACAAAAACATCCTCCAACTGGCAAAGTACAGTGGAGAGTGGAGGGAGCTTCATGATCCTTTGATTTGCTTTGTACCTTTTTAGCCTGCTGAAATTGTATAAAACAAGGCACAAGGGATTTTCATTCCCACAGTATTGACTCTTAATTCAACCAGCCACACAGCCTGTGGCATGGTGCCAGCACTGTGAACACCTTCAGTGTCAACAACGAGGGGAACTTTGCTGGAAACTGTAAAACTTGTCACTTCAACCTGTGATTCTTTTGTGTTTACCTGTCACCTGTTGTTTCTCTCTTATTTGACAAGAAAAACAAATAAAAGTATTCTGTGATTGCTGTTTTTACACGCTGACACTGCGCCTGCAGCATTAACCAGTTAACATGTTTTTCCTCACACTGAATCTGAGGACACTCACTACACTAGAGACATCAAACAAAAAATCATTTAGTACAAGATTTAAAGGGTAATTACACCCTCAAATTCTGCTAGAAGCCCCTCTCACAGCATTTTTAAAATACAACAAAGGAGTTGGGGAGAAACAACTGGAGGGATGGCCTCCTGGCTACACGCTGTACATGCTGACTGACTAACCACTGCTCAGTGTGGTTTGGACAGCAGCGTACAGTAAGTCTTGTCATCTCAGACTCTTTGTGTCTCCACTAGAAAGACAGAGAGTCTGCTAGCACTATGAGAGACACTAAAAGTACATTTATGACTTTGAGTGTCTCTGTGGTATACCTGTACTGTAGCTGACTTAGCAGCTCTCCTCCAAGAGGTTTGTTTCTGTGAGCTATTTGTTGCAGTTACCATTACTGTTTAGTCCAAAATATTAACATGTTAAGTTCTGGATATTGCACAGCTATCAGCAGGCCTGTGCATTGTGTTTACTGTCACTGCAGAGAAAACTATCTTGTTCGTGTACAAATTGTTTTTTGGTGCTTATCAAGCTTGTTACCAGTAAAAATTATGTGTGAGAGGCACAAACTGGGTTTACAGTTGTCCATTGCTCTTTTACCAGATAAAAGATCAGAGACACAAGAGAATTCAACTCCAATGATACAGATACAAGCTAAAACACACAATATGAATTTTGTTGAAAAAACAAAAATGTCTGTATTCTGTATCCTTTCCAGGAGACGTCGTTGATTCATCAGATTCATTTCTGTATTCTATGCTGCATCATGTGAGTAGTTAAAGTTGTTCTTTACCAGTGATCATTTGTTTTTATTCAGGCATAAGAAACAACACAATTAATTTGACAACTACTTAGTTTTGAGAATTGCTTGTCGCTGTATAAGTTTATCTTTACATTACGTTCATTGTAATTTTTGTTGAGCACCTCATCTCTTCCTGATGTGATTTAGTTTACTCTCTAGAACAGTTTTTACTGTTCTAAATGTATATTTGAAATATATATATTTTAGCTTTTCTATTGGCGAGGCTGTGCGGTGCTGTAGTATCGCAAGTCTTGATCATTCCAGTTACGAACACACACAGTCTGGTGTGTGTTCGCTGCAGAGCACAGGAGACTGTTGCTGTTAAAAAATGCACATCCTGCTCTGTTGCACAAGCTGCTGCTGCATGGTAGACAAAGTGGGTCAGCACAGACACACACACACACACACACTTACAACCCCATACACACACAGATACACACGAACACATGCTAACACACACACAGAAGGGTCTAGGGACATTCACAGACTTGCATTCATATGTTCTCTCTTAATAAGTCTCTCCTTCTTTCGTTCACTCACTCTCTCGCTCACAAACACACGTACACTCAGGAACGCCCTGATGAGAGCGTTTCTCTTGCGTTAGGCAATATTTGCTGTGCTCCAGCTGTTCCAGCACTTAGAGCCTGTGGTGATAAAGACTATATGAGAGGGGAACAGATCTAAGATAGTACTGCAAAGAAACTATATGCGCTATAATGAGGCGAGGAGAGAAAAGTAAAGTAAGGAAAGGAGAGAGGACAGAAAGAAGAAAATAAGAAATAAATGAAGGGAAAGAAAAAAAGACAGGGGATGAAGAAGAAAGCAAAGGATTAAAAATGGAGTAGGGGAGGAAAGGAAAAATGAGAAATAAGGAAAGAAAAAGAAGGAAAATGATGATGAGAGGTATAGAAATAAAGGTATGATAGAGGAAATGCAATTAAGGAAAAGAGAGGAAAGGGAAGGGAGGAAAGGAAAATTATGGAAAGGGAAAATGAAAAGTTGCAAGCAAAGGAATAATAAAGGAATAATAAATGAAAAATAAATGATGAAGATGAAGGGAAATGAGTGGGGGAAGGAGACGAGAAGAAAAGTAACAAAAGAAGTGGAAAAAAAACACGAAAGGAGACCAGAGTATAACAACACAGAGAGAAACAAGAGAAGAATAAAATAGATTCAGTTGCGTCCTCTTGTTGTTCAAAGTGCGTTCAAAGGCAAACACTGATTATTTGCCAAATGAGCCTCTTGATTAAGTTACCGTTGTGTAACGAAAAAGGCTGATGGCATTTTCAGCGCTGTGTGTCCAGTATTTAATTAGATCACAAAGATGCCTACTAAAGCTTTAGCACCCTAAGACTGTTTATTGGACCATGAAAACTAGTGTTGCATCATCTCACAAGAACAAAATACACACACAGTGTTGTATAGTGATCAAAGTGTGTGTGTGCCAGCAAAGTCGCTGTATGTCTCTGAGGTCCAGAAGGAGAAAGCATAACAACTAAAACACCAGCCTCCATCGGGAAAGACGTAACTGGGTGATGTAGAGGCAGGTGTGATGACACAACACACACACACATACACATACATACAGGCTGTACACATGGTGTCTCACACACACAGGCACGTGTAAATAAACACAGGAGACACAGGACAGAGATCTGCCAAATGTGAACATGTATCCTGACACGATAAAATCGCTCTGTTGCTTTCTCTCTAACACACACACACACACACACACACACGCACACACACACACGCACACAGGAACAGCATGAAAGTCAAAAGTTCTTTGTCCTTCCAGAGCCACCTGTCAGCAAACACCAAAACAATCTGGTTTCATATCAGTCACAAAATGGATGCACAGTGGTGTTTCCACACCTAGCAGGGAACCTAAACACACACTATTACCCAAAAAAACATTTCTTGGCAGCATCATTTAGACAACCCCACTAAAACCGATAGTAATGAAAAGCTGTGATTGTCAATTTATACCAAGAGAAACTTTCTATTGAAAACAGCACTGATGAAACTCTCTGAAACTCTTTGCTGTTTTATAACGTGGGTATTTAGCCCATGTTAGAAAATATCCATCCACTGAATCCAGTACTAATGAAAATCCTCAGGCTGGGAGGAAACTGTACAGCTGCACTGACACATGCAGCATACATCCTTTTATTATGGGTTCAGTGTCAGATTTTCCAAAAATGCAGGTTGTGGATGTTAACAGAATGAAGGTTATTTGCTTTTGCAGTAATGTACATCAGATACAACATAAGCTTTTTCCATTTGGTTTCTATGTGTCTCAGAATAGGTAAGTAATGAGTAACCTACCAGTAATTACTTAGTGTGGTGCGTACCTTTATGTTAAGTTGCACAAAAAGAGCAACTAAGGATTAAGTAATGTGTAATTAATGAGTTCTTACTGGTTTTTGCTGCCTACAGTGGCTGATATGGAACTAATGAAGAATGAGTGGTGAAGAAAGTGGTCATTGTTTGATTACACAGGCAGTGATACAGCTTGCATGAATCTGAGGGACTCTCTTGTCTGGAAGGGAAGGTTAACTTGAAAAGTCTGCTGTTAAAAATGACATTTTCACCATTCTGGGTTCTTTCTTTTTATGGTGATGTGATGTCCTGTATAGAGTGTGAGTAGAGAGAGACTGACATTCCCAATTAGAAACCTCCATCCTCTATCTCACGTTCTTTATTTTATTGCCTCCTCAGCCTCAATTTCTTTCCTTCCATATTCTATGTCTTTTTGCTTCCTTTTATACTATATTTTATTTACATTTCTATGTGTGACACCCAGTTTGTCTCTTTCACCCCCAGCACCATGCCTCTGTCATCTGATCAGCAGAATGAATGGCTCTATTTCCAATGTATTGCCATGGTGATGAATGATGTCGTCAATCATCATATCGCTGGGGTGACGGATCATGTCATTAATCAGGGTTTTTTTTCTGGTCTAAAGCAGCATGTTAAAGCGTTAAAGAAAGCAAACCCACACATTGGTGATTAGCAATTAATACAACCTCACACACACATACGGGTGGCACCCTGCAGAGTTGGAGCATAGCCAGGCAGCATAGTGACTTCATCACTGTTGGTTTAATCAAACTGTCACTGCTAAGATCTGAGCACACACAAATCCATGCTACATACACACAGACGCACAACAAAGAGAGAGACTCAAAGTGTGGCCAAAAAGAAGTCCAAGAAATAATGACGAAGTAAACAAACAGCAGTTTATTGAGGAAAATTAATTATGTTTTACAACCTGTGTCTGTTTGGCCTTTGTTCTTACAGGTTATGGCAATATTTTACGTTCAGCACTTTCATATCCGGCGTTGAAGCCATGTGTCTAGACACATCTTTACAATAATCCACTGTAGTGGAAATCCAGAGAGACTGTGTCTTTTTGTAGCTTGTTGTTCTGCATAAATGTCACTCTTATGCTGGACATCTTGCTTCTTTAGAACAACATAGGGTGGTAGAAACCTTGATGTTCTGTGAAGAACGTTTCTTTGCTTCCTTCTATGCTTTGCTTTTACTCTATGTTCATCATGACCCATGTATTTATATCATTTTCGCTCTCATTGCCATGTCAATGATAACCGGCTCCCCATAGCCATATCTCAGTGCAGCCCAGACAGTACACTTTGTTCCTGCACTCTTTCAGGGTCACAACCTCCCACTTGTATGCAGGGATAGATGTGTTTGTAAAAAACTCACTATCTTGCGCTTTGCTCTGCAGACTGCTCTGACACTCTGTAGGATTGTTGGCCTTTCTTTGCAAGAAAATGAACTCACAAAAGACAGATCTGTCGCTGTCGGGTTTTCATTTCATCTCTCATCAAAGTCAATTTATGTTTTCTTTTTTCATAACACCACTAAGGCATTAACTCACAGCCTTAGGTTCAGTAGCAGCACAAGGGGATGAAGAGTAGAAAATAAGATATTATGCAGTGCCAAATAATACAAAGTTAGTTTTATTTGAATAGCCAAAATTTACAAATTAGTAATTTGTCCTGAATGGCATTACAATCTGTATAACTAATGTCACCTTCCGTTGTTAAACTATAAATGAGAAATTTTAAAACTTTCCATTTTTCAAGAGCACCTTAAAAGCGTCTTGTCCATGTTGTCAAGAGTTCATTCTTAATCTTTAACACGAAAACAATTCCACTACAGGGACTTGCAGCTGCTGTTCTGTAATATTAATAAATACGCAGGGTTTTTGTTTGTTTGTTTTATTTTGGCTTTATGAAAGACTTTTTTTGCTTGTTTATGCCTCTAAAATTAATATGATTTGATTAAGAAGAGAAAACAAATCAACAGGTTTGGATATAGAGGTTTTAAACAAATTACTCTGTTTGGTTTCATTATCTATAACTGCTTGTATGATATAGAAATGAAAATGAAGATCAACACACCCATACATTACTTTATAATCATGGACTGGAAAACCTGTGCAGCCTTATGGTAGGTCAAAACTCAACCAGGATGTTGCAGGAAAAGTTCTGATGCACAAATTTAATTTACTTTCATTTGTCTCCCATATCAGAGATTTATTTGATGTACTTGAATGAACTCAAGATATCGTGAAATTCCTTGCAGGGTTCATTTGACTCAGGCCACTACTAGACAAGGTAATGGCTTATTCAGCTGACCTCGACAGGTTTTGTGAATTCACATGTCAGCAGAGTCATTACGTAGCATTGTTGGCCTCCTGCTGTGAGGATGTCGATACACTCACCTTTAATTGCCCTTACCTCATCTGGGATGTCCCGATTGTTATAAGACATGTTGATATTTTCATCAGAGACCTTTTAATGTCCTTTTAATATGTGCAGGTGAACAAGCTGAACAGACACTCTGATCAACAAGGAAATTAGGTTGGACAATATGAAATAAAACGTCTCTGAAATGTCTCTGGAGCAGCTTTTAGCAGGTGCAGGGCCACGCAGAAGAGATACTGGCCTGTATAAACAAGGTGGTGATTGTTTTCTCCTCTGAGAAACTTACAGTTTAGAAGAGAATCAATATTTTTTTCCAAGTTAAGCAGGCAAATCAGATCACACCTGCCAGTAGTATCCCACCTTTTATCTGTCTTTATTTTCTGTATCCTTTAACCTTATTCTTGCTCTGTCATCCTCTTCAGCTTGTCTCACTTCCTCTGAACTGGTCTTACCATCTGTCTGTCACAACTCTCCTCTAAAGGTGCGAATGGATGGGAAAAGTGCCATCACAACTAAATTACTGATTACAATCAAACAACAACCTTTCCCACACACGCACACACGCTTTCTTTCCCTCAATCTCAGATGAAATTCATCTGAGATCATTGCTTCATTAGTGAAGCTCTAGTTGTTCAGATTGATTTAATTATCAAATCATCTATGCTGTGTGTTTGTGTGTGTGCGTGAGTGTGTTATAGTGTGAGAGTGAGAGAGATTATGCAGTGATCTTGGCTGACATTGATCAGCCCAGTCTAATTGGGAGCATCTAGCCGTGTAATTGATTCTGCTACACTTCACAACTAGATGCACAACTAGATGAGTTTAGCAACATCAACAACACTGATTCACACTGATGAACAGAACTACACCAAACCAAACTGTACTGAGTCAAACCAAACTGAACCAAGCTGAACTGAGCGAAACAGAGTCACAAAAACACATTTACTAATCAGATAGTGGTGCTTTATTTACTTCTGCAACCATCCCACATTGGTAAAAAGTGCATTTATGTCACTAAAACATACACAAACTGGCACATGTAATGTTATATAAATGACTTAAGCTGGTATATTAGCAGGCATGTCTAAATGTCAGTCAGTCTGGGATCTGCCTGGAGCTCTGTGTCTGTCAGTTATTTCAGTGTGTTCACTTCTGTGTGCCTACTCTGCCATCACTGCACTATATATCACATATATATCCAATATCCATATTATTTCATTATCTTAGACAATGCCGATTCTGATAGGCCAGGGGCTGGGCATTATTATCAGATAACTGCACAGTTATGACAAATAATAATGTTGAACACTGGCCAGAGGCCATGTATAAGCAGGGCAATTTCCAATGACTGTACTTATGGAAGAATAATATACTCATTATTACTAGGAGGAAAACACAGGAGGTAACAGCCCTCCACGTCATTCATTATGTTTTATAACTGTTAAGTGTGAATTATAAGTGCACATACTCAAAATCTCTTTTTCGCTATTAAGCCAGAACACATAAAAGTCTCTCTCTAACCTTAACCAAGTCCTGTGAGTGTCTAAACATAGACATAAAAAAGTAGCTGTAGTCAGACAAACCGGATGTTGAACTGCAAGCTAGTTTGCAAGAAAATAAATGTTGCCTGTGAACATTTAACTGCAATGTTCAGTATCAATGCACAGTATTTGTGACTTGCTATTTACATTAACAACACTGTTATTATTTTAACCGAAAACATAATCTGAAAACTTAAATGCGGTTTCCTAGAAAATGTAATTGTGGTTAAAGTTTAGTTGTATAGAAACCAGCTTTTTTCCTGTTAAAAATACTGCGGTCAGTCATCAACTTAAAATAATTAATGTGCACACTCATATAAATAATTGTAGCACAAACAGTAAGGTCTATTTTTACATATTGGATAAGAGCCTTACATTTACAGTATCCTGTCTGGCTTTACTGACTAATGCAGTAGCTAAAATGTTTATACATCCTTTTGCCTTAAGATTTTATCTGATACAATATATAGTAGTACATACTGTATATTACAAATATTTCCCTCAAGGTTGCTGTTGATAGCATCAACCAACTGAGAGAGAAAGCATTAGTAACACAATGACAACGTGGTTATTAAGATTGTGCAAGCTAAAATGATCTTTAGGATTTCGTTAAAACTTCGAACTGGAATATTTAAAAGTGCCAGAGTTCACATCTGCTTTGCACATTTGGACAGAACACTGGAATCACATCGTGGGGGTGGGAAGGGAGTACTGAAACTAGCTTTTCAAGAGGCTGCCATCTTTATGCACCTGGTCAATTTGAATGAAAAATTACCTGGGCAGGAGCTAAGTACACTGGCAGATCAGCACAACACCGGGAAAATGGTGTGTGCCAACTTCAGTGTGTGTTTGTGTGTGTTAATCTGTGTGTGTGTGTGTGTGTGTGTCCTGAGGATTAGTCATGCTCTTCTGCCTCTGCAGCACTGCCACTTCCTGCCTCACACACACACACACACACACACACTTACACACCTGCATCCATCTGGCCAGTCCCCTCTGATAGCAGAGGTGTGAAACAGAGAAAATCAGTCAACTGAGGGAAAGAGAGAGGAACAGAGGGACGGTGGAGTAGAAGAAGGAGAAAATGGCATGAAAGGAGGGATATCAAAGAGAGAGGAGGATAAATGCACAGGGAGGAGCAAGGAAAGGGTGAGAGCAGGGGAGTGAAAGAGTGGGAGAGTGATATTAAACACCAGGGAGCTAAGTGAGCAAATTCACCTGCCCACTCTTTCTTTTCCGGTGTCTCTCCCTCTCTCTTTTCCCCCATCTTACCCCCCTCATCTCTCTTTCTTTCTTCCTGTCTGTCTCCCTCTTTCATCTGTTTCTTCTCTCACCTCCCACTCCCCTAATTAGCTCCAAATCCTCTTACATCTCTCTCTCTGCTCATCTTCCTCCTCTTCCTCCTCACCATCTCTCCCCACTCTCGCCAAAAAATCAGGTTGACCTTAATGAACAGATGAAGAGAGGAGGGGAGCGATTGCATCGAGGGAGCCCAGGAAAGGCTGGATCAGCGCTTTCTGGATCAGGGTTTGTTTACTCAGGACAACCCCATGTGAAGCTGTCAGTGGGTTTCTTTGCCATTTTTTTTCTTCTGAGGCAAAACTATTAGGCTTAAGGATCATTTGAATGTTTTTAATCTTTCTCTGCTTAATTTAGAAGAAGGTGGGAACAAAGTTGTCTGTGTTTTTACGATGTTTTCTCAGTGTATGACAGTAAACAGTGACAGGAAATATAGAAGAAAGAGGAGTAGAGATGACATAGAGCAAAGATTACAAAAGACTTGAATCCACAGTATACATAAAGTACTTTAAATTAAATTGAACCAGCCTCATATGCCACTGGGACATAGGAAAACAAAACATATTACTGTAGCAAAACACCTGAGAACTTGCATGTTGGGAAATCACTTTTATGAAAAATATTCACACACTGTTTACACACTGTGTAAGGGAAGTCCAGTATGTCCTCTGTGTTTGTTTCTACTCCTGAGACAAACCAGAAGAGTAAAGGTGTTGGGCAGAAAACCAAAACAATTAACTACTAATATGTAGAGTGAGAAGAATCATGATAATTCTGGGTTCGTTCCACACAACTCTCACATACAAGTCAAGTCATTTGATCCACAGTTAATAACAAAATATTGATTGTAGCAGGTTTAAGCTTCCATATTGCTCTCATAGCTGTTCTGATTTTTGATATAATTGCAAACAGTTTTTCCCAGATCAGCCCACCTTTGGTGTCACAGCAATCGAAAGACTGAAGCAATAAGCAACTCTTTCCTCTGTTTTTGTGAATTGAAAACAGTGTTTTCATCCTACAATCATCCACGTAAGTATTTTACTAATTTCTTCCTCAACATGGCAACCAGTGTGTTATGTACGTTTAATGAATTTTAAGTACATATAAAAAAATGATATCGTGCCTAGTTAAAAATTGACAGCCGACTAGTCTCCTTCTAATGGAGAAAACCTTTTGCCAGACACAGTTTGAAAAATCTGGCACCTAGGTTTTGACTTTTTACCAAAAATTGCTCGAACTGCGAAGCTCATTAAAAGTTACTTGAGTATTTGGCAAGCAAAAGAAAAGAAACAGGTTCTAGCAAGTGAATAAATCTTGCATTGTTTGGTCCATTTTATTTCCTAGATCTGTGTTTTTCTACTCTGTGAACAGCAGCCTAAAATTGATGATGTGACACAACATGGAGATATCTCCAACACAGCTACAATGATTTTAATGATCAAAACACTTTTCCCTTTCTATTGTATCATCAGTAAACGCTGGATTTGTGTCAGTCCCTCAGAATGAAAACACAAAGACTTCTCTATTGATTTAAGATTTTTACCAACACTTACCAATTACAGGGAGAAAACTGTTGCAGAGTCAGCAGATATAACACTTTCACCTACAACATTTTGCCTAAATAGACAAGAATACATTGCAGCAACAGCTTGTGTCTTTGTGGATCTGTCATCTCTGTAACATGTGAGAAACACCATTATGTCAGTGCAGTTTCATGGACTAATTTGGGCAAAAAGGTTTTCACTCTTTTTCTTAGCTCAAAAGTCTTTCTTGGCTAATTGGAACTGCTGTCACTCAATCGTTCTTTATGAAATCTTCACAAAATCAGTAAGTAAAAGTGTCCAGTCCAGTCTCCTAAAAATGACATTTCTATATAAGTAAACTGCAATCACAACTATATTTTCATACAACACATCATTGCAACCCGATTACATTTTTTATTAACCCAAACACCTGCTTGCAACTCGCTCACTTGTTAGATAATCAGGCAATAGTAGCTGACATTAGCATGCTACTACTAAAAAGTTAACATGTTGTTGCTGTTGAGTTGTCTGCCATCGCCAACATTGATGCCAACACTACCACCACTTGACTGCAGCGCACCTACATTGTCTTGCAGCTCTGCAAGTCAAAGCTCTGTGTCTTCCTCACAATGTAGCAGACAGGGTAAGATTTTGGACCTGTAAAGTCTTGGAAATACTAACAAATAAAACAAGTCAAATGTATTTGGTATTAGAAATGTGCAATACTAAGTAGAGCTTTAATCCAGTTTCTACCATCGAGTCAACATCAAGACTAGAGAACATGAAAACAGTTTTGGTAAATTTGACAAAACATTTAATGCAGAATTAGAATCAATAGGAAAATAGCTTTAGGTTTATGCAATTCAAATGGCTCATTTACTGTACCCAAAGGTAATATTGTCACTACTAAAAGAATTTGGTGTTATGATTTTGGGAGATACAATGATCTCTGTAACCATTTACTCTGAGTGCTTTCCCAGAGGTCACTTATTAGGAAAAGTACAAGTATTTCCAACTAAACCCAATGTTGTCATTTTCTGATAAGGACTGTGTCTTTATGTATATCTGCTGTATGTTTTGAAAACTAATAGATCAGACCTTTTAGGGCTGTAAATTAGCATTCAGCATCTTATGTCTAACCTTTGTACCACAGTTTCCAATTCAGTCCTTTTTCATGACATGTTTACATAATTTTCTTCATCCCCTGTTAGTGCAAGCACTATGTATGGGGGATTCTTTTAACACTTTCACACACGCTGACTCTCTCTCCTCTGAGTCATGAGTGTCTATACCTAGTTCTGTACATCCTGTATCCTCAGTCAGTCTGCAGAGTGACCTCACTGACGCCTGGCCAGTGAGATAAGCTCACACCTTTCCCTCCTGTCCAGCTCTCTTGTTTCCCCTTCCTCCTCTTGTTCTTACCTCCTCTTCTTTCCTTCAGACTTTTCAGATTTTGTTCTTGTCTTTCAAACTTGCCTCTTTCTCTCCTCAGCATTTCAACTTTTTCACTTTCTCTATTCATAATTCTTCTCTTGTTGTAACTCCCTCATTTGTGTCTTTGTACTAGCCTCTGTTACAAAGTTAACACAAAGGATCACCACAAGGAAATAAACCATCAGGAGATGTTTTTCTTGGCAGTTCTGTGTGCATGTATGCTTGTGTGTCTGTCAGAGGGGGAATTTGTGCTGACTGGTAAGGGTAAAAGATTCATGACGCAACAAAGCCTTTCAGGGCCACACACACAGACACACACACACTCACTCAATTCTGAGACCAGGTGAGTTGGCAGATTTTTCTCTTGGGGAGAGACAAATTGAGAGTGAGGTTTAAAGAAAGTGTAAGAAGGAGAAAATGTAAAATCATGAGCAAAAGAGTGAGAGGAAAAAAGTGACAAAACTTGGTAAACCTCACCTTCAAAGTCAGGGTCAAATCTGGGAAATCCCATACAATTTTCCAGCAAATCCAGGTGAACTGATACATGTTAACAACAGTATCAACAGCATCGGGCAAGGTCAGGGTTGGTATACATGAAAGGAGATTTTAAAAATCTATTACATTTGACCTCTCTCTTTCTTCTGTGTTTAGCAGTTCATTCAGACATTTTGTATGCAAGTGACATTAAATGACTGTCAGTTTGTACAGTGTTTGATCATCTTTTTCTATGTTCATTCCTTTCTTTAAGCAGATTTAAAATAGTAACTAGAATGAGAAATGTGCTGTATATTTATCATTATCTCTATCATCTTCTGTCCCCCTAAATACCTTGGGCCACTTTTTGAGGTCATAGTAAACCACATCTGTTAATAAAAGTAATAAATCATATAGGCAAGGAAGAATAAGCATTGATATGCAGTCTCATAGTGCTTTATTTCACTTATTCAAGGATCATTTCAGAAGCAACAGGAGAAGCTGTTAAGAAGCAGTTTTGTTAAGCTTGATTTATGCTTCCTTGTTAAATCCAACCGCATGTAAGGACCATACGCTGAAGCCTGATGTGCATCTCCCCAGAAATGTAACTACGTGTCGAGCAACAGATAAGTCCTCTGACATCTTATCTATTTTCTGCATTGCAGTTATTTCAGCAATAGTACTTTATAGTAATAGTACTACTTTTAAACATATATTTTCTCTCGAACGCTATTTGCCATTGTTTGTAATCCTAGTGGCAAAGAAGCTGAACCAAAGCAACCCTGCTGCCAACTAGCAGTTTTTCAGTGTACTTGCAAAGTGACAGAGACACAGCAGCGCACAAGAATAAATGCTCACAACAGTGTAAGCTCTGCGTATATTGAATGCAGAATCATAATCAACAACTTTTATTCACCTTTATTTATTTTAGTAAAGCTAGTCAAGGTGTGTTAGTGCAGTGGGCTCCAGCAAAAAAAGGAAAGTCACTGAAAAGTGTTCCACTGACCACTCAAGTACATGTACGTGCACTCCTAGTTCAGAACATCAACACAATATATCTATCAGCACTGCAACAACAAACATTTTCGAAACATTTTTTGACATTGTGCAGGTAATAAAATTCTGTCTGATAGAAACAAATGTAGTGCTCTCTTCAGTCTGAAGACTATTCAGACTAACGTTTATTAAGTTCTGCAAATGCATGTAAACACTCATGCACAAGCACACACACACACATTTGCTCTGAAATGCACAAACTGAGACAAATTCCTTCACAGGAGTTAAAACCCCAACCGGTCGAGGCAGATGACCGCCCACCCTGAGCCTGGTTCTGCTGGAGGTTTCTTCCGTTAAAGGGAGT
>JAUMHL010000003.1:9083887-9105294 GCA_032362345.1 Sandelia bainsii
AAAACAAAATGATTGGTGTTAGGGTTTCTCACAGTTGTTTATAATGGTGATTAATGATCAGTGTACTCATACAGAGGTTAGGAGCACTGATTAAAACTGTCCTGTTTGAGCTTTAACTGATTCTTGAACATTCTTTGTTGCATTCAAAAGTGGAAACACGGCTTATAACCAAGCACTGCTTGAGTTTTGGAAATTGCACACAGTTTCCTGCGCGACCAATGAGAACCACTGCCCAGTGAGCACAAGCCAGAACAGCTTTGTTGTTTGTCCGTCATTGGCTGAGAAGTCACTTTTTTTCTTGTATCCAAAGGCAACAGAGACATTTTGAAGCCAGTTTGTTCAAACAAGCTTAAAGGCTTAAAAAAAGCCCATTTAAGATGTCTCCAGGTTTTCAAATTGACCAATGATACTTTTTTTACATGTATTCTGTATAAATATATATCCTGTATCCCCTCTCTTTGATGCAAGTATTACATATGTTTATAGGAAAATAATTTGTAAAATAAATGAAACTGAAGAAAGAAATTCTCCCTCCCCCCAAAAAAAACATGACGGCGAAAGGTCAAAGTGATGTTTTTGTGACGATATTAATACAGTCATGGACCGACTGCACATGCTGCATCATCAATATAACAGAACATGCTGTGATATCCACCTTGGCTTGTTTGTCATTTTGTGTTGTATTGGACCTTTCAGTTTATTTTATTCTTTAATTTAATTGTGGATATAACTTTTGCACTTATATTGTGCCATCTTGAAATTATTAATTTATGTTGTATTTTATGTTAAATCAATAATTTAATGCCATAACTGATTTACTGATCTGAAAAAATGAATGTATTTTGCACTTTAAAGCGATGCATGCTGTTAACTAAAGCAATAGATTTCTATGAGTCTATTCTTTCAGCTGTGTAAGGAAAATATGTTTTGTTTAAATAATTTGTACATTCTGTAATTTTATTCTTCTAGTTGACACTTTGTTGTATATGGTTGGCTCAGTTTCATTTTGTTCAAAAGTAAAACAGAAGCTGCAGTGGTTAAACAGTTTCAAACTGCCTCTTCATGCCAGATGATTTTTTAGTATTCAGATCTTGAGCCTTTTTCTGACACTGTTGCCAATAATGGATATTGACATAAACATTAATATGTTAAAATGTTTTATTATTGTTCTTTTACTGAAATTTTTGTTTGCAAATTGTCAGTGACAACAGAGTGAACATGTTAAACCACAGCCTTTTAATTTTTGAACATTTGACCCCTACTTTTTTGTGGGGAAATACCCTTAACCTTGTTCTATATAGCACATACATTTATAATGTATTTATATTCATGGTGTTTTGAGATATTTGGGAACCTAAGACTTGCTGGCCTTAAATGTAACTTAACTCTTAGCGAAATCAAACTTTTCTGCTTTTCTTGACAAGCAGATGTTATTTTGAAGGAGAGCTTTATTCAGGAGCCACACATAAAATACACAGTTAAAATATATCAAGTTGACCCTGTGTATCATGTGTGAGCAGCAGTGAGTATGTAATTTGTTCAGTTTTTTTTATTTTTTTTATGGTTAATCCTGTTATAGGCACCCTTAAGCAAACATCTGAGGATTATTCCCAATGTAGCAACAGTTTCTTTAGTACTGACAACTCACTGCAAAGAGCTGACTGATGTCTGGGAAGCTTCTTCACAAACTACAAAATTTATGATTCAGTGAATTTTTGTGGGTGGAAAGAATAAAGAACTAAATGGTAAACAGATTTAAATTTGTTGATATCGAATAACTGCTAGAACTTGGTGTATAGATCCAACCAGTTTAGATAAGTTGACATTGGCATTGAACAGGCTAGAAAAAGCAGAACAAATTATTTTTATTTGAACTTTTTTTTTACTTTTAATTCTCTTTTTTGTGAGATTTAAAAGAAAATAGAAAACATGAAGTGACTGAAAACATCTGGGTATGTCTGATATTTAAATAAGGAATGTTATAGTCACAGCTTGATATATCAAAATCCTTATGAAGTATGATAACTTTTTCTGTTATTTTATTCCCCTGAAGCCCAGCACTTCCTGATCCCACATTATTTACTGCACTGAGTTTGACTCTTCTCGGAAAATGCAGTTTTAAGCCAACTGTATGATACAGGTTATAGTAAAATGAATGTATTACTCCCAAGAGATCCAAAGTGAAACAAAGACATGTTTGGGAATGCAAATAACTTTAATAGCCTTTCACTTGAAAATAATTGTGGTGTTTGATAAAGATTGTTTTTACTATATGAATGAACTTTTGGTCTATTTGTATTTACCGGTTTTGTTTTTTTTCTTTTCAATCAGTTAGCACTGGGCCTCCAGACTCTTAGCGAGTTACAGTGACATCTGACTTTTCTGTTGATTTATCAGCACAAATTAGATGGCTGCTTTAGCATCTGTAATATTAATCAGCTTGTAATGACACTAGTGTCTTTAAACAACTACACACTGAAAACTGAGATAAAGATTAGTCCATAAAAAAAACTTTATTGTGCAGAGAGCACCACAAGATAACACTCAAAACAAAACTTACAAAGTTTTAAAGTTGTGTACACACAAAACCTTTACAGCTAAACTCCACATCAGGTCTGGGGCAGGGGAGCAGGTTGAGAAGTTCTACTGCTGCAAGAAACAAACATAAAAGTCAGAAAAACTTCTAAACATCCACCTCTCCATTTTTTGTGTAGTTATTGTATCACCAAGTATACGCATAGTTTTCTATGTGTGTAAGTGTGTGTCTCACCTTGGCCTTCTGGTTCTGAACAGGCAGGTAGAGTTTAAACTCTGCTGGGAGCTCATCCTCAGAGTACAGTCTGTCTGAGAAATACACCCTCCTTATTCGACAGTTAGCATGGATCTGAGAGGAGATCGGATCAGTCGTTAGCAGGAGAAAGTACAGTTTAATAGTTCAGAGCCTACAGTAAGCATATAGCCCTTAGATGAAGATGAAGTGTGTGAAGCATCTGGATTTACTTTAGCTGACTCTTAAATTGTCAACAACAAAGTCTGCGTACTAACTTGTACACGCAGTGTCTCGATATAATTAGTTCCATAGGCTCTCCTGGTGAAGTCCGACAGGTTGAATTGAATCTGGTTCCAGCCATCATCGAGCCTCATGGGCATGGTGCAGATGAATGGCTTCACTCGTGTCGTGCTCTGATAATTACTTGCCCGAAACCGCCGCCGAACGTTTTTATCATCTAGCACCTGAAAGTGAAAGAGAGGAGGAGAAACCAAGAAAGCATCCATGACTCTGAATCCCAGTACTGCTGGATACAAAGACAAAAATTAATCATCATTCTCGAGTTCTAGTTATTTATTACACATGAATGAACTATATTTATTTGACTAGTACATAGTCAAGACAAGACAAGTAGGGAGTGCCTTCCCCACCTGAACTTCAAAGGTGAAATACTTCTTGAGGTTCTTAATGATCATCACCAGAAATGGAAGCTTGATGCCCAAAGTCTTCTTGGGGTCAGCAGGACAAGTTATATATGTGGTGCTAGAGGGATACAAAGGAAATAAATTAACACAAAGAGAGAATGATAGGGACATGAGCTTGGATGAGTAGAAACAACACAAAACTCACCTGACATTTGTCCCTTCAACCTCCAACACCAATGAGTGTATATCATTGTCTGTTATTCTTTTGATATGACCATTTCTCACCTGTAAACACAGAAAAATATACATTTTCCTGTTTTATATAGAAAAATCAAACTGTTTCTCAATGGCAAAGGAGCACTGTCACCATTATTTAACTTGTATATACTGTATACATACAGTACTTATATGCAGTATGTGCACTGTAAATGAATTTCAAAGAATAGCAAGAATTAGCAGTGCAAAAATCCCTAATACTACTACTGTGTTTAGAAACCACCATCAGTCAGTAAGACTATGTCACTGAACAGTGTGAATTAACCTCAGAGTCCTACAAATATGTGGATTTATAAAACCTGTCTGGTTCACCTCCATTGTTGCTAATCTTAAATGTTGCCTAGCAACAGCGCCTCCTAGCCCTCCGTGTATCCTGCTGTAGCTACTTACCTAAATTTAATAATCAGCAAGAACTGGGGGATTTCTTAATTGTTTAAATTAACAGCATTATTAGGTCATACACATTTCCATATTTTATTTGGGCCATAAGTCCCCAGAAACCCGCCCGGATCAATTCTGTTGTTTTAAATAACTACTGTAAAATGTGTTTGAATTTAAAATATTAACACAGGAACAACAACAGGAAATGTCAAATGGCATAAATTCAAAGCCCCGTTGAAAAGAGAGGTAGCGAAAAAGTAATAAATCAGGGATTTCACTTTTAGTCTTTAGTAGAGCAGACTGTCCCCGTTCATATAATGACAGACATGTAGCTAGTTAACTAACACAACCGTAACCAGCTGTTTGACTAATGCATACAAAACATGTCACAACAGATATTATGGTTTTAACAACATCAAGTGTAATGATCAAGACACATAACGCTAACTTAGTTAGCTTTAACTCGACTAGCTAAGGAAGCGCGGTTAGGTTCATAGTACTCATTCTGAATTTCCGCTTACCTTTTTCTCCCATATCTGAAGTGGCTTGCTGCCAATGCTGTATAAGATAGACAAGAACCCGCTTTGAAATGTGTTTTTAAACATCCTCCCTGTGTTTAACTCACTGTCGTTTTGCACATGTGTGAGTTTACTAAAACTGTTGCTGACGGGCTTTGCGTTTGTTTACAGATTTGTGTTTCCGTTCCCAACGCTACCGCTTCCGTGGCCCTCTGTGGTGTACTAAATAATCTGTTCCGCTGCCGGAAAAAGTTCCACTTCAATAAAACTCGCGCAGGCTTTTTGATTCTGTTAAATCTGTTATGTGTTGAAATATCCAAGCACGCCTTTCCGTGGATCTGAAAAACGAAAGGAGTGAGGTGGTCATCGCTTCATTCTGTAGGTGTTGCTTGGGAACTGAATCGCTTCTCCATGTTCACACCGGCTCTTAAATGTTGACGCATCACGGTTGCTGTGGAAACAGAATGCTGGATACAATTATATGGGAATGTTTGACACATTCAATATGATAATTAAGCGTTTCTTAATTAAAAGTCACATGTTAAATAATATAAATATCCAAATAGGGTTTGGTGGTATGGCCAAAATTAAACTGACTACTTTTACTAAACTATTAAACTATTGAAATGTATATGCTACTAATGAGATCAGATAACGTGAAAATATAATGTCAAAGAGAATATTCAGGTTGATTTAAGGTTGAAAGCTCGTTCTGTGATTGACAAACCAATCTATTTATAAGGAACATTTAGTAACGATGGTTTTAGATATTTCATAAGCTGAGAAGACTGTGAGATACAATGTGAACCTCCAGAACAGCTACCCAGTCTCACCTTGTGGTGAACACGAGTGGTGTGATTGTTTCAGATTTAATTTTATGAAATATTTGAAGAAATATTAGTTTTTACTGAATAGAATTTCCTGTCACAGTATGGATGTCATTGTTTAATTGTAATATTGCACTGGATAACATTACAGTGTGTCACAGACTAAACTTAGTATTAGTATACTTCTGCTTAATGTGGGCATATCTGTAATTCCAAACTATTTGTCAATATACAGAACAACAGAACAATAGTTAAAACCAGAAAATACTTAAAGGGTAGTATTGCATTTTCAAAATGTTACAGAGACACAGATTTAAAAAGAATGGCCAGGTTTGATGCAGCAGAGTCAGAAATATCCTGACCTGTACTGTACGTCAGTAATTTGCTCAGATCATAGCTCCTACAGACCCACAGAAGACATTATACAAACAAATTAAAGGCTTTGTAGCACTGTATGCACACTAGAAAAGATTGACTATCATTTTTGGAGTGTCACTTCAGTTCCCAGATACTATAACAATAACAACAGTCTGGAAATAGATACACAGGTATTTTTCTGCAGTAAATCCCACTAAAGTGAACATCCTTCTTATCTGTCTCCAGCACTTTAAACGAGCCTGGCTGGTGTGGACGGTTTTAAATATTTGAGCAAGCCGCAAAACATTTGATCAAATGTTAGCCAGGTACTTTGCACAATGGCATCGTTAACAGCCCAAAATAAATCAAAAGTGTTCCCTGATTTCAATGGTGTTCAGGCCAGGTCTGTGCTACAGCACTCGGTTTAAGTTGAAAACAGTACCTGTGTTACAGCAGAATGAGTGTAAAAGACCTTTGCATTTTACTCTGCATTTTTTCTTTGTCCTCCACTTCATACAAGTGTGTGTATGTGCGCGTGTGTTAATTTGACGAAGGCTGGCAGCTTAGTACAAACATCTATAGAAACAGTTTACACTTCTTTGTCTCTTTCTCACCATTATTTCCCCCTCCTATTTCTAATTGAATCAAGTATTTACGCAACGGCAAACAGAGGTGGAAAAATATGTTTTTTCCCTCAGACCCTTTCAGTGTTGGACCACCCCAGAGACAGCTTCAAAAAACTTTCCGGCCTCTTTTCTTTTGTCTCACAAAAGACAAGACACTGTTTCTATGTCGTAGCGTCAGCCGGCTCTCAACTTTTGTACATTTTTACTGTCATGTGATTCTTGCCAGTCACACTCCTGATATTTCAGATCCTGTTATTCTCACTTTGACCTGCAGCTCCCTTCAGTGTGCACTGTATATTCTATTTTATTATATGTACCTGCCTATTCACACCTATTTCTTGACAGATTGTCTAATCACCTTTTCAGGCTTTTGCCTTTTTTCTGACTGTATTCCACTTTTTCTCAGCATGTTTTGACTCCATGCTGACCTGCTGCCAACTTTTACCTACTGCAACAGCTAAATTACTTTAACTTTGGTTTTCTGTGATTTATGCTTCTGGGCCAAAATTCTCTTTTATTGAGCAATTGCCTTCTGTTCTGTTTTCCTTGCACATCTATCCTTCCACCTTTTCCAAATTACTACACAAGACAGAAGACGAAAAAGGAAAGCAGAATTATTATTTTAAGGGAAGAACAGTAGAGCAGAAATTAAGGATGACGACATGAGCAGAAATAAAAGTGACAGCATAAAGAAGATGGCTATGTAGTGAAACAAAAGAGAGTAGAAGAAATTTAATTTGTGCTCATCCCAACACTGCACCTCTGTGAAACACAGGGGTGACATGATAGAGAGATGAGGGGGAGGTCCATCTGCCCAGCTCTCTGCTGGAGGAATGATCCCACCAGGAGAGGATTACATCCCCACTCTCTTCTGTCTCTTGACCAACTACAAAACGAGATACGAGTATACAAGAAGGAATAAAAGGAGAAGATTCACAGGAACTGAATGCATCACTTTAATATAAGATCAAACATCAAACATTTAAGAAACTGTGGGTGGATTTACTATACAAGGACTTCACTCTTTTGCTGTGTTGACCAGGTACGTTTCAGAAACATATTACCTGTTTAGCGATCAGTCAAGCTCAGTTCACACATTTATGCATTTTAGATCAGAAAATGTATTTATTTAATTTTCAGCTTCCTACATAAGCTCACAGACAACAACACCCCGTCTTATTTTACTAATAACTCAAAGGCAACCCGCTTTTAAATTGCAGACCACTGAACTTCTCCATTTGTTGCATTGTTACCTTGTACGTAAGCCTTCCTCTGTTATAATGGCTGCAGGGAGGCAGAGTGATATGAAACATTTCATCTAAATTGATCAGATGACGAAATAAATTGTTCTTTTACCCAATAGTACTTTTCAAGTCACTCCAGGAAATTTAACACCAACTGGTCACAGCTGTGTTTCTTTCATGTAAAAGTTAAATGCAGTTTAATCACAGAAGAGTTCACTGACTTTAGACTACACACACTGAATTTCACTGCTCTATCTGACAACACTGCGCTTTACTGTTTTAAGGTTTATCTTAAAGGAAGCTACACATTTATATAACCCAATCTTAGTGCTCAGTTATGACTCCTGGGCCCCAGGTTGTGATAAGGAGGAACATGTAAATCCATAAATTCTTTGCAGGTTTATTTTTGATTTTTTAGCAATGAAATTCTACCATATTTTGTTAATATTCCTGGATCTCAAACATAAAAATCTTGCTACATAAAATGAATTGATTAATATGAAAGGAAGGTCCAAAGTGCTGGGTAACAATAATCTCCACAAAACAATCCACACACTTTAATCTTATTCCCAATTCTTTCTTTCTTTATTTTTATGTAAGCGTAATAAAACAAATTTGGTCATGAGATTGCAGTGTGCAGGCTTTTTTTTTTTAAGCCCAGGCCTTCAGCCGTGTTTTATCCAACTGTCTGTGTGATGATGAAAAGTGGAAAGACCTTCCTCTGCAGGACGTGTTAACAGACAGGGGCTCATCCGTCTCTGGCATTTATAAGGAAGGAAGACACTTTTGGCCAAAACCAATAAATCTGCCAAACAATACTTTTAACAATAAGGTGAAATCCAACTAGTTTCCTGGTGTGGTGTTTGATGAAATTCTTTACAAAATATAACTTAAAAATTGTACAATATGGTTTCACATTTTATAAAACCTTTTTTTCTCTCTTTATAACAGAAACATTTTATTATTGTGGTTGATCAGATATACATGAGAAAGCAAAGAGAACCTGACTGTAACAGTCTGAACAGTAAGTAAAAACAGTGAACCTACTATAAGTACTGTGTACTTTACAGAGTACTTTTAACTGTGTAATTGTTGATTCATATCGCTCCTTCCATCTCTGTCTTACACCCACTTGAAATGCCACAACTTATATAACATCAACAAGACGTCCAAAAAGTGACTGGATGAACAGATCAATCTCCAGGACAGCTGAGAAAACTCCATCCAGTGATGTAAACCATGTTATACATTTTTTAAAACACATACTGTATCTTGAGTTGGGATTGTTTTGCATTGTTAAAGTAACTGAACAAAGAAGCCAACACACTGCAGCATGGCTGTCAAATCTTATTTTACACAATATTACCTGTGATTGTTTCCTCCAGAGTTCTTTTAATATTCTTTGTCTATTTTTATTGTATTGTTGTATTAATCTGAAAACTCATGTAAATGAATAGTATCTGCAAGTTGAGGATTTTAAAGCCTCCCCTTTAAACAGGATGTGTTAAATGTATGTGATTGATTTTAGACAAATGTATGTCTTGCATTCAGTACAACATGTGTCAGCAGTGTAATAAATAGCTGCACATGCTGACATGTTCATATTAATACTGTACACTGTGTTTAAAATAACACACACAAGCTCATGTACTTAACTCTGTTGAAAATGTCACATCCTTTCAGAGAGCACATGAAGATGGATTCAGTCATCTCTACAGTACGGCTGGATGTTTATAAGACAAGGATTTCTAAGTCTCTCTCTGGATTAACTTCTGCTGATGTTGACCACTTTAAATCCCTAAGGGTCATTACTCTTTCAATTTTTGGTACACGTGTGTGTGTCTGCTCACTAAACTTGCAGTATTGTGTTGTTTTAAGCCAATTACTTTATATTTGAGCTATTTGAGTCTATTTACAATACAATACAGATTGCTGACTCCAGAGTGAGAGGTTGAGACATCTGTCTCCAACAAACGAACAAACATTAGAAGCTTGAATATTACAGTAGCATTTGAGCTCAGTACACAAGTTCTGTAAACAGACCAAAAGTTGCGGGTATTAGGCCATGCTCTAAACTAAAGTACCTTTAAACTCTACTTTTCTACTAAAGTTTCTTTTCTTACTTTATGGGTTTGTAGCTTCTTCTACTGTCAGGAGTGCATAAAATATAAAAATAAGAAAATATTAAAATGTTCGATTGCACAAGAAAGAAACAAGCTTACTTGTCTGTTGGGCATTAAAGACGAACATTTTCTAATTGCTAACATATAGCAGGTTGAATTTTAAGTTGGATTGCACTAATAAAAAAGTGAATAATGATGCTTATTTTCATCTGTCTTTTCTTTAATTCTCTTCTGCCACTTAGAACCCAACCATTCATTTATCCTTCACAACCAATGGAGAGTCATCCTACCAACATCACCTCCATTCCTACAACTGAGCTCCTCCTCACTCCAGACCCAACCAAATGCAGCACCTGGGACCAGAGATGGGGTGCACCGTACCTAGCCCACCTGGATGTACAGCTGTACCAAGATTTCTACGCTGTGTGGGTCTCTCTACTGGTAAGGTGGTGATCAGATCAGAGTATGTTATGAATGCAAAGGATGAAACTTATTGGTCGTGATACATGCTGAGTTCATGACAGTTCATTCCTCCCTGCTGTAGGTGTGTAACTGTCTGATGCTGGTCGTTGGTGTGGTCCTCAATAGTTTGGCTCTCTATGTCTTCTGTGGAGCCTCTACCCATTCTTCAGCATCTGTAATTTACACCATGAATCTGGCTGTAGCCGATTTGCTGGTGGCGCTGTCACTGTCTGCTCGCATCGCCTTTTACCACAGTGGAGGGGGCTGTGTGGCCTGCTCCTACGTTCACAACTTCAGCTACTTTGTCAATATGTACTGCAGTATCCTGTTTCTGACTAGGTGGGTGGGCCACTCCATCATTCAAAATGAATTAACAAAATCAGCATGTACAGCAAAACCTCCTCTTTTATTCGTGACTCTATTTCATTTCAGTATCTGTATAGATCGCTACCTTGCTGTGGTCCATGCGTCCACTACTCTCCATCGATGGAGGACCACAGGAGCAGCTAAGTGTGTCAGCGCCGCAGTGTGGTTCATTGCAGTCGTGGTTACCTACTCTTTCCAGGTGAAGATATATGCACCACCAACACACCACACTGAGGTAGAAATAGAACATTTCAAATCTCAGACAATCAAGCTAACAACCAGAAAGTGTGGTCCAGACTTTAAATTATCCATTTAAAGGAGTAGAAACACTTTTATGGTTGGCATCTCTTATTTACCCTCCTCTTCTCTCTTCTTCTCTTCAGACCACAGCACTGGAATTTAGCTCTTCCTGTGTGCTCCTCCCTGCCCTTTTCTACCTCACCATTCTGGAGTTCCTCCTCCCTCTGCTCGCTGTGGTGGGCTTCACCCTGCGCGTCGCTTGTTTTCTCTCCTCCAGCCAAGGCCTGATGCCACAGCAGAGCAGGGCAAGGAGGGCTCGCGCCATCAGGCTGCTTGTCACCGTCCTGGTGGTCTTCACTGTTTGCTTCACTCCTTTTCACATCCGCCAAGTGCTGGTTTACTTCCAGGTCAAAGTTGGAGACGAGGGACTAGAGCAGGAGGCGTGGCCTTTGCTGGCTTATCACATCACGATGACCCTGAGCAGCCTAAATAGCTGCTTGGATCCAGTGGTTTACTGCTTTGTGACGGACAGCTTCAAGAGAGTGTGGAGGACGAGAAGGAGAGCAGGGAGGGAGGGGAAAGGGGAAGCTGGGCATATAAGTGGGGGAGAAGGAGAGAGGAATTCAGTGAATAAATGCTCAGGTACAGCTCTGGCAATAGCTCACAGCGTGGCCACACTCACCCTCACCGGCACACCACTCTCTGCAGCCAACTAGGACCAGTCTGCTTAGACGGATGACGCCTCTCAACACCTGTGGATGGAACAGACGAGAGAGACAGAGACACTCTCAGAGAGTGATGGATGAACAGATACAGAGAAATATTCAGTAGCTGGAAAAACAAGCAGTAAATAAAAACCTTACTAAAATTTCTCTTAGAAAAAATATACAAAACAAGCCACTTACAGCCACTTGATAAACAACACTTCACCCATCCTCATCCTTTCATGTCTCCATGTCTTTAGCTTTCTGTTCCTCAGGCCATGAACCTTTGCTGCATGTCCTCCATCACTTTTTCCCTCATTTCTAGTCATCTTTTACTGTCACTATCAAATTAAGGCATAAAACACTCCCAAAATAAATAAATAAAAATGTGAGACACTGCTTAAAAGTACTGGAACATCTGGACTAGACTGACTCACAAACAAGATTGACTGACTGTAGAGTTGATATTTGTGTTAAGGCTCTGACCCTGCCAAGCTTAGCTTCGCCTATAGAGGAAATGACAACTTAAGTACACTGCCATGATGAAAAGGGTGTTGCTGTACATTAATTTTATTACGTACACCTACACAGTAGAATACAATTCAACACAACAGTTTGACCATAAATTCTGCCTTTACAAATAATGTACAGAACAAAACCTGAACATCATTAATAACAATGACATACCTTATTGATCCCGTTGAAGAAATTGTTGTTGCATAGCTGACAGACAGTACATGTCGGCACTACTACGGGGTTTCAGTGTCTTTTCCGAGGAGAACCTCGACAAGTAGCCAGGAAGAACCGGGAATCAAACCACTAACCCTGGGGTTAGTAGACGACTGCACTACCAGCTGAGGTACTGCTGCCCTGATTCACTTACACAGGTATATTGGATTGCATTAGATTGTATAGATTGTGTATATGTCTAATAAAGTGGCCAGGGGGTGTATAATATGTGCCGTGTGAGTGCAGCAGTAAACCTGACTGCTGATGTACAGTATCTTCACTATGACCTGTCCAATAAAGATGAAAATGCCAACATGCAAAAGTGTTTTTTAGTTTAAAAAGAGTATTTGAGCCATATAAGGGCCTTATGAGAGAAATGAGATTAGTCTGTACTCTCATGTTTGACCATTATTGATGTGTAAAGTCAAAGTGGAGGTTAAAGGTTAAGGTTAACTTTCAGAACAACTGATGTCAACAACATTAAATTGCAGAATCTCAGAAAGAAAGCATTTTCTTGAGTTTTGAATCAGAACACCAAATAAGCTAAAAGCGAAGCTCTCTTCAGATGTATAAACACTTGTAACAGTCTTTCAAGTACATAGCGTAGCTGCATTTAATGCCTTTGTTTATCATTTTACAAGTGTCTAAATGGAGCAATGTCGTCAGCGTCACACAGAAAACCTACAGCTATAAAAAAAAAAAAAAAAAAAAAAAAGACTTTAAAGGAAATGATGAAAATGAAAAGTGTTAATTAAGTTGTGTAAGATGTTTTATTGTATTTTTCTGACATTTTAGAGGATGTGATGCGGTGAGAGACTGTTGGTGAGGTTTACAGTAACATAAAGTATGATACTTAAACTTACTTCTGTAGACCTCTGTGTGTTGTTTTATTATTTACATAACTAAACTGAGTCGAAGGACTGAGAAACAACACAATGACTATACAAACTTGTTGATACTATCCATGAATATGGGTAATAAGGGTCAACTACATTCTTGACTTTGCTTGTTCATAGCTTAGCATTTTGTTACATTTGCTGATTTACTGTGATTGTAGTTATTCTTTGAGTTAATTAAGTTAAGTTATTAATTGACATATTGTTTGAAGGGGGCACGGTGGTGTCGCCTCACAGCTAGAAGGACTGGGGTTCGATCCCCGGGTTGGCCGGGTGCCTTTCTGTGTGGAGTTTGCATGTTCTCCCTGTGTCTGTGTGGGTTGTCTCCGGGTACTCCGGCTTCCTCCCACCATCCAAAGACATGCATGTTAGGTTAATTGGTGACTCTAACATTGTCCGTAGGTGTGAGTGTGCATGGTTGTTTGTCTCTATGTGTCGGCCCTGCGATGGATTGGCAACCTGTCCAGGGTGTACCCCGCCTCTCGCCTGATGACAGCTGGGATAGGCTCCAGCACCTTACGAGGACAAGCGAAAAGAAAATGGATGGATATTGTTTGAAGTAATACAAGTTTGATTGTGCTACCAGTGAAAAGTTTGGACTCACATACAGATACATGTCTTCAGCTGTGTTACCAGCATTGCAATCCATCATTGCACTTTTCACTGGTAGCACAACTGGTAGCACAACACAATCTGTATGTGAGTCCAAACTTTTCACTGGTAGCACAACACAATGTGCAGTTGGAGGTTAGTTTACTAATGTTTGTTGACGATAGGCCTGTGTACATTTATATTAATATTCCTCTAAAAAACAGCTACAATACAGTGCTACACTGTAAATTTGATCAATCTGATGTTCTTCTGTTTTTCGTTCAAAAACATTTCTCTGTGAGTCCAGACTTTCCACTGGTAGTGCATGTTTACAGGATTCACATAACAGTTCTAAAGAAATTCAATTATATTTGCAAAAAGCTAAATCATGTTAGTAAGACATCATCATCTTGAGTCAGCTGCACAGAGCCAGTTTGGTTTGCTCCACCAGAGGACAGTGTCTCACCACAGTGCTGATGTGTTGTCCAGATCAGTGTCTCATACTGGTACACTGAGCTGCAGCAGCATGATGGAAACTGACTGTGAGAACAAACCAAATGATAATTAGATCATTTAACTGTTCAGGTGCATGACTGCTGCTCCAATACAATTAAATATGAGGAAGTGGATCTATATAATCTTTGTGTGTGTTTTTATTATCTGTATGATCTGTATCTGTATGATCAACATTAGTCTGGTAACTACTTAATGCAAAAATGGACAGACCGTGTGCACACAAAGGTAAAAGCCCCCCCCACACACTCTTCCCATACTGAACAAGACACAAAGCAACTGTAAATGACACTGTCACATTGTCTATGGTCATTTGTGACTTTGTGGTCATTTGATATTGCTCATTGTATCTTTGGGTTTATATTGTGTCTGTATTTGTTCATTGTGTGTCCTTTATTGGTCATTTTTCTGTTATTTGTGTTAATTTTTAACCTCTTTGTGGCAATTTCATGTACATTTTTGATCATTGTGTGTCTCATGATTATTTTTGTGTCATATTCGTGTGGGTTTTTTGTTGTTTTCTGTCTCTTTGTGGTCATTTTGTGTCTTTTAACTGAGACCTGTGACTTTCAAAGTATTAACACTTACATCATACAGATGCTGTGACACAAGGGCCCTTGCACTGGCAAGTGTGGTGTCAGTCATGGCAGGGACATTATTCATTAAAGTGAGTGGTATTGCCCTTTAATCCCTCCGGTGGAGCGAAAGGTCTTTAAAGTTCACTTAAGATAACATTCTGGGACTGTAAGTTTATACCACTAAGTACACAAATACATAAAAACACACACACACCATCAGCTGGTCCTGCTGACATGAGTCTAGGTTAGACACACACATGCCAGTTTCAGGTTCCTTCTCTGGTTTCTCTGTATGGAAAGAAAGAAACGAAAGAAAGACGGGCTGTGACGTTTATGTGAGAGAGAAATCTGACTCTGCAGGGACAAGCTTTTCTGATCCTTCTCTCCTCTCTCTGCAGTCTGACCACACAGCATCATGGGAAACCAGTCGGCTGCTTTATAGATGCTGAGTTAAGATGTTTTGTCCAGAAAAAAAAAGAAGTAGTCCTGAAAGTGCAGACCTACTTCAGCAGCAGTCACATGGATGATGACATGTGGCCCAGTTTCCCCCTCTGAATTTATAATACATGTAAACAAGATTAACCTTAGAAGTACTGTAAAGCAGTTTTTTCTTACATTTCTTTAAGGAATGACAAAATGAACAAAGTGGTCTCAGACTATATGTTTATGTTACACATTTATGTTAGTGTATTACTGATTTAGCTTTATAAATAAATGTGAATTACCAGGAAAAAGTTTTTTTATTCTCAGTGTGTATACATTATTAAAACTGCAAATTGATTCCTTGTCAGTTCATTATGTCAAATGGGTCAAATATAAAAAAGGGTTAAAATTTCTGAAGGTACAGTATATTTTGCAAAACACTGACAAAAACAAGGCATTAATCATCTTGTCAGTAAGACTTTATAGTTTGTGAGAAAAATGCACAGACTAGGAAAAGTCGCAAGTTGAACTTGCAAAAATTGGACAAAGAAAACATTCTTGAAGCCCCTGTGAGTTTTAAGTCATTAGATTAAATATAAAGTACCAACGATCTTTCTTCCAAAAGTGCCTCTGAAGTATTTCATTTATTTATTTTCATTCTCTGACCAATGTTTTATTTGAGCACAAAGTCAGTCCTGTGCCAATTTAAGACGCAGCATACAGTGGTGGAACTGCAAGTACTTAAGTACTCTTCTGAGGTACTTTGCTTCAGTTTTTCCATTTTTGTCACTTTTTACTCCACTACAGCTATTTTAGAGTGTTAGTTACTTTGCAGAAGTAGATTGTTATATACAAATAAACTTATAAATGATGATGTATTATGGATTAACCATCAGTGAGATTAGTTCCACCTTTACCAAATACAACATTAGTGACATTTACACATAAATGCATTAATATATCATTTTGAAATGGCCATTATGTATGATACTAATGCTGTCTTATTGTTCAGATCTGTGTGTAACTGAATGTATTTAATGAGGGGAAATTACCAATGACCTACATTCATTGGTAATACAGTATTTCTGCATCCTCTCATACATGCATTCATATTCATTTTATAGAGCAACAATCAAAACATCTGCTTGCAGATGGTTTAAACATTATTAGACATTTTAGAAATATTATCAATATCCATAGTTCATTTTTCATCTACTGTATCTGAAAATAAGAAAAGACAGCACCAATACGACTAAACCAAAACCAATTTGTGTTAAGTCTTGTGACAAACATGTATTTTATCCATTTATTTAAGTTTTGTGATATAACTGTATATAGTAATGCCATAATTTTGTTTTACTGCACAATCATACCCTATGTAGAGCTTGTGATCACATGAATTTCTTCTTCTACCAAAACCAATTTGTGATTTGTTCTCCTAGTTAACAAGTTAGTTAATAACAAGTGCATCTGAAGAAGCACATGTGAAAATGTGTGTGTGTAAAGAAATTAGTTCACTATTGTTTCTTCTCATATTGTGACTTTTGGTTAAAACTGTTAAATAATGACAGGAGTCATCGTTGGTTTACATCTGAATAGATTTTAAAGGTGCATTCCATACAGTGTTCATCAGAGTCCAACATATGAAGGCTCAAGCATATTTACAGAACATAGAGATATATACAGTCTTTATATAGAAAACAAAACTACTAATAAAAATAATCATCTTTTTTATAGCAGCAAAAAAAAAACTAAAAGAGAAATATGTATATTTACATCTCTTTTTTCCAAATAACAAGGCATATTATATATGGTACACTGCACATACTTGCTTTCCCATTCTTTAAGTATTCTTCTTGATTTAATATCTGAAGATCAAAGTATAGGCATTTCTCTCCTCCATCATTAACACACAGTTTACTAGAGGCAGAGCCACACACACACAAACACACACAAACGCACACACACACACAAACGCGCACACACAGCTCAGCCAGATTGGACTCACTGTATGGCCACCACTGACTGCTGCTGACTGAAAATATTAAACAGCATTATTATGTTGTCACATTCATTCAGTGAACAGGATGGTGTAGCCAACATGACTGCCACTGAAAAAGTGCAAAGGCCAAACTGTTGTGTGTGGCTCTGCCTAAAATTCAAAGAACAAATACAAAAAAAATTTCTAGCTGAGATAAAACACCAGAATAGAGACAAAAAGTAAATAACCTCCGGTATTGCAGCCATCGATTCCAGAGTTGTAAGTGTAAACCTGGTGATTGCAAAGAACAGAGAACAAGAACTGAGATGACATTTTGAACACACTCTTGCCTTTTGCTTCACATTACTCTCTCCCTCACACACACACACACACTTGCAGTCCAGTCTGCTTCTGTAATATCTCCGGTAACAGCAAATAGAATAGTTTTACAGATTTGGAAACTAAGTGAAAAGAGACAAGAAAGCTCAAAATAAATATCCACAGTTATTTTTTTGCAACATAATTCTTCTGTTTTTGTGGGGTTTTTTTTACTTATGTGCAAGTTCTGTGCAATGTCAGACCTCCCCTGGCTTGTCCAACATCAAAACAAAAATGATTTCAGCTGAAATCAACTAACATTCGTTGACTTTAAAAAAAATTGCTTAAGTCACAAGATGGAATCAAAAGTAAGAACTTAATCTCCCAGCAGGCCCAGCGAGCTGCCGAGCTGTCTGAACATTCACTCTACAGTAAAAAGGCTTGGGACATTATTAACAGAACAACGCCCCCAAAATCAAAGACTTTCCACTGCATTGGAACAGAAACACTCAAGTTGCACTTCAAGTAATCAAGGCTTGGAGTTTCTCGCCTACACTTAACAAGGAGTGTTGCTCAGGACAACACACACCTCATCTTATAGCACATTTCAACACCACCCATCCATATGCATGTTGTGGTAAAAAGTGACAAGACGAGTGCCGTCTTGTCTGTCTCAGAAATGTGCAAAATGTAAAAAGTCACATGCTTGTTAAGAGTGTACTGACCCAGAGCACAAGGCTTCAGCTTAGCTTTTTTTTTTACATATTTAAGTTCAAACAAAAAGACACAAACATCCAGCCATGCATTAGAAAACACATCCCTGACCTATTAGGACAACAAAGAAAAGAGCTTGTGTGGTTTGTACAGAGTCATACTTTGGTGTTCCACACATGCATATCACTGCTGTTGCATGCAAACCTCGCAAACCCCAAGTTTTTAGTCTTCATTTTCATCCTTAAACTGAATTTGTGTCCATTTTTCCATCCAGAATATTTTATTGCCCTAAAGGTTACAGAAGCCATGCAAAACTCTGTCTCCTGTACTCTCCCATCTTTTGTCATTGCCCCATCCCTGCATCAGAACCAGAGCAGGGTCAACCCAAGAAACAAATTACTACTCAGCTGTGGGACTGACTGGATGTACCTGAAATCATGGAAGGAATCTAATTTGTTAATTTGTGCACCAAAACCCACCAAAGTGAAAAAAAACAACAATCAGCAATCTTCAGTGAATTAATTACCTTCTAAAACTATAATATTCAAAACAAGTTTCTGCACTAAATGCTTTAATACATACACTCAAAGCAAAATGTTCTTTCATTTGTATATGAATTCCTGCAATTTATATATCAGTTCCTTTCACTCTGCACATTTCAGCTGATCAAGCTGAAGGGAAAACAGATGACAGATGTAAGAAAAACACCCAAAACAAACAACCCTGCTCTGCCTGCACAAACCTCACGCAGTCCTCTCCCCGCCTGATTAAAGAGAGTCTGTTATTGCAACAGAAGTTCTGATTTGTCATAAAACAAACATAACAAACCTAATAAACCTTTCATTTCACCTTTCTAACTTTCATCATCAGCTAAGGAAACATTTCAGATTACAATTATTTAACCTTTTCTATAAGTGATGTTAAGAGATCATTTTTTTGTAACCTGTAATGTATTGCTTCTGTGTGTAATCAAATATTTATGTGATCAGCACATTGATCTCATCGCTGCGTATTAACAGGGCCAAAGTAAAGCTCAACTCAGCAGTTTTACTTCCTCATCCACCATCATGCTACTGCAGCCATTTTGCTAAATCTTTTTTACTTTTTTTGTTAAATTAGAGGTAGGGGTGCACAGTGGAGCATCAGAAATTTGTACAACAGTTTAATGAAATTAACTTATTAAGGACAAGCTGATATTTGAGAGAAATTTGGTAAATCATTGTTGGTGTTGATTTTGTAATTTTTCTACAGGACAGTTTTTGCCATAAAGCAAGGTAGAAGATCTCCAACTTTACTTTTCTTACCAAATAATTCAATTTCTACATCTAAGGATTGTTTAAAATCTGTGTCTTATTTTGAATCAATCCAAAGTTCAGACATGCATTTATAAATCTTGCTTAAGTTAAACATTTAAAACAACTTACAGTATGTGTTTTTGTTTTCTTTACCTGAGTGACATGAGAGGATTGATGCAATTTATGTCTGTATAATAAATAAATAGCTTTCAACAAAGCAGCTGTCCAGCCTGTCTCTAAGATAGAAAATTCCCCCTACCAGCACCTCTAATTAGAGACTATAAAGAGCACAAATTAGCTTTAATGTTAGATCTTGTTTGTTTAATCTGCACAAATATGAGAGATGCTGGCAGGCAGATTTTATTACCTTTTATTACCTTTGGACAGGGCCAGGCTAGCTGTGTTTCCAGTCTTTGTACTATGTCGACTTTCTTCTCACATAAGCTTGATAATGACCATACAGACATGAGATTGCTAACAGTCTTTTCATGTAACTCAGCAATGTGAAAAAGCTTCCCCAAAATGTCTATTAAATTTGACTATAATTATATATGACTAAATAAGTGACACACAGATGTAATTGGCATCTAAAATTTCTGTTTCTCTCGTGGATTATATTTCCCCCACTGAAGTGGAACCAACACAGCTATAACAGGACCATTATCCTCCATTCAGGTTTTATGGATTTATTTAGTCTATCTCATTATATTTTCAAATTATCTGGGATCGACTATATTATTCCAGACTCTAATCATTACTGGCATAGTAACTGGATCCACCGGAACAGCAGAGTGTCAGGAAACTCCCTCCTGCTGGTGTCCCAAGATGAATGAACGCAACACCCTAACAGCCTCAGAGAGCTTTTCTAAGTCTCTGCTAACTCACACACTAGTACTACTATAACACTGTTTTTCAACAATGGCTCAGCTAATGTGCAGTTAATGACATACTTTGTGCTCTCAGCATTTAAAAAATAAACATGCAGAAAAAGTAGAGAAGGACAACGAGCCCCCATCGCTCTTTTTTTTTCCTTTGCTGTTTGGTTTGTCTCGTCTCTGCTCCGCTAACATGCAGCATGTAGGTTAGTCTGATTATTACAGAAGCATCAACAAAAAATTTTAAAAAGGTTTTTCTGTGTCCTCAATAAATCATGAAACAATTTTTGGGATTGTAATGCCCTCTATACGACCACATATACTGCAAATATTCTCAAGAATGCTCTTTTCCTGGAATTTCACACAATAGACATCTGTATCGTTTTACTGTGTTTTAAACTCAACTTCAACTTAACGCAACTTCATGTCTATTCTCTACACTCTAGAGCAGAGCCTCTAAAGTGAAAATGTTAGTATCCTTCTGGAAGGAGGGGGAGAAAGCAAACATTTACAATCAAATTTGGAGCTGAATTTCAATAATTTCCCCCAGGTATCAGGCTTCGGGTTCTGAGTTTCCGAAATTTCACTTACAAAAGTCTCTGGAGTCTTAAAGCTACAACAGAGCTTACAGCAGACCGATGTGAAAGTCGAACAAAGCCCAGTGTCTTGTAGGGTTTATTTTGGTGAACACCGTGCCTCTGTTGGAGATGTCATGTCAACAGACACGCACACACTCTCGTCGATAAGCATCCACATCGATTCCACAGCGAGGAAGAATGAGTGTCAGCAGTTTTAACGATTGCAGCTTCAAGGACTAATGTTCATCAACAGTGTTCATTATTCAGGTGTTCATTCAGTTCAGATGAAGAGGTATATGTCTATCTGTGTGTGTGTGTGTGTGTGTGTGTGTGTGTGTGTGTGTGTGTGTGTGTGTGTGTGTGTGTGTGTGTGTGTGT
>JAUMHL010000003.1:9105394-9125430 GCA_032362345.1 Sandelia bainsii
TGTGTGTGTGTGTGTGTGTGTGTGTGTGTGTGTGTGTGTGTGTGTGTGTGTGTGTGTGTGTGTGTGTGTGTGTGTCCCCTGAAGTTTCCTGTCCAGGCAGCTGCTCAGTAGCACCTCCTAGAGGCCCTGAGAGACATAGACAACCTTTTAATTAAAACCATAACCTATGAATTACTACCTCTGGACGACCCTGACGGATCAGTCAAATGTCCATGAGGGTTAAGTGGAAGGAATTTCGGTGACGGCTGAAAACATCACTGGGACCAGAATGCTTTTTGTAGGGTAAATTGCTCTGGTGTGACACTGGTCCCATGTCAGATTGGGTTGTTTCTACAGCAAATCAAGATGGTCCAAATCAGAAAAAGTCTGGCAACGTAGTAACTGACACCAAAAGTGGATAGAGAGTCCTCCACCTGCTCTCCTCTCTCATCATGTGGACGGTAGCACATCCTTAAGAAAGAAGTCCAGTTGCCATGACTCAACTTCCAGACAACTTCACCTGGATGACTGAGAATCTTCACAGACACATCCTTAAGACGTTTGTAACTGCACTGATAATAAAAGTGAATTTAGGCGTGTCTACAATGTCTGTTGAGTCTAATCAACATCTGATCACAGAGCAGACTCGTTCTCCGTGTGATAGGAAGTGGTGGTGGTGGTGGTGGCCTTGCCCTCCTTGTTGAGTTTCAGGAAGCTGGGTTTCTCCATCACAACAGTAGCCACCACTTCGTTGCTGTTGGGATTTTCCAACGTCGCCAAGGCCCGTTTTTCCGAAGCTTTAGCTGACTCCCCCTCCCTGCCACAAACAATTCAAATTGTAAAACTGTTAGAACTGTATTGGTGACTTAAAGAAATAGGTTTGTTCACTATCTCGCCCTGAGCCAGCAGCCAGTTGGCTTAGGCTGGGGACATACTTGCTGTTTACCAACATGTAGGCCTAAGTAATGGCAGCGCCATGTTGTGTAAGAAACTGCAAAGTAAGCAGCAAGTATGTCCACAGCCTTAGCTTAGCATGAACACAAGAAACAGTCAAAACAACTAAGCTTCTATGATTTTGACAGAGCCAGATTAGCTATTTCCCCCATTTTTAGTTTTTACACTAGCCGACTGCTGTCTGTTGTTTCATATTTATCTAATTCTTGACAAGAAAGCAAATAAGCAAATTTCCAAAACTGTTACTTTAATGACAGTAAATGATTAAGATCACATGTTTTTCTCACCCATTGTTTGGAGCTGGGTAAATGACCAGGAAGCAGGCAGTGAAGAATCCAAGGAGGGAGCCTCCAGAGGCCACCATAGGAATGACACGGACACTGCCAACAGCTTCCACCACTGCACCCAGAGCCGAGGCCACCAAGATCTGACTGATGTACACCTGTGATAATACATAAATATTCTATTACAAAAAGTGCAGTATAGCATTTACAGTATTGGACAGTATTACATAGTTTTATAGTATTATAAAGACGTTGTAAACACGCACCTGACAGGATAAAATTGCGCAGTCAATGCCAAAGCCTCTCCGGGAGTTCCCAGGACTGTGCTGGATGTACTGCAGGAGCAGAGAAAGTTACAGTTGCTGTGCATTCTACAGTTAATTAGGTATAAAGCTATTAAACACAGTTGCAATTCTACAAAAAAACAAGGCAAGAGAATTTCTCCTGAAGTGTGACTGAAGATCTACACAGAGAAGGGTGATCTGGGAAACTTTAGTTTCCAGAGGAGCCAAAATGCACAGCTCACAAATCTCAACAACACATTGCATGAAACTGTGCATCAAATAAATCAATGTCATAAAGTCAGAAGAAGAAGTAAAAGAAAAAGAAATGAAAAGGAAGACTGAGCAGCTAGAAGAGACAAATTCATAATCAAAATAATGGAACAAGTAAGTTACAAAAGAAAAAAAAAATTTGTTTTTCTGTATTTTTCCAAAATTTTCATTTTTCAATATTCATCAGAGGTGAATATGTCTGTACCTCTTTCATTTCGTGATACTGTCCTAGCAGAGCATAAGGACAGTAGGAGATACTCATGGAGATGATGCCCATGCTGCTGATCATCACCATGGCAACATACACATTAGGGAAGATCGCCATGATAGCAGTTCCTATGGAGAAAAAATAAAAGAGATAAATCACAGTTTCTTTTTAGCTGCTCAGGCTGATTTTGTGTTATCCTATTATTGTCCTATTATTCACTGTGGTTCATACCTATAGAGAATCCAAGCGTCCCTAGGATGTAGATGACCCTGATGCTCAGGTCAAAGTTGTCAAGGTACTTCTGAAGAATAGCTGGAAAAGGAAGATTAGTTGATTGCTTAGTCCAGAGTTTAATGTTTATATATTATTCTTTAAAAAGTACTATTTAAGAGAACCTCTTTTGAACAGTGCAACTGTCTGTTGCATGCATAATCACATGCAACAGCTGCATGTGATTATACACATAATGTCTATATGATGTGTGCTTGAGTTTGGTTACCTGAGCATGTAGCAGCAGTCATGGCATATATAACCAGTCCCCAACATCCCATCTGAACCCCTTTATGATAATTATCCAATGTAGTAGAGTTAGCAGGGGCCTGGGAAAGAAAAAAAACACACTTGTCTGTGCTGTTTTGCTGAGGTGTGGACTCTGTTGGACATCTTGCACACACAACATTTTGAATGAACATTTACATATGCCTACTGGATATTAAAATGTCTGATATGATGACATGATTTGGCCTCCTACTGGCTTTCTAATCATTTGGTTATGTTCATGTTCTCATTTTTTGAAATGATTCGAATATATTAGAAAACACTGTTCTGTGTTAACCTTTGTCTCACATTTGATAAACTTAGTACTGACAAGCAATCATGCTACTACAGGGAAAAAAAAGCTCATGGGCAACTCAAGTATATACAGTTCTACTGTTCTTTTATGTATTGCTGCTGATGCTCGTACAGTAGGATCTCCATGGTAGATGACTTGTCCCATGAAGTCAGTGAAGAAGACAGCTTCAGCGATGATGGAGAACCAGGTGAGCAGGTGGCAGGCGCACAGCCGCAGCAGCTCCGGAGGCATCTTCAGCATGGAGAGCCACAGCAGCCGCACGGTGGTCTCAACCTGAGGAGAGGACGAGAGGAAATTTAGAACAATGACACAGAACATGTCACCAAAAAAAAGACCCTTGAGATATGTGAAAGAAATGACAGGACTGTCTTGTTGCCAAAGTAGAAAAAAACAAACTTGAACCCTTATTTCATGACTGAATCATTGTGTTTTTGTATTTATCCATTGTCCATCAGGATCTGCACCGTCTGCCCTCCAATTGTTTCACAGTATGAGTTGCCTAATCCACTCCTCACCTCGCCCTCTTCGCTCTCTGTATCTCCACTGGAAGAGTTGGTGTTCCCGCTGCGGTGTCTGTTTCTCTGTTGGTTCCTCCTCCTGTGTCTTGCCTCCACTTCGTACAGGTCGTTCATGCTGCGAGATGGCTTGATGAGAAAAGCAGCGTTGGCCCGGCGGTAGCGATAGCGGTGGTTTCCCACACGGCCGTAGTAGGAGAAGGTGCAAGACGGCTGGCGGTAGAAGGTATGACGGTGACGTGACTGCCGCGTGGGGGCTCCAGTACTGGCAGCTGCAACAAGAGACAGAGTACTAAAGTTACTCTACTTCATTTTAACTGGTTTAGAAAAGGTGCTAAAGACAAGGGAAAACATCTCAAATCCTCTATACCCTCTTTTACACATGGTGTGCTTAAAACAAGTTTAACAGCTTTACATTTACATTTAGAGATATTAAAGTGCTATCAGTCTTCTCTTTTAATGATCTGCAAGAAAGCTAATGAATATTTAGCAAATTTAAGAGAAACACTCCAAAGCCACAAAAAAGTAAGTTTAATTTCTTATTTTTATTTAATCTAGAGCAGGGGTGTCAAACTCCAGTCCTCGAGGGCCACAATCCTGCTTGTTTTTCAACCATCCTTGCACTTACAGCTGCTGATTGACTGAACACACCTATACCAGGTAATCAGCAATAGGTAGGGAAGGGAAGGCTGGAAAACAAGCTGGATTGTGGCCCTCGAGGACCGGAGTTTGACACCCCTGATCTAGAGTATAATATAGGATGTACATTACTCACCTTTGACCATTCCCGCACGGTGGGCCTGCCCTTTAGAGCTTAATCTGTCAGTACTAATTCTGTCAGCATTAGTTATATTGGCTAACAGCCGCCCGTTTAGTGTCCGTTGCTCGTTGAGTTGGTTGTTCAGCAGCGCCTCCTGGCCGTCGTCATTTTCCATTTCTTGTAAGAAAGCTGAGAGGCGGGAAATTCTGGGGGCAGGACCGTGTGTTTGGTGGCTGTTTTGAGGGCGGCGCAGGTCCTGACTCCCCGTGCTGCTGCTGCGTCTGATGTTTGTGAGTCGAGGAGGGGGAGCATAGTGAACGGGGCTGAAGAAGGATGAAGTGGTAGGAGTCGAGCCATGATTGGGTGAAAGGCGATCAGCGAAGATGGACGGCTCTAGGTGGCACAGGAACAATGCATCATGGTCCAAGTGGTCAAGGGTTGCATCTGCCATGGCGAGAACACTGTCACTTTTACCTGAAGTCACACAAGAAGAGGGTTGATCAGTTCAGATGTGAGGTATTCAGATACAATTGTACACGAAAGATGAGAAAATAAGTTTAGCTCAAGTAACATCTGTGAGATCATGACGTGATAGAAGACAGGAGGGACATTAAAGACACCTCAAGGTCATAAAAACCTACAGTTTATTTGGATCTGAAAGGAGAAAATTTCAGACTTACTTCTCACAAGCTCCACCTCTAGGAAGTCCATATCCATATCTCCTCGGTCTGACTGGTCGTCTCCATAGAGGTCATAGAGGTCATAGCTGTCCACTGTTTCATTCTCTCCAATCATCTCCAGCTTGGGGGCGAGAAGTCCAGTTCTGCCATTGGCTGACTGTTGTGGGTTAGTGGAATCTGGACTCTCCTGATGAAAGAACAGTGAGAAAAAAAAGGTTTTGTGACACAATACAAAACAAAAGTCTTTATTTTGTTAAAACTGAATTACAGCACACACTGTACCTGGTCCAGCCTGTCATGTTGGGGTGAGTACTGCTGTTCCTCAATACTGAAGAGATGTAACACCACAGAGAAAGAGAAGAGGATCGCGGCGAAAAAGAACAGGATCTGCTCCTGAGACTTGAAGACCGCTCCGAGGAAGGTGTGCGTCCAGTCTAAACCTCCGAGAGCATAGCCGACCGCACCGCCAAGACCTGCAAGCATGAATGTGGTAACACTCTTACACTTACAAGTAGATGGAGGAGACACAGGATGCACGAGCAGAGAAGGTGACTAATCTAATTTTATCTCCTTATGTATGTGTGTGTTTGTCATACTCATGAAATCCATTTCAGTGAAATAGTTTTTATTCACTCACTGTTGACAGGACTATGAAATGTGTTATATACAGAATGTAATATAATTATATAGTCTGTGCATTAAACATTCAATTGTGTCAAAGTTACACATGTTTGTCAGATATCAACTGTACCTGCTGAGGCAGCATGGATGTTAAGAGCCATGTCTTGTTCCTCTGTATCAGCCACGTCTAGCAGGTATGCTCTGATTGGTCCCTCTGTGGCGTCTGCACAAAAGTCCAACACTACTACTCCCAGCACGGTGAGAACAATTCCTATTGGCTGTGTCCCCTGCACGTCACCTAGTGATAGACCTGAAGCAGAGAAAGAAAGAAGGGTTGAACATATTGTAGAGTTTTAACTGTAAAATGTGAATCTACAACAAGAAATTTAACAATAGACACTATATCACTCTTTAAGTAGAAACTGTATTTCAATCCAGTTATTAAACAGGATACATTTCAGCACACACATCTTAATATAATAATAATAATAATATAAAAGTGTTCTAAGTATAAAGTGCATAGTAACTGCTACAAATGCTTCAGTATGTGCTACAAACATTAGTCAGTGGTGGTTCAGAGATAGACAGAAAATAAAGAAGAGGAAGTAGATCTTACTACACAGAGGATCCTTTATTATAATATACATTTATTAGATTTATTTCTTTATTACAAAATACTTCAAATACTGTTATTAAGATTTTTTCAGTGCTTATCTTCCAATAGATTTAGAAAAAGGAATTGTGCATGATGTAAACACATTTAAATGCAAGAAGTGAACTTTTTTTAAAAATCATATGCTAAATCACAATTTGTTGTAAAAAAAAACAAAAAAACATTCAGTCTTACAAAACAAGAGAAATTTAAAAAAAAATCCCTTTCATGAACACACACACACACACACACACACTAGTGTTATAGTGCCTGTAGTGGCGATGTGACCCTGATCAGAGCTGCTGTACACGTGTGATCAATAACTGATTAGTGAGTTAGAACAGACACACAACAAATGGGTCACTGCATGTCATGCATCATGTGTGACCTTGTGTGTTCCAGTACATTTGTGACTTTTCTTTGTGTGTGCGTGTGCGTGTGTGTGTATGAATGATATCAGAGGCCGTATGACGCAGCATGACTTTACAAACTGAAATCCATTAACGTCGGGGAAACAAAAACATTAATAGAAGGTAAAGCAAAGTGTGTGTGAGACAATGGAGCCACGTTACTCACTAGCAGACAGGAAGTGAATTGTGATTGGTGGATAGGGGGAAGCAAACAGGAAGCATTTCCCTGTGAACTGCCTGCTCCTGTGTTCCCATGTCAACACGCACACACACACATGCACACAGGTTACTACAGTGTTCCCATGTCACCCTGTGTTGTTCACACACATTCATATATTATGACACACTTTATATACACACAATCATGGAAATGTACAATTTTTATTTTCTCTCCTTTCTCTCAGATACTAGTCACTATGTTTTCCCATGTCAACTCTGCTGGCAAGGTGCTTTCTCACACACATATGCATACTCCCTGGCGCCCTAAAGCGACCTTAGTGCCAACCTCTCTGGAGAAGAATGGAGGTAGAACAGAATAGAATTGAATAGAACTGAATCAAGTCTGCTGACAGAGGTCAGTTCACACAGCTGTCATTCTTGTTATTTATAACTCCTTTGACAATTAATCTGACTTTGTTCTATTTAAAGACATGTAAAAGGCCCTATTGCTATTGTTGTACTGTACATTTGTCACCCACTTGGTGCACATTTGAATATAGAGCATGTATGCTCTATTACATTATGTAGTTAACAGGTGGAAGGCAGCAGAATTGTGCTAATATGGCATTTCAAGGCTGCTATGTCTGTTTGTTGTGAATAATACTAGCATAATAAAATAAATTCTACAGCTATTGCAACTAGGTAAATAGGATAAATGTGTTTTTAACAGTTTTCAACTATCAATATTATATTTGTAAGCTAATTATTTTAATGAAATTGTTCTTTTCAGTATCAGGTTCCAACAAGCAGCAATGCAATGATAGAAATTCATCTCTATGCCTCCAGTGTTCACTCTGCTCTGCCCTAGAGCTCTTATAAGGAAGTGAACCTCGATGTCAGTCTAAAATTCAATTATCCAAACAACATAAATAATTCAAGGTACTTTATCAGCCATTTATATATAGTGTTATGCATCCCTCCAATTCAGACCACATGGGCTCTAATAACTGAGTCCTGTGCTGTGCATGAATGAATCAAGTAACATTGTGAACACAACTAAAGGGACATTTGTGCGTCATCCTGGTCAGATTTGATAAACAAGACACGTTGAGAGGCAAAACACAAGTAACTTTTTGCAACTAACCCTATCAACACGGTAATCAAACTACATTAAATCAAGACTGACTTGTAGACTGTTGGATAAATTAATTGTCAGCACTGATTAAGATTCATAAATCCTACAGTATGAAGAAGGCAGAAAGACTAGAGAAGAAAACATATCTGATAGTTTTAGAGTTTTCCCTCTTTTTTTGAGCTCACAGTCCAGCCTCATCTTTTTGTGTGTGGGTGCATGTTTACATGTGTACAGTGACAACATATAGTTTGACACTGCGACTAGAACAATGCTCATATAGCCTAAAGATCAATATCTTCGTTGCATGATTGGCAGCTGATCAATTTGTTTGATTGGATTGAATGAATATGACCTTGTGATGATATTTAAGTGACGTAACAGAGTTGGGACTGAGGTCAACATCACACTATGTACAAGGACACGACTCAACGCTTTTGGCCGTGATGCTCCACTGATTCTATGAAGAAAGCTGTGGGACACAAGTGCATGCTGGGTAAAGTGACAGTGCTCACATCGTTAGAGTTTGGGGTTCATTTCCCACTGAGGTTGTGATACTCTCGGCTGGTTTAGATAATGTAAAGCAAGACTGAGCAAACTGTATTTTCAACATGCTTTAGTAGAAATGTTTCATAGCGTCAGATCATAAACTAATATTTGCATTTTGTATGAAGCTGTTGTACTATTCTTTAAAAAGCCATTTTGTGTAAATCTAACACAAAATCTAACTTTAAATTTAACTGTACAAACTATTTTAAATCATCAATTAAGGCATTCTTCAAGCACAAGTGCAAAGTAGTGAGGCAGTGAGGTTCTTCTGCCAATCTTCATCTGTACTTGATTCAATTCATTTTAACATATTTAAATAAAAAAAATTGTATCAATTAGTTTCTTATCCTGAAAATGTAATCAAATGTTTATACACCAGGAGAGTTAATGCATCAGTAATAAAAAAATATCTTGTGTTCAGTAATAAATAGCAAACATATGTGATGATTCGTTAAGTGTAAAAGCACCAAAGGTTGGAGAAAAGTGGCAAATAAAAAAAATCAGTTTATTCTTTCTCCCTCCCTGACACACACACCAGAACAGTTAACACTGATACACAGAATATAAACACACACTCACCTAACAGCGAACCGTTCAGAAACAGAGCCACTCCTATCAGTGTTCCTATACAGAGAGCCAGAATGAACGGTCTCCTCCTGCCCCATCGCAGAGTGCAGCGGTCGCTGGCTGAGCCGATCAGAGGAGTGAACATGAGGCCGAGAACCGGACTGAGGAACCACGTCAGACTGTAGTACTGCTCTGGAAGACCTGAAGACAAAGACAGAAGGATAGATGTGATTTACAGATACAGACAAGTAGATTAAAGAGTGAACTCTGACTTTGTGTCATCCACTAGGGGGTGCAAGTTCCATCCTAATTGTAGGTTTTTAGTATTTTAAAGTTTTTTAGTTGAGCCTTCAAAGCTTTTAAATGTTTGATGTATGCATTAGAAAACTGTGATTAAGAAACTTCACTATAAAGATTATAGTGGTGGTGATGGTATATATAACTTTATTAGATGATATACTTGAGGAAACCTTTCTTTGGCAACATCTTTACAGTTAAATACATTTAAATTGGAAAGTTTTACATTTAACAGTAAAAACAATATGAAATTAATAAAGCTGGTACAGCTCATTATACCAGTTAAATGAGAATATCAAATGATACGTGTATTGCAGTGTACCAGAATATTACATGTTCAGGAAACTAGAGTCTTGCACATGCCAGCATACACCCTGCCATAAAGTGCTGTGTCAACATGCTACCATAACATACAGCACTGTTAAATACAACGGTAATGCAATTTTAAGTATAATTGCTACACCGTACTAGTGTTTCTGCAGTCACAGGTGAAGTATATAGCAACATAAACTGGCTGCTGTGTTTATGTTGCCACCTCAGTTGACCTGTGGCTGCTGTTTTCAACACCTTCTGCTAAAACCCACACAAAGGCAGGAATGGAGGAAGCCACAGCAAACATACACAACAGTCAGATTTATCTCAGGTCAGGTCCCTGGATTATCACACAAAGGACCGCAACACCAACTTCTGTCTGCTGGTTAATGCGGAGAAATTATGAGCAGGAGAGTGAAGGCTCAGGTTTCTTGGGCTTTTATGAATAAAAGACACAACAGAAATGGCACAGACAGAATTTTGATTTCCAGGTATATTGTGATTGTGAAAACAAAATTGACAAAATAAATATCTTTGTATTTTTCAAATGAAGCAGCATAAACGTTTTTAAGTTTTGCTGTCATTACAAAAATTGTATTTTTCTTTTTGTCTTCTAATACCAACTCTTTGTAGACTATTTTGAATTTAAAACAGAATGAGCTTCCCTGAACTCAACTTAACCTAGACTGTAATGTGCATGTGACCTTGTTAATGAGCCCATATCCAATTATTTTCTGCCTGAACTTTCCACCACTGGAAAGCAGGTGAGGATTACAAACACACGCTGCACGACAGGGTCTCGAATCAGCATGTGTCAATGGAAATATCTTTGCCTAAACAGACACACACAGGATGCAGCACTATGATGGAAACACATACTGTACAATGTACAGTACACATGCTGTCAGTAGCTTTTAATAATATCAGACACACAGCATCACTAACAACAGCAGATCTTGATTAACTCCTCATAAAAGTGGCTTTCAGTACAAGAGACTCATCATCTGAACACACGCAAATACACAAATGCACAGTTACTGTAGAACAGATGAAGCAAGTGGCTGAGTAAAAGTGGAGTCATGTTGTCTTTATCAACGCTGTGAATCAAATCTACAAAGGAACTGTCCAACTTCAATGACAAATTGTTTCCCTTATCTCTGCTTGTGAAAACATTGTGAGTTTGCTTTATAAAAAGTACTATGACAATATCTGGACTAAATTTCTTGCACATCAGCAACACCAGATCAGGATCATATAGATCAGACATGGACGTTCGGAAGGTACAAGCATTAGTTTTTTAAATTGATTAGACTCATTAAACTTGAAACTACTTTATTGTGAATCATTACAAACATATTTTTAACCCATATTAAGAAACTGAACACTCTTTTGTGGCCACTGAACTTAAAACATTAATCACAGTGAAAATAATAGTTGTCATTTCTATTATTTGTTAATTAACCTCACAGCGTGTTAATAAAATCAAACATCACACAATGAAATCCGTCCCTCAGTCATCACACGCCCATGTGTTAACAATGACAAAATAACAAAATGACATCAGACTACACCCTGAGACACAGACTTGGAAACAGAACCATGATTTCACTGAGCTAGAAGAAGAGAAGGAAAAGGAGGAGGCAACTCCTGAGGAGGCAGACAGTCTTTCGATTAAGTGTAGTCAGCTGAATTGCAAATAATTAAATCAGTACTTTATCATTGTCTCCATGTCAAACTGTTGCTTAATGCAGCTCACTGAAAATACATTAAATGCCATTTGGCTGCACCACTATCATTTCTGTACAGAGACAAGAACTGACATGAAAAATATCTACTCATTTAGTCTGTCCTACTCCTTATAATATGTCTGCCGGCAGTTTGAAGGTATGCCAGGCTAATTTGGCTCAAATAATAACAAATGGCTCTGCTTAAAGTTTTATGGAAATACACTTTTGAACTTTATGTTTCCCGCAGTGCTGTGTCCTACAACTTAATAACTTTCCAAACTTGACAATGTGACAAAGCAGGTCTGTTTTGGTGTGTGGAGGTGACAAAGAAGCATATCACCCCTCTCTAATATGGAAGACTTCATTAATAATAATTAATCAGTACATTTACTAATGCCACGATTAAAGTAATGAATGTTAATTTATTGAAGTTGAACACTACACATTTACATTTTACAAGGACAATTCAAAAGGTAACACTTCAATATGTGGACTGGAGGAGCCAGGGACTGAACCACCAACCCTGAAATTGGTGACCAACCCACAGGTCATACAATATACAGTAATGTGCAAAAGTTTCAGGCCACTACTGGATTAGTTTTATTAGTAATTTGACATTAGAACGATCAGAAACACAAAAAGTGGTCTCTTGGCCTCTAGTCCTTCGCAAAGACCATTCCTGATCTGTTTTTTTTTTTTCGGGCTATGGAAGAATCAGCTCGGCATCCAGATGAAGTTGCCAGATGCTGAGTTAGGTCCTTGCTGGACTTGTTCTGGTGTCTCAAAGAAGAAAGTGTGAGAAACTTCTCATCAGATTCTGACAGGTCTTCCACTCTTATTTTTCTCCTTGACCTCTCCAGATGTCACACTCAATATTTGTAACTCTTTTTTTAACAACATGTTTAACTAACCTTAGGAATTGATTAGTTTGCATGTCTTTCCTTTTGATCGTCCCAGTAATGGAAACTTTTAAAAAGTGCATTTAAAGTTTTAATGTTTTAAAGAGGCAGAGAAATTAAGCTAATTTGATAGAGAGGACATTAGCCTCCTATAAATTGAAAATGCACTTTTCACATTTCTGAAGCAGACCTCTTCAATGAGAAACAAATCAATAAAGGAGTGCCATTATTTCCAATTATGCAGAGCTTGGTAAGGAAAAAAAAGTCCCCACCACCCGTACAGATCCTTTAACAGCATTTTATATTGGTGTGGTTTCTGGATTTATATTGGTGTGGTTTCTGGATACAGTCTGAGATGTGACACAGTTTGCCTGCTGACTAAGGCACTACGTCCAATTAAAGAGTTTTAATTTTCTTCTTATCGGACAGCACAGGAGGCAAAACTTTAAGTTGGTCATTCCTGCATGACTATACACAGTGGGTGCCCTTGAGCGTGATGTTGATGAAGCTGTTGTCAGCATCTGGGAATTTCTGGATGTTTGTTGGTTTGTGGGGGGGAGCTGTTTGTTTGCAAACCGCCGCAGTTATGTGAAAACCTCATTGTTGCAATTACGGCAATTTCATGTTTTCGCTGCAGTTGACAAATCACGTTTCTCTCTGTCGAAAATCATTGTCTAGTCTGTAGACTTCACATAGTCTGTGACACACAGCCAGAAGACATGAGTATGAAATAATCATCACCATTAAAATGTCAGGTTATAATATTGTAAGTCCAGATTTGAGGAGAGTATTTTCATCCATCTACTGAAATGATGTTGGACCACATTTGTGTCAGCAGACAGGTTTTTGGGAGAATCTTATATTTGTCAAACATATCATCACATGACTGACATTCACAGACATCAGCACCCACAAGCAGATTCAGTTCAGTCACAGTCTCGTGATGTTCCAGAAAAATGTCTTAGTTTTGATCATTTTGAAAATGAAATTACTGTGACACGTCTCATCAATGCCTGCTGCTGTCATGAACTTCAACTAGGTCCACTGAACGTTGAGCACTAAGAAATGACTGCATTAAGAAAAAAAATGCTGAATTATTGAATAAACAGTTTTCTGTTTGAGGTAGAGGTTGTCAATCTGACTGGAGAGATGGTTATGTGCAATTAAAATGCAAACATACTTTCTATTGTAAAAGTAGGAAGAATAAATGTTCAGTATTTTAATATTTGTAACTTCACCTGCCTGACTAGACAATATGTGACTTAGTTGATGACATTAGTAGGTCAACTGAAACACTAACTGGGCTGGTTACTGCACCCTCTGAAGCATTGTTTGGATAATACTGCACTCCAGGAAGTTGTGCAGTATATGGCTATGATATTAGCGAGAAAAAGGCAATTAACAAAGAAAGATAGACAGACTATTATAACCCTCTTGCTTTTTGCTTTAGAGAAAAACAAAGAAAACCAAGGTGTCAGTGAGTAAAGTTTCCTACATCAAAGGGCTTTTAGAAACAGGAGGAAACTGCGGGAACAGGTCCACCACTTTCCAACAGTCAACCTCTGCAACAGTGTTGGGAAGAGCTTTCTAAAGATACGCAACATTAATTAGATATTGTGTGTACATATATACTGTATTTTGGGTCTTTTTTTTTTTTCCCCCAGACACCACATGTCAACCTGTGATCAACTCCACAAGCTGTGATATTCATTAAGTGATGCCAAACACCATTACTGTGACCTCGACCTCCTGAGCAGCACCACACAATCATACACGAGTTCTACACTGACACTATGCCCTCGTTTAAAACTTTACAGGCCATGTTCCTGTTGTCCTGTACAACTGTTGACCTCTGTGTTTCTTAAACAGGTCCTGACCCCTGTCGCCGTGGTGACCAGGTCTTGGGAACCTCGTCACCACAGACACTCCATCACCTTTGCTTCCTGGCTCCTAATATGGCCGCGTCATTCACACAGAACTTCCTGTTGTGGGTTGTGCAGACTAAGGAAAGCTTTGTTTCTCTCACATTTATTTTTTCCTAAAACTTTCAGTCTCTCACACATACACGCACCTACAGAATGTACCCATTTGTACCCGGAAAAATAAACATCAAAACAGGAAAACAGTTTCTAGTAAACAGTTCCCACCCGCACACACAAACGATACAGAAAAACACGGTGAACACCTAGTAAATAAAGACGTCTCTGTTCCCACACACACACACACACACAAAGTCACACAGACTCACCTTCCAAACTAAAAAACACACACACAGCTGAGTTCCCACACGTTTCTTGTAGTGAATGTGCAAACACACACATACACTGGGAACAATACTGAGAGAATCGAGACGCAGGAAGTATTTTAGAAAAAGAGAAAAAGAAATGAGTACAGTAAGAGACAGAGGAGGGAGGAAACAGGGAGAGAGAGAGATTGAGTGTGAGAAAGGATTAAGATCAAAGAAATTTAAAAAGGGAGGACAGAGAGAGAAAGAGGGAGGAGGAGGTGAGAGGAGGAGGACAGGGACAGAAAGCCGGAAGGATGGAGATACCGGTAGACGGCACTGAATGTTGATTGTACATTTTTCTTTCCCACGATCAATCTGCTCCATCTATCATCATAGCTCTCATTTCTACTATTTACACGCGCGCACACACACACACAGAAAATGGAGCTCAGTGTGAGACTGCTGGAGTACAGACGGCCCATTTATCAAACTTCTGCTGTGACTGTGTGTTTCTCCTCGTTGTGCCTGCACTCGGACAACAGTAAAACTCTGTGGTCCGATTGTTTTCCAACCATTAGACATACTGTACCTTGTTTGAACTCGGCAGAGGTTGTCCAAAAATATAGCAGCTGAATGAAAAAAAAAAAAGTAGCAACCAAGAAAACACTCTGCTATTGTGTTTCTAAAATACTTCAATAGGGGAAACTGATGCCATGTAGAATCACATGACCCTGAATTTGATGTTGAACTCATAAGTACAATAGCTTTTTTCCCCTTTTAACTCCAACATTATTTCAGCTTTTTCTGCTGGACCAGTAAAAGACAGACTTAAAATGTAAAAAAAAAGTTATTTTAAACAAATGATGCCCCTGTGTTCTCCTTCAAAGAGACGTTTGTGATCAGTTGATATGAATACTATGAGTGCTCTCATCTTTGCTGCTACATTTCTTAACAGTCAACTCGTTGTTTTCAGGAAAACGTGAACAAGGATTACTCTATATCTGCTTTTGGACTTGTATGTTTTGTTTAGATATCGTTCCCCGCAGCTATATGAAGCATGGACAACACGTTTAGAAAGTTGTAGAAAGTACTTTCTTTATCCTAATGTTGTGTAAATGATTTAGTCCCTGTAAACACATAAGAATATTACATACTGTACTATTATAAACATGTTGAAATCAGGAGAATACTGTGAACAGTACTGCCAACTTCAGTATGCAGAGCAAAAGAGTGAAATTAAAAATTATTAAATTATTTATAATAATAATTATTATTATTATAATTAAAAAAGTAGTGCTGGAGTTTACACACTTTATCTTGACAGTTGTGTGTTGTCTGTGTAAGGCTGATAATTAAGTGTCAACCACTTCAAATTCCATTGACTCATGCTGCGCACTCAGTCTTTGACAGAGGCTCAAGACACAAAGACCGAAAACACAAACCAAAACATGGCTTCCAGTTTTTGACGCATATTCTTTTTCCATTCACCGTCAACAAATCCCATGAAAAGACAAAAACAAACAACAAACTGATCATACTAACGAGTAGTGTGTGTAGCTAAATTCTTGTCCAAAACCTACGAAAAAAAAACACATTAAAGGATAAGTCCGTCTTAAAACAACAGTCAGAGGCTCATACGAACACTGTAAGAGGTTTTAGGTGCTAATCATCACAACTGTTTAAAACAGTCATTTAACAGATCCCTCCAACAATGTTTCCTGTCTAACAGAGTTTTTCTGCCCCATGGTGCCAACTACAGTCAACTTGTTTTTTTGGGTTTTCCATTAACAACAGTTGCAAATTGTAGCTGGTACCTTTTTTTGGTATCACTTCCGTTGAGGTTCCTCGCAAGCTGAGGTGATACCAAAAACTGCAAACTACCAACTGGTCACAGAAAAGTGTTAATACCACAACCACAGTCATCTTCTCATCTGACCTCTGAATTACAGTATTTCCCAAACGCAGACTTTCATCTTGCTTCCTTCTGTCTCTTCTGAAGCCAAATTTGTCTCCTTGTTGTGACAAAAAGCTGCATATTGAGAAACAAGAACGGCATTTCTTCAATATCCTCCATTGTTCCTGTGTGTGTTTCATGCAACATTGAAACGATACACTGAAAGTTGTCCAAACAACTATTTCCCCATAGGAGATCAATACAGTATGTCATTATTATTGTTGTTAAAGCGAGTGGAGTAGAGGAGAGTCGAGACGAGTTGGTACCATGCCATGTAAAAAACATAAGTGATGGGGGCCAAGATCCACAGTCCTCCCTCTTTGCAAAAATGATTTGTTTTCTGAAGACAATATAAGGTTTCAACCTTCCATGTTAGTAAGAATAAATGGATATCATACAAAGTTTCTGCATTTTTAGTAGAAAATTCCTTCTTTTTGTTACATCTCTTCCACTGCAACTCAACAGGGAAACACAAAGAGGGAATCTCACACTAGAAAGTCACTTTTAGTTTATAAATTTAGGTGCCTTAAGCATTACAGTATCACAGTATATCTCTAGATACAGCTTTAAATATATTTTTGCACAGAACAAGGACTATGGATGTTGGGCCTGATCACTTCCACTTAAAGGGCTGTAGGAGGCGATCTATTCACAACCAGTATGAACAGGAGAAATGGTTACAGCAGGTAAAACCTCTTTCAGTGCGCTGTACACCTGACATTATGTGAACCTATTCTGTGTGCACACATAGTGCACTTCCACTTTATCTGAAAACAATGTTTTCTGTCCAATAAAAAAAAACTCACACCATCCTAACAACTCTTCCCATCCATCCATTCTCCACCTTCCCCTTCTTCAGTCACTCTCTCGCTCTCACAATGACCTGAAAGCAAGAAAAGCTCCTACAAACTCTAAACTGATATGAAACAATCAGACCTTTTCCTGAAGAACCAATAAACACCAGCCTCACTCTCTTTTTCTCTTCCTCCTATTCCCACTTTAACATAAGCACAATACAGTCCTTTCATATCCTGCGCTGGCGTGAGAAATCTGCCAGAAAAATGACAAGAGCCCCTGGAAAGAGTGAGAGAAATGGTGTGAAAGTGAGAGTGGAGCAGAGGTCACGAAGGGAGAAAGTAGGCCGGAAGGAAGGAGGGTGAGAGCGAGAGACAGAGAGTATGAGGAAACGAAAGGAGGGAGGCAGGTGTTGAATAAACAAACTATGAACTGAGTCAGGTGTATTACTGAGAGAAAGAAGGAAAAGAAATGTAGTTAGTGACAGATGGTTGTTGGGAGCAGATTTAAAATATTAACAATATTTTCATTATTGATAAGCATCTGGCTGTAGGTTTTATGCCAACACTGAAGGCTGCAGTTTTTCTTACTGCTGATTTCAACAAAAGCACGCACAGACTCGCCTCTGTCACAGCAGCCGACTAAATCGCTCCCGCCTGCGTCTAAGGTGGTGATTTCTGATACAGTTAAAGGTTACTTTAGATCAGAAACAGAAGCCAATCACTGCTTGGTTTAATTAATAACTAGCATTATACTTACAATATAACTGACAAAGGTAAAATGCAGTTTCTAAAGGACATTTTCTGTTCTAGTTTAGTTACGGTGTACTCAATAGCTTTCTTCTTGTTCTTCTTCAACTTCAAGCCTTTATTTAATTTCCCACACAGCTCTGTGAGCTTTGTACTAATACATAGAGTGTATTAATCATTAGTCATCAACATATAACTGTTCAGTACAAATATAAGCAAAGTTTACAAAGTCAATAGCTCAGGCGCTAAATGTTTGATACTGTACTATTACATTGTACTGACTGGGTCGATGTCAATCATGAGAGAGATTCATGAGTCAATCATGATAGAGCGACTGCGGCTCAAGAGGATGCCAAAATGTCCTTGGGCACTTGCCCCAGTCCATGAAATGGCAGATATACCATCGTCAGTCTGTCCTGAATTTCCCCACATGGATCAATAAAGTAGTCACGTTATTTTTATTACAACTTCAACTGGAGGATTTCAAGTAAAGATTTGTTCTTACAGGTAGCGTACATCTCTAACAGAGAAAGATAGCAATCATTTTCATAAAAAAGCCACACCTATCTAAAAGATTATTTTCTTTTATTCTTTTTTGTGGGTAGTTCATATCAAGTTGTACATTTATTTCTGTTGATCTGTGTATAGAGAATATAAATGAATCCACTGTAAAGTTGTAAAACAATAAAACAGTAGTTTGTGGAGGGCACAAATGTTTTACAGGCACTATTAATGTTGAGGTAACAGCTTTCTAACAAACACAGAATATCCTGCAGATAGTTGTGAAACCTAGTGACCCAAACACTGCTGCAGACGTAACAATGCAGGCACCCAACATCAACTTCAGCTAACATTCATGCTCACGTGGACAATGAAGTGAGAAGAAAAGGACAGATCCAAAAAGAGAAGTGGGTAGCAGAGAAAGAAGTGAGTCACAGCACTGCGAGATCATCAATCATACAACACGCACAGTTTCCAGTGCCCAGGAACAAGCAGCTCGTCAATCAAGCAAATGCAGACACAAGCTCCACATGCAGCACAGCCAAGGTCATCACTAACAAAGTGCCTGGATGAGTGAAACCGTGAGTGATGTTTTGCCGTTTGTGGAACGGCTGATGACAAGAAACTGCTAATCCAGTCAATGCAGAAAGCAGAACAATAGGGGAAAAACATCTCAGGAAAATGTCACCTTCAATAGGAGAATAAATTAATATTTATGTATACTTGTATGTATGTACACACATTTCTATTTCTATTCTATATTGAATAGAAGCTGGTTTAGTAAGCAAGCAGGGGGTAAAAAAAAAGAAACAAGCCATTCTCACAGTGTAAAAAGTGGCATTAAAACTGCATGAAGCTATATATATATATATATATATATATATATATATGTATATGTGTGTGTGTGTGTGTACACACACACACACACACACTGATGCTTTTAGTCAGCAGAGTTATGTAACACTAACGCCACTGCAGTAAACTAGCTACCTCCTACTGTGGGAGAGACGCAGGACAGATCGAGAGACTGATACAGAGAAAGAGACTTACAGTGTCAAATCTTAAATATATGTATTTATTGTGTACCGTTTTAATGCTTCCATCATCTGCCATTATATTTATATACAAACACTGACAGGCTCTTTCTGTACCAAAGAAGCGATCAATAAAGCAAATCAGCAGCAGACAGTCAGTAATCTTACACAACCACAGTTACAGTAGGTCAGCGGAAATTAGAGGGGTATTACCAACATAATACTGGTGTGTAAAACTGGAATGTTTCCCTTCAACACATAACAGACAACTTGCAAAAACTAACCATATGTGCTGTTGACAGGATGTGCCTGCTAGAAGTTTTGAAAAATACAGACTTCCCAAATTTGTTTTTATTTCAAGTCACACAAGCAAAATAAATTGCATGAAAATAGTGTTGGAGTTTGAGTGAAGCATCATGACCCACATATATACAGAGGACAAAACTGCCAACAGCGCATGAAAATGTTTGTACCCGAGTGACTCCCACCCTCATCATTATATCTGAACATAAGATGAACATGTCAGTTTTCATCTATCCATCAGGGCAGCCATTACTGGCACGCTTGCTGGCTGCTATTAGGCCCATTGTGTGTGTGTGTGTGTGTGTGTGTGTGTGTGTGTGTGTGTGTGTGATGCCGTTGACTGAGACTGACTTTGACCATA
>JAUMHL010000003.1:9134717-9161875 GCA_032362345.1 Sandelia bainsii
ACAATTGTAGTCACTCAAGTTTTAAGTTAAATTCACTCAAGTTTTCAAAACACATTACTTAATTTTTTTAGGGCAGCGGGTTTCCTCAAATTTTTTAAGTAAACTCAACTTATCCAGGCTAACAGTGTAGTCCAAGTAGTTTTTGTGTTTTTCATGTCGCCATCTATCTGTATTTATGCACACTTTTGCATACTTCAGCTGTTTTCTTACTTTTCTTGCATTCATTGCAGGTCATCATTTTAACTTTATTGGCGACACATTTAAAAAATCACTTACGCAAATTACAAAAGAAACCCAGTCACCTCTTATGATATTTACCCTGACTTTGCAGTAACAGTTGCAGAAACTTTTGATTTGTTTATACTCAAACGCATTAAGGCACATACAGACTGAGATTTCATCAGTATTCATCAACTTTACTACCAAAAAGTGTGTACCTGCTTATATGTGTGAAATACTGTTTCAAACAGAGGGTTTGTGTGTATGTTGAAAAGAAAAGAGATATGTGGCTGGAGATAGGAGGTGCTTCAGTTAATCACAAATCTCATAGAGAGACAGAAAAAAACAGATGTTTATTGCAATTTTCTACAAAGTTAAATTCCAAAGTGTGTGTTTTTGAGTGCAGTGGGCATGTTTTCTCACACCCAACACAAGTAATTCTTTCCACGTGAATGACACACGCACACACACATAACAGTGCTAAGACCCTCATCAAGCTTCTTATGTAGAGATTGAGAAAACAAAATGAGGCAGGAAAGAAGGACAGAGAGAAATTGGCAAATTAATGAAAGATGGGTTTGTGCAGGTGCAAGATGGGAGGAATAAGAGAAGACAGAGAGACAACAGACAAACAAGGGCAAAGGTCAAAATTATTTGACTCACTTCTCTCCATCATCAGGGCTCTCACATGTTCCCATTAATATTCATGATACACTCTAGACGGTCATGAATACTGCACACACAGGCAAGGACATTATACTTACATTCATTTCCTGGAGATTTACCCTAATCTTCAACAAAATCCTCAAGTTTAACAATTTACATATTACGATTTACACACAGTGCCCTAATGCGAGTCGAGTCCTCACACATGACCTTAGACACAGCAGCAGATTACATGACAGTCTCTCTCCTTTACAGACATGCCCACTAATTACAATCTAAACCCTACTAAATTTAGTGAACCAGAGAAAGAACACCATGGCCTCCACCAACCTGTCAGGGAAAGAACACCATGTGCCTTAATGCCCAAAATCTGTATAACAATGTGTGTCACCACATGCTAGCAATGTCCAAATATCAGAGTTTCGTGGGAACATAAATTAAGGTCAGATTGGGAATGACGGGAAAATCCGACCAGGGTGGAGATACTGAAATTATGGTCTTGAGACACACATTGATGTGATTTTTAATCGACAGCATGCAGAAGCCAGTTCACAAGTGCACAGAAGTAATAATTAATCAATGTAAATATGCCAAATAACACAGTAATTAAATCATAGGTACTATAAGCTTACAGGCAAATAGACTTCTATAGATGTCTGGAAGTTGAGTCATGGCAACTGGACCTAAAGAAGCTTCTTCAGTCTGAAGAAGCTACTTGAACGAGTAGTGAAACGTTTCAACCGAACAAGAAAGAAGTCCAGTTGCCATGACTCAACTTCCAGATAACTTCACCTGGATGACTGAGAACCTTCACCGACGTACATCTGTAGATGTTTACCATGTTTATCTATTACAGCTTCACCCATTCTTTTTCCTCTTTGGTTTTTCTGGACCCAGTAACTGCCAAAGCTTTGGTGAGTGGTAAACCCAAATGAAAGCTTCAAAACATCGCTCAGGAAACTTCTCGGTGACAGCAATGATCCTACGCCCATGTTGTGATACAGTCTGTTCCCTTGACTGCAACCACACAGTGACTGAATAAAATGCACGAAATGTTCACTGATCTCGGGAAACCTTCATGTCTCTGCCACTTTGTAAACTTTCACCCGATGTTATGGGAATTTAAATACAGAAATGTTTTTGTGACTTTGAATATAAATAGTATCCACACCCTTAATTTGGTACAATATGGAAGCTGCTTTTGCAGCAACTACAGCTTTAAATCTTCTTAGTAAAGTGTCTTAAAGCTTCTCACACCTAGAATTGGGCAGTTTATCCCATTCTTCCTGTTTATAAACTTGACTCTTCAGGTCTCTCCACAGATGTTCTAGTGGGCTTAAGATTGGGCTTTGGTTGGGCCACTCAAGGACAATCCGATACTTGTCCCAAACCCACTCCAGCATTGTTTTGGCTGTATTCTTCAGGTCACTATTGTGCTGGAGCAGGTTTTCTTCAAAGATGTCTTTGTATTTGGCTGCATTCATCCTGCCCTCGATCCTGACTAGCCTCCCTGTGCTTGCTGCAGAGAAGGAAATGCATACTTTGATGCTGCCACCCCAATCTCACATGATAGGTTTGAGGAAAGGCATAGTGATAAAGAAGGGATAGAGAGGATGAGAGTGAAAAGGAGGAAAAGAGGGAAAGGTAAGGATGGAAAAATGAAGATGAAGGGGGTAGTTGGACAGATGTATGGTAAGAGAAGACATAAGGGTAGGAGCTAGAACACATTGAAATGTTTGCCCCTAAGCACTAAGCAGAAAACTTTATCTTGAGATGGACAGTGGGGGAAAAAAAGCACACAAAAGACGAGAGGAAAACAAGAGCAGGAGAGACTGAAAGGAGATGCCTGTAAAGTTCAAGACTCGTCGTCTCCTGTGCCTCACACACACACACACACACACACACACACACAGAGGCTTTCTGAGGCTGTAAGCACATACTTAACACACGTAACCAAGGTCTATTTTAGTGAGTGTTTATTCTTGTGCCACAGACTAGATTACCTGTCACACCATCATCTGCCTCATCTACTTGCCTGCTGCTCCCGTCTCTTACATAAAGGTAACATGAAAACACAGTCTCCTGTCTGCTTTGATATTGCATTGAACATAGTGTCAGCATGGAAATCGTGCATGTTATCATTGCTGTGCAACTCTACGGCTATAACAGACTGCAGAAAAATATGGCTGTTTTTTTTTTTGCGGCTCATTTAAATCACAGAAATCCCAGGTGGATCAATCGCAGAGAAGTATGTTGTGCTTTCAGTACATTTTGATTCCTGACCCCATCACATCTGCAAACCGTGTATCATCTAAAGGTTATACACACCCTTTTAAACTGTTGCTACTACTGTTGTCCAAACGTAACTGAACAAACTCAGTCTGTGTGTGAGTATAATTATGTTAATCTTACAGTCAACAGAAGTCTGTAAATAATTCATACAAAATTAACTGATAGCAATTTTGATAATGGACTCAAACGCACAAATGTCAAACATAAGCAGGTACCAGCTTCTCGAATAAGTGGATCTGCTTTTTCTCCTGTTTTATCTCTCTCTTCAAACAGAAGGTCTTTGGGATTTTGAACCGTTTGTGCATTTGTTAATTTTCTTACAATGAATTGGCCAAAAACTAATCTAGACAATATTCAGTTATGAAAATACTCTCTACGTGCAACCCCGGATGTGTATACTTCTGCAGTATCTTTTTGTATCTACTAATGAGCAATGTGTGTCTGTTTCTAAAGATCTAGTATCCAGACTAAAATCCCATCACTATTCCACCAGGCTGTATCTGGAAATGGGTTTTCCAGACAGCAGGGAGGTTGGTGAACACACTGCAAACGTAACACACAACATAGTAATGACCCATAAGAAGCTGGATATAGATTAAAAGGCAGAAGATCTCAGGACACAACAAACTCGCTGAGAGCTATGGATGTTGGCTCAATCACTTGTGAAATATAAGAAGTTATAACATGGTTTTAAACCTAGGTAATTTAAATTTGTTACAAGATTACGAGTTGCTTTTCATTCACTTGTGAGAAATCACAAACATGCATTTTTTCCACATACCTTTTTTCAACACGACTTTTCTTATATACCCTACAGTAGAAATATATATCATAGTAATATAGACTAATTGCTATTATATCATGCTATTGGAACTTTATGTGAATGATAAATCTATCTAATCTGTTGTATTATTTACACAACACAAGACATGTGAATCAACAACTCCTGCCATGTTCTCCACAGTCCTAGTGGCTCATCATCAAGAAAAATCTGTTTTACCTCATTAAGATGGAAAAGTACGCAGGAAAGCACAGCAAAGTGTCAGGGTAGAGGGTGGTCTTTTAAAGTTTTAAAGTTGCCAATGTGCGTGTGTACATGTCTGTCTAGGGTTGTGTGTATAGCTTTGATAACAACATTGTGAGGATATTTGGTCCTTAGGTTTAAGGTTAAACTTTTAGGTTTAGGTAAGTGTTGAGATGGTGAGGATCAGGGTCAGAGACTAGAGATTGCATTATGTCAATGAGTGGCCTCACAACAAAGACACAAAGACAAATGTGTGACATAAATTCAGCTAAATGTCACTAACAGATGTTTAGTCTTCAGTCACTGGAGTACAGGCAGTCTTCAGTCGCTCTCCATCTTGCGCGCACGCACGCACGCACGCACTTGGATTAGGAGACAGTTTAAGGACATCTACCACAGAAGAAAACATATAAACACTGTTTCTTTTGCAAAGCTACACATGCACACAAACACTTCAGACACAACACAACATTCCGATGAAAAACAATCGCACTCCCAGATTTGGGAAGCAGATGGCAGGGATAAGTACTAGCGAGAGTGAGATAGGGAGCAAGAGGTAAACAGAGTCTGGATGTGTGGATTGTGGTGCAGTGCTGCTGCAGTGCAGAGAGTACAAGGGGGGAGCACATGTACATCAACGTGCACTAGCATCAATGACAAAACCCTTAGTCATGACAAAGGTTTTATCACCACATTCGCCTAATACGAATTTATCAGACCTGCTGTTCACATACCTGTCATCACATGCACGCTCTGTCACACACATACTTTAAATGTTTATTAGAACCACCCACAGACTTTATGCTTTATCCTGACAGCTCTTTTTTAATCTCCAATACCAGCCACACCTAAGCCTCACAGCTGCCTCTGCTCAAAACCGAGGTTAAATGAGTGTCAGCCCTGATTGTAGTCAATCTACCAGTCACTCTACTGACAGTTTGATCAAGCTCAGTCTACTATAAAACAAACTGGACTGACTCAAGATTTAATCAGGGACTTAATGACTACAAATATGGTGCACCTGTAGCATCTTAACCACATAACTAACAATTTTCAATACAACTACACAAAATAACACTACTGCAAACAGAAAATATGCTAAATGTTTTTCCCATAAACACTTTGCCACTTTAAAAGTTTAATACTGGTTTTCAACAATCTCTAAGCACAATGTGTGGCATAGTGGATTAATAAGTATATGTAACAATAAAAATTTAGGCTATTAACAGTATGTATTGAGACTACAAGTTTAGCTTTACTAGTAAACATGTTGTAATACTGCACAAATGCTCTCAGGTCAGTTTACAATATTATTTTTTCCCTCCAATATTTTCACTCCACTCCCATAACTGCATGAATGCATTAGATCAGCAGCAATATTAGTTTTTACTAAGGCACAAACACTGAGACTAGGACAGTAACTCACTAACCAATGAAATGTTGAACGCAATTAACTGTTTTTTTAAATAACAGTGAGGAAATGATAATCAGTCATATGAGTAACCTCTTGAAGACACTTTTTGTCAGCTGACACAGGTTATAATCCAGTTTTTGCATAGTTTGCACTACATTAACTCACGGACACCCCAACCTATAGCAGAGGCTCTTACTGTAAACGCTTTCAAGACACTTGACCAAATCCAAAGCTGCTTTAGCAAAACAAAATTAGTGGTTTAAGAGGCACAAAATGGGGCTCAGAACTATGTTGAGAACACGTGTGCAAAGAAGGTCCAGCCAATGTTAGCATAACCTTATCAAACGTTATATAAGTTGTTAAATAGAGACGACTCTGCTGTGTGTAGCAGACAGTAATAACCCAGTCATGTTTGTGTTTATTTTTAGCCCAGCCGGCTAACAGGCTAGCTAGTTAGCACTCTGGCTGTCCAAAATATCTACACTGCAATCAGTTTACACCCAGAGCAAGTCAGCAGCAGCAGCAGCAGCAGCAGCAGCAGCTAGCTCGTTCTCAAACAGAACAAAAACATCAGTGACCTCCAGCTTTCCACAGCTCATTTTGCTTCTCTGCCTATATTAGCAGGTTTTCTTGCTACATTATAGCTCAACGAGCTATTGTGGGATTAAGGCTATGCTAAAAATAGTACGTCTGTGCTAAAGTAGTACAAAGCCTCAGTCCAGAAAGGACAGTGAAGGTGACCAGAGGTTTATAAAATTACTGCAATATTTACAAATTATTGTTCGTTTGTAGGCTTCAACTGGCCACACACAAACAAACAGTGTTATTTTAATCCACTAGTCCTGCTGATCTGAGCCTGTCTAGACGGTCGGTGTCAAATCTCATAAATTTAGTATCATATTTATGTAGTATGGTATGGGTTAACTCATGCATGTCTTAGTGTTTGAAGCTGGGCACTGTGAGGTTTTGACAAGCAGCAGCCTTGGTCTGTTTGTCCAGAGTCACGTTGCTGGCTGTGTGTTTGCCACAACCCACCCCCTACACACACACACACACACACACACACAGTAATCGTAATTGAACGGTACCCTCTCAGTGTACTGTACCCCCTACCAAACATCGTATTACTGCACCCCCACCTGCATCCTGTATTTCTGACATCAGGGGGCCTGCTCCCTTTTGGAGGAACTGTGTGTGTATATGTGCATTTGGGCCTTGCTGTGTGTGTGACGGTATCTTCCCCTTACAGCCCTCTGCAGCCTTTACCCACAAGAGACCTACAGGCCAAACAGGAGGGAGCGCGCAGCGGAATACATCTACTTTATGTAGCTCAGCATTTGTGGGTGTTATATTATCTTTACAGTCATCAGAGTGGCCAAGCCCTGCCAGTCACGCTCCGTCTAACCAAAATAAAACTATACCCTAATGACACACATAACTCCAGCTCACCACACATTCCTACTTAAAAACAGCTAAACACCAAAGCACCAATAAAACTGGTGTTTTCGCCTTGTCACAAACATCATTATTTCATTCCAGTATATTTGACAACGAGCCAAAACAACAACCTGCACAGACATGTTTAAGATTGCACAAGACCTCAAGATGACAAGTTTTAACCCCACCCACACGTCTAATGGAATATTCCACTGCAGAGCTAAAACACACACACACACACTTACACTCCTCCTCATACCTATACACATGCTTGATGCTGACAAAGGGCAACTGAAATCAACAGCATGACCTGCATCTCTTTTGCATGCAGGTTTAGTTGTCAACAGTAAAATCCCAAAATGTGCAAAACACCCATGTAGCAGCAAAATAATGTTTTATATTATTACCAAAGCAAAATTTTGATTAACATTTTTGATGCAACATTGCTCTAGCTTAGCTTTGGTACTGGTTTAATCACTTGAACACCCTGTTGCTCTTTAATCTCCTGGTCTCTAGCTGGTGAAAACAAATTTCTCTATTAGTAATGAAACTATTATGTGAAAGATGGGTCAAATCAAGTTTATACTCCCTGGTTCAGTTCCTGTCATAAGCAGCACAAGAACGAGGACCGGAATACATTTAGTTTCAAACTGTTAGAAAACTGGCAACATGTCAGTAGATTTCTGCCAGCGGGCTCTTTGCTAACATGAGGGCATGAATTTCAGCTCCACCAAAAAAAAAAAAAATACAGATTATGGATTTCTGGCAGAACAGTCTGATAAAACTTAGATGAGATAAAACAAGAAGCAATGAGATATAAATGAGAAACATTTCATGTGTCCGTGTGTCAATAAGACACATTTTGCACAAAAATGCAACAACAGTGTAGAGACAACTATTTCATATTTTACCACCCACTGTTCCACTAGTTGCACATAATCACTATGAAAACCTGTCATAGACTACTAGTTGAGTAAAGTTACATGGACGTATAATGTATGTAGGATTGTAATCTTGGCTTTATGGTAACTGTGGTCATTTTCAAAAAGAATTATCTATATTTGAACATACATACATTGTACGACAACAAAAGAATGTGACTGAAATTTACAAGTCAACCAGCTGGTTTGACCATCACCTCAGTGTCTGCCAGTTTATTCGTGAATTATCAACATGATGTTATGATCATATCTGGCACCAGGCAGGCTGTGGTGACTCACTGACACACACTTCAACAATGATTCATAAACATAAAAAAAAAAAAAAAAACTAGTGCTGGGCAGCGATTAAAATTTTTAATCACGATTAATCGCATGATTTTTCTGGGATTAATCGCACTGTTAGGGGCAAAATTTAATAATGAATTCAAAAGTAGGTTTTTTTTAACTTTTATTTTAAAAGTACTGCTATATGAACAAAATTGCAATAATATTAAGTCTGCAAATACTTTAAACAAATAAGATGGTTTTTAACAGCAGTTTTCCCCTTAAACAGTAGCAGTTAAATATTTCTTGTAAATCTCAACTTACACAGTAATGTAATCAAATCAAATAGAAAACCAAAGCTATTTGCCATTGCCAGGACATTAACGTTTATCTAGTTTATTATATAAAAAACTAGTTGTTCTCAGAGTCCAGAACCACCTGTGTGTAACCACAGATCTGTACCTAGTTTTTTTTATTAAACTATGTTATTTATCTTATTTCTTATGTCGCGTTTACTATTCTTCTCTGATCTATGTATCGCGCACGGTGGAGCTCCGCTCTGATGCGCACACACAGACACAAACACACAACACAGACACACACAGGTGAGCGCACGTCGCAAAATATGTCACGTCAACCACCTGAAAAGCATTTTTTAAACACAGTTGTTATTTTGACTGCTGTCATTAAAAGAAACACATGGACATCATGATTCCTTTAAGTGTTTGTGTCGGTGTCCGTTGTTTGGGTGATTTGCTGCATCAACGGTGTGTATTGTATTTAAGTGATACGTCAGAATCCAGTGATAGGAAAATTCAACTTTATAGTGGTTACAAATAACTGTGGTTCTATCAACTCCGCCAATGTCTGTATGTGTACTCACACCCAATGAGCAATGGACTTTCATCATCTTCATAATAATAATAAAACTGCGTTAACGCGCGATAAAATAATTGTCGGCGTTAACGTGCCCAGCCCTAAAAAAAACATGAGCTTACAGACGCAGATTACAAAAACAATCTAAATATAAAATTGCAGATCGATAACTGGGCCAAATGCACAGCTGATAAAACCATTAGGTGGAGCACTTAATGTGAAGTACTTTTAAGTGTCATTTTTGTATTTAGACAACAGACTGAGAACATTAAAGAAGAACAAACACTTCAATATTGCCTCTTTGGACAAATGGCATACTTGTCAATCACCGCTGTTTGAGCATCATGTTGAGGATCAGAACACTGCTGGTGAAGAGTTTAACCAAGACGTTATGGACGGACCAGCTAATTCTAACTGTTGAGCTGATATGTGACACTGCTTTAGCGATAAACTACATTTTATTTGCAAAAAGGTGTAAAGGGATGCCACGCTGAGGCCTTTTTCTTCTACTGTTGCAGGTCCGTCAGCTCTAAAGTGAACAAAAGTGTGTGTGTATGAGTGTGTCCATTACTTTGAGTGCAGTATTACCAACAGTGTTAATGGCATTATTGGCACACAGCCAGTTATCCTCTCTCCTCTTTCAGCCCAGACACCTGACTACTTGTCTTTCTGTACAGCCCCTTTCAGATGGTGCAGTCTGCAGATGCTGAGCTGAACTGATCGGCCAACAGAAAATTAACTGTGTTATTACCGTCTGCTACACACAGCAGGGTCCTCTCTATGTTAACAACTTATTTCATGTTTGATAATGTTATGCTAACATTGGCTGGATCTTCTTTGCATACGTGCTGTAAGAGCACCTTCAACGCTTGATTGGTTCACGAAGAGTTACTGTCCTAGTCTCAGTGTTTGTAGCTTAGTAGAAACTATATAAAGGAAGCCAATAAAGGAACACTTTTGGTAAGAGTCTAAAGATACGCAATTTTTGTAAAACTCTAAATCAAGATTAAAGACATCTGTCGCGCTCCATTCACGCCAGTGACTAGGTGAAAGCTTAGTGGCAAACTGGCTAAAAAATCAGTTTCCATCAACTCTAAAAGCTGAAGGTGACCTTTAACTGACACAGCAAATAGTAGAAATGTGTGCGTGAGAACTGGGTGTGGTGTGTGTTACTCTTGAAGACTCAAAGTCAACCAAGATGCAGCAAAATAAAAAAATAAATCTCTCTGCCAGTCATCTCTGGCATCCAGTCAGTTCTCTGGTAATTTAATTGGAAGGCAGGACATCAGTTTGTCCTGGGATATTCTTTGCTCAGAATGAGTCAGTAAAGACGGGAACAGTGATTGGAGGAAATCCAAGAAGATGCATTAAGAGTGAGGTTGCATTACTTGATTTAAAGTGGACACATCTAGAGCCAGATAAAATGACTACGGACAAAACTTCAATGACATGCTCCGGTTTGTCTGCTGGAAGTTTGGCTCAGATCAGACCAGATGTTTCAGCAGAGGCCAAATGACTCAAAAGTGTAGTGAAGCCAAATTTGTTCAAGCTTTTCAGAGATCTGTCTGATCTCAGACTGCCCTGAAGGAAACACCTGAGCTTCACCATAACCTCTGGTGCATTATGCAGTTAAAGTTAGTGTAAAGTTAGTAATAGGGCTGATTCAAGGAGCTCTACTAACATAGTATGATAAATATTTGTACACTGTACATTTTTGTGAACTTAAGGTTTTATTGATACTCTGAATTAGTATCCAGACACGATAAGGGAGCAGCAGGCTGCTGTCCGAGTCTTAAAATGCATGTGAAAATAGATAAGGCAACTAAGCAAGGCAAACAAACCTCACAGCTCCTTGAAAGTTGTTTCCATTGTAATCTGAGCGGTTGAGATTAGGCTCGTGCTGGTACTGGCTTTGCCAGCCTGGCTCCATTTGTACTTTGGACAACAAAAGCATTCTTCACAAGTGATTACGAACAGGTTTATAAAAAGGATTTCACATCTCCAAACCCTGCGCTGAAACACTGGGTCAAATACCAGCTTATTGTTCTTCTGTGGTAGCAGCGGCTACAGATACAAGAAGAAACGACACTCAACAGTAAACTGAACTGGAATAAATAAAACATGTCAGCGTACACCAGGAAGTGAGAGCAGACATATCATGGGCTCTTTTTAACTTGCATAAAAAGTATTTTCCAAAATATTTCCCAATTCGTTTGATTAATGTAACACGCTATTTTGTCTAAATAGAGCTTTCGACTAACTTTCTCGGCAGATGAAGTTGTCATTAAAATTAACATGTTCACATCTTCATTTTTCTGAAAACTCAAAAGGATTTCATATCCAAGTCGTCTACTGAGGAATTCAACTAAATGGACCTCATGATAAGATTGAGTGTAAGATAATTTAAAATAACATAACATAATACATAGAGAAGAGGATGCTGGAGCTCAAGATGTGTAAAAATGGAAACAGGAATAAGGTCCAAATAAAAAGCAGTGGAGAAGGCGGAGAGGAGGGTGAGCTGACAGGAGAGCAAGCAAACAACTATTCTTAGAGGACATTTTGTATTACTGACAATCTGTGTATGTGTCTATGTGTGTGTTTGTGTGTGTGTCCTCCAACTCAAAGCCAGGGCTAAATACAGTACAGCCATGTGAAACTGACTTTGACAACAGACCAACACTAGAAAAACGCTACTAACAATGTTCACACATACAGAGACAAATAAACACAACAACCTGCAGACTTCTGTCAATACAGAGCAGATAACTCCAACCATAATATGTACTTTTTATTTTCCTGGACATCAAAGTCTCTTACTCTAGATCTGCACTGTGTGAAGAGCTAAAATGAGATAGATAAGAAGTTTGGACCAAAATGTAAAAAAAAAAAAAAAAAGAAGTATTTCAACAGGCCGGGACTGTTTGATGTTTTCCCCTCACCTGCTACTGCACGCTGCAAGTGCAACAAGTGTGTGTGTGTGTGTGCGTGCGTGTGTAAGATCTTTTGGAGATAAGGGGATCTATTGATGTTGCTGATGTAAGTGAGACGACAAACACACACAAGCATAAACACGCTGGTCCGAAGTAGGAAACACTCTCCTTTCCTTCCTTTCCTTTCCTTCCTTCTCCTTCTTTTTTGTATGTGGGCCGATCATCAAAAGGTCTCCTCTGTGAACGTATGTGTTTACACAGGGCTGTTTGTTCTGTTCGCACAACATCTGTATGAATGTGCCCAAGTGTACAGTTTCATATGACTGACTGTGCGTGACCACTTGCCTGACTGTGTGCATGTGCTGTCAGTAACGCGGCGCTGACTCATCACCAGTTGACAGTCAGCACTTCATCAAGAGGAAGTCGATTGCTTTCACTTCAGCTGCGCTCGCTGATCTCCAGCGCACAATGTGAAACCTGAACATGAACTACATCTCACTGCACGTCCAAAGCAAGACCCTGACACATGAAAACGCAGATTTTTGAGGAAGACGTCACGCTGAAGTGTGCAGGTCGACCCAAACCGAGACCACAACCACATCACGCTGAAACAACATATGCTGAAGCACATCTTTTCAGTATTGTGCTCTGAGCTGAGGTTTTAAGCTGAACAGAAACACATTACACTTCAAAAACAATAGAGGGAACACATCTGTAGGCTATTTATGTGTCATTGGGGCATTTGTTATGTTGTTGTGCAGATTTAACAAACGGCAAAATACAGCAATGCACATAAGAAATAATTTAAAATATAATAAATTTGGAATAAATAAATAAAAAGAAGATGTGTGCTAGCTCCTTCTGTTGTGGCGTGTGTGGAATTTTTACTCACCAAAAGCCCGTCAAAGCTTCATAAATGTTGTTGAGACGTTGTTTGGTCCAGGCTGCAATACTACACCCTGCAGTCGTACCTGAACACACACAAGGAAGAGTCAAGACACAGCAATTCACCAAAAGGCACACAGACAGACATCCACACAGTGTGTCAGCTTCTACTGTGCATTCAGTCAACAGAGAACATGCGCTTTTACGCGCACAAGCATAAAATAAATCAGTAGTTGCCAGCAGAGCAGAACGCAGACAAACACAAGCAAAACACAGATCCTCTCTCATCTCTCCTGTCACGCTTCCTTTGTGGCAGTAATCTGATCGAGCTGCAGCAGCCAAACACATACTTTGACACACATTTCTTTGCTTAAATAAATGAATGAAAAAATAATCACAGCTCTAGTCAGCTCTATCTTAAGGAAAATTCCAGTTGGATGCAACATCAAATCAAGACTAATATAGTCATGTAAAGTGAATGTAACATCAAATCAAGACTAATATAGTCATGTAAAGTGAATAAAACGGCAAGAGATTGTGTGCTGTTTTTAGCGTTTAGTGTTTTTAGGGATGCAACTATGCAACTTTTAATTATCATTTTATCCTCTGGATTAATTGATAATTTCTTGGTGTATAAAATATCAGAGTAAAACACTAAGAACGTGAGCACACATTTTTATAACCAGAAATCTTTTGGTACTTTTACTTTTTGGAAACTAATTTCCTTTCAGCTGATCAACTTCACAGTTGAGTCTGTTTTTATTTCGGCTACAAATGAAACTGAAGGCTGGTGGCAAACACCCACCAAACACACTCTCATGACATTTAAACGCACCAGAAACCACTGACGATGGAAACACGGATTTCAACAGACATGCACAGAATCCACAACAAGCCCTGTGGTTTTAATCTTCTCTCGGTCACCTTTACAACAACATGCTTCTTCCTGGTTAATTACAACGATGCAGATAAAGGAAATTAAGCTTTTTCCCCCGCTCTTACAAGTGTCCTCAGCTTCCAAACTGCAGCTCTGGGGCCTCCTGTGTTTTTAAACCCGCTGTACCTGCTTCACAGCTTCACAACTGCCCAACACTCAGGACCGGTAATCTTATCCTATATAATTAGAGCAACCTAATTATGCAGCCTGACCTGTTCCAGACTGCAACAACAACAACCCCTGCCTCTCTTCTCTTTTTGTTTTTGACACAGGCCCCCTAGAAACTACTGTTAATGCCTCCCTCTCCTCCTCCTCTCCCCCCTCATCCTCCTCCTCTCTCTGCAGCAGCAACCTGAGATGCTGTGTATTACGCTCGGTGGAGCCGAATAACAGCAGCTAGAAAATGTTTAATATCCGTCCCCTGTCGTCGCCGGTGCTCTAACCGGACACCGCGCTCACCTCTCCGGGTCGTGTCAGCCGCGGGCTCCGTGTTTTTATCCGCTGAGCGCTCGGGCAGTCGCTCGGTTCTGCAGCAGCCTTGTTGCATAGGTTGTCTGTTGCTCCTGCAGCTGAAGGCTGGGCTTTAAATACGCCTTTAAAGGAATATCTGTCGGAAGAAGGGACGTAGCCTGGCTTCCGCCGACGACACTGCTAATTTGCATAAAGAGGAGGAGCCGGGGTTTGCAGTTATTAAAGGGGAATGCCGTAAATTTGTGGGGTTAAGTTAGATATTTAGTACAGTTTTGAGGTAATTGAACTTTGGTTGAGTATGTCTACTCAACTCTACATTCTTCTTTTCTTCCACTACTTTTCAGAGAAAAATTATGTATTTATTTAGTAATTTTATGAGGCTGCTGTCTTGTCCTTTTGAAAAGAGGTTACCAACCTCATTGGATTGAGCTGTTGTTCCAACATTAGGGTTAAATAAGGAGTTGATTACAGATTAAACCGCCTCAACCGGTTGAGGCAGATGACCGCCCACCCTGAGCCTGGTTCTGCTGGAGGTTTCTTCCGTTAAAGGGAGTTTTTCCTCTCCACTGTTGCCTAGTGCTTGCTCAAGTGGGACTGTTGGGTTTTCTACATTATTCTGTATATACTTATATTGTAAAGTGCCTTGAGGTGACTTTCGTTGTGATTTGGCGATATATAAATAAAGTTTTTTTTATTTTAGTAATCACTAGATAAAAATTGTTTAAAAATGATAAAAGCATAAAGCTCTATATCAGCTTCATCAGAAGATGGACATGTAATGATGCAATAGTCACGCCCCTATCATTTCACTTTACGTTGTGCTTTAGAGGCACTTTAGAGGACTGTATTACCAAACAGATTTGCACTATAGGTCAAACTAAGGCTCTGGGGGCCTCTGCTTTCTCCAGTTTTGATGATCCAGCCTTAGACTGAAAAGACCCAGCATAGAAACTAAATAATGAATAAATGTCAAATAGAGATTATAAAAGAAACTACAGAGGAAAAGAAGAAAATAATCACACAACGAAACAGCTCATTAATGTTAATTAATTAAACTATTTTTTTAAACAAATACAACATGATTGCAATCAATATGTACGTATATACATATTGCTTGTGTGTAAAAGCTAAAAACTTTTTACTAATGTTGTTACTCTTGTTGTTTCACTTTTTTTTTTTTTTTACAGGTTTCCTTTACATTCTGTTGATGCATCAGTGCAGTTGTTGTTGCTGTGCAGTAAACCAGCTGCACTGCTGAAATATACCCATACTTAAAGGTCTGGCAGATGTAAAGCACCTCATTAGTGTCCATACCTTCTATAGGCGATGTTCCCTTCCTCCCGGGGTAAAAGCACATCCAACCTGAGCTCTCTGAGTTTCCCTGCAGGTTAGGTCCGGAGATGACAGCTGTAATTTGCTCTTGCAATGTCATCTGACCCTAAAATACTAAGTAAAACAGCATACAAGCACCCTGACTAATCACATGGTTTGGCTGTTAAGGTCTTGTTTGTGGAGGAAATTATAGCGTAACACAGACGAGAATGTGAGGAGACAGAGAGATGCAGAAATGCAGTGTCCTGATATTATAAAAATAACTCCTTTTGTACATCCAGTAGAAGTCAGCTGGGAAAATGCAAACATAGCTTGTGCTATCAATAACTTGGTGAAAGATGGTAAAACAGAGGTGAAAGGAAGATTTAAAACTTGAACATCATCATCTTCTGAAGACATGTGTGATAACAGAACATTAAGAGTGCAACTTTAAAATATCACTGACATATAGTAAATGTAATGACTGTCTGCCCTATAGGGAAACCTGTGTTTTTATGAGCTGCATGAACATGAAACCATAAAAACTGAATATGATGCTGTTATGTAGAGTAGATCTGTGTACATTAGTCCAGAATGAGACATGAGTGTTGTAGGAATTTAACATGTGACTGTTCAGTCACATTGACGAAGAGGCATTCATCTCAGATATTTCTGTCTGGTGATACTGGTGATAATTTTCCACCAACAGCTCCATGATGAGATCAAAATCAACAATGAATTTATCCACACAGTCACTTTCACTGCAGTAAATTTGGGTACTTTATATTTTGACTTAATGGGTGTTGAAATCAAAACAGAACTGCATTAGAGTTGTTGAGAGATTAAATACAGTGCAGGAAGCTCAGTTTGTGGCTTTTTACAACTCTGGAACATCAGCATCACGTGATACACAGTAGAAATACTGCATTCATTTCACTTACTTTACTGCATGTATTTTATTGGCCAACACAGTAACAGCCTCCTACTCACCAAAGTGTATTAATCCACTGCTGGAAATAGTTCCCAGTAATGTTTGCTAAAACTATATTCCCCTGCTGCTTTTGAAGCCACTAAGCTTTTTTTTATTTGTTTATGAGCTGTTTATATTTACGTCTTCATACACAGGGAAGAGAAGTTAAACAATACAGAGGGAAGAAAAAAATTCATGGTTCAGAACTTAAGTTATGTTGTGTTAAAGCGAACCAAAACACCTTTGTTCTTTTTTCACATCCCTTCTTTAACAAGAGTTACTGTTCTGACATTGCTGAGTTTTTCAAATCAGATTTTAGGTTACAGCACAAACAGCAATTGTGTTGTTTTTTTTCCTTCTCTTAAATCCAGACCTTGATCAGATTAGCGGAAAGTGATTAAGAGCTGCAGGAGAAACAAATTCCACTGCTGCCGAGGCATAAGTGGACCTAGAGAGTAAGAGATTAATTTAATAGCTGCTTTTGACTTTATGTAACAAAACAATGTAGAGCACACAGACACGTACAAACATTTGCACAGCTACACATCTATGCACAGTTTCTGAAGCACTGGGAGAGTGTTTCAGTGTGGATTTGATGTGACAACACCTTGAGTGACTAAACAGAGGTCAGAGGTCATACACAGGGCAGAACCCCTGCAGTGACTCAGTGGTTAGCTCAGGGTGGACCCAGTTTGTTCCAGCTTTACATAACTGGGGAGTGGGAGGAGTTCAATAGCTTCTGTATTTGCACTGGAGTTAACTTATAGCTGACAATGACTTCTTTCAAGAACTGAATGCCACTAACTTCCTGGTCCAATCTCTTCAAATATGACGACCCGCTGTTTTTCTGTTATATATAAAATATTTAATTGAATATATTTGGGTTTTCGACTTCTGGAGAGACTTGAAAATGACGGAATGGGCTCTGAGAATTATTATGGACATTTTTAGTACTTGATATAAACTGAAAGACAAAATGTTTGATTGATTGGCTGATAAAATAATAGATTAATTGGTAAAGTAAAATAATTTTTTTTTGCAGACCTGTAATTTAAATAATGTATTTGTTGATCTGTGAAACTGAACTTGAACCCTCACTTTAATGTGAGATCATATAGCGACCTCTTCTGGTGAACTCAAAAAAGTGCAAAATCATTGGTATGAAGCTATAGAAAATTGATTACAGGACTTAGGTCTGGTCTGGATAAAGTATGCATACATACAATAATGTATACCATGCATACAATTGAATGAAGTTTTAAGATCACATTATTTTTCAGTAATTCACAAAAAAATTCAGAAGAACTGTGAAAATGTTAAATTGTGTGTAGAAAAAATTATCTTCTACTTTTCGATCCTTGGGTCAATTGTCTTCTGATTTCTCAGTGAAACTGGTTGAAAACCACAGGCATAGAGAGTAACTCATTGAAAATAAAAACAAGATGACTCCAAACTTCTTTAAAAAAGTGCACTGACTTTATTCATTGTTGGTTAAAATATCTTATTAACAGTCTTAGAGATAATATATTGTGAAGTTTAATATCAAGTCTTACAAAAAGTTTAAAAACTGCAAATATAATGATTTTGAGTTTTTGCATTGTCATGAATTTAGAGTTTACATAAAGAAATATATATTATATTCATGTTCACCAGTTATATACAATGTATAATAAATAATACGCAACAATGTGTATTAATCAAAGTTCAGTTGAATCTTTCACTGAAACTCCCATGACTTCATCTCCAAAATGTAAAAATATTTCTGTGAACCAAAGTGACATCACTGCTAATTATTTCCTAAATATTAAAAGTCACAGAAAGTTGATTCTGGAGACTAAATGTTAAGGTAAGAAAACATCATGTTCTCCATATGTGAAAAATCAATAACATCAGTCCTTCTGTTTCACTTCAACACTACAAATGACAGTAAAACAACAGGTTATAAAACCCTGTAAAATGTACAGAATAACTTGACAAGGACCTACACAATTTCAACCTGTTAAAAATATGTTCCTCTTACTTTCTCACAGATCCTCCTACGATGAAATTGTTCTTGTAGGGAAAAACAATGAGGTAAGTATCTGACCTTATGGGGTTAGTTCTTGTATTGTGTTTTTAACTACTGGAAAAATCCAGTTTATCAGAGCTCTGCAAAACACCTTGCTGCATATCACATCAGTGGTGTGTTATGGGTTTGTTCACATCATCATGTGGCACCTTTCATCATATTTCCCACCGCTCTCCACCTTAGTGTCCATTAAAGCATAACTTCCATCAAAATAAACGTTAATCAGGGCTTTCCCACAGCATTGGTGAAATCTCCAGGCACAGGAGTTTTGTTTTCAGGGTAATTTGACTCATTTGAACTGTAGAGATTTGCGTCAAACTCACAGCTGGAGATGAGGCTCAGTCACACAATTCCCACATAACACAAGTGTGGTCAAACGTATAATGAAACAGGGTCCAGCATAAAATAAGTCATGGTATGACTACACGTTAAATACTAAAAATGTATAAACCTTCAGTAAAGTGAGGCAGAACTTGTTCAACAGAACTTCATTCTTCCCTCTTGATGTCTCCTTCACGTTCCCAAAAAATAAAGTGTTTGTGTTGCAAATCACCACTTCACAGCAGGCAGGAGAAGCTGCTCAGTTGGCGACACTTTATGTAAACTTGTTGACTGACATGTGATTCCTTCACGTCTGTGAGGCAGAGGCAGATCGGGTCTGTGATTTCAATTCCCCCTCTATCACTCCAGTTGCCAAACACACAGATCTTTACTGCTTTTCCCATAGATTCTCAACCTGTTCTAATGACTCACAGCACATCCTGGATTTCTAGTCAGCGAAACCTTCTATTCCACCTTCCAGATAGCGATCTTTCCATCATGTTTGCCAGCTCCACTGAGGACGTACCGATCCTCAGCAGAGCAGAGTGCCTTCACCTTGTCATTGTGGCCATGAAGCTCCTTCAGTACTTGGCGGGTCTCTGTGTCCAGGATGTAAATCTTCCCTTTGGTTGAGCTGCGCCCCACACAACCAACCCACACCTGGAGGATGTGCAAAGAGACAGATAATGTGATTGATTTTATCTCATTGGTGGGGTTGTAATGCATTTCTAGGTGACTTTAAAGGCTGTGTGTTTTCTGTCTAATAACCTGATTTTTAACTTTAATCATGCAGTAACATCCGGTGCAGTCCTGTAGAGTCACGCGATGGAGTGGTTTGGTGTCCTTTATATGCCAAATATACACTTCTCCTGAGTCTATGCAAACACTCCATAGCTCCTCCCTCTGAGACACACACAAGCAAAAAAAACCAAAACACAACATGAAAACAGTCACAGTAAAACAGAAGTCACATGTGGTCGCAGATTAAAAAACACACAAATACAGAAAGAGAAATAGGGCAAACTGCATTTGTTGTACCTCAGGTAACAGCAGCATAGAGCTGAACGTAGTTGTGGAGCCTCTTTGTTGCTCTGGTAGTTTCAGACGATGTTTCAATGAGCCGTTCCTCCACACCTCCATTATACTGTCTCTGGAGCCTGGAGAAAGATAGAGATGGTTTGGTTTCTTCTCTCAACTCCCAGCTTCCCAGTTTGCCCTCTTGTATATGTGAAACTTACAGCACCACAATGTTCCATTACAGCTGTGAACAGACTGCAAACGATCGCAGGACAGGCGAAAATGCTTCTTCACCTGAGTGGTTTAAATCAGAAATCACAGTTGTGAACAATAAATTTCCAAATATTTGTGTGACGAGTTAATGCACAGTAGCCCTGTGCACCTCTCAGCTCCAGTGAGTCATCTAGTAAAGTAAAAAGCTGATCCTTAATTTAACCAAATGAAATCAGTTCTAAAGCTGTAAACATTTAATTCAAGATATTTTATGGCATTTCAACATTTTATAACTGTATATACCATGATGCTTTATGTTGTATTTGACACTGTCATTTAAAGGCTGACCTGTAGCGTTGACACGTCCCACACCATCACGGTTCCCTCTATGCTGCAGGAGTACGCCACCTTCTGGCTGAAGAACAAAGTAAACTTGTAAGAATGTTTCATTCATTTTCATTTGAACACTTAACATGATCCAGAATCATTAGACATTATACATGTCTGTTGGAGGGACTGAAGCTGCCTTTCAGTTCAGCTCAGTTAAATAAAATTTCATTGACAGGCTGGAAAGTACAGCACAAGTGTACAAGTGTTGACGTACTGTACAACGCAATTATACAATTCAAGACAGCATTTAAGTCTCAATAAATTATTAACATGTGCTTATGAACATGCTATTAACAAAAACTAGAATTACGGCATTGCGGTTGTATTCCTCGCTAACCAGTAATGTAGTTTATACTCCAGACTCATATTCCAATAAGTTTATGCACAAGTCCAAGCAAATGTTTGTGCCAGATGTAATGAAATCCCTTCCAGACATTTCTGAGAAATAAAAAAAAATATCATCCACTAAACAATTCTTGTTGTTAATTAATCTCAAAACCAAGTTAGTATTAATGAATATTGTTTATTTTCACTTTAACATGACCTGACATTTGTTTCTAGTTTCTACGGCGAATACATTACTCATCTGGGAGCCATATATATAATGTCTCTGTACTATATATGGTTCAAATTTAAAAGACTGGAAGCAGCAAAATATGTCAAAGTCAGGTCCATCAATACAGAACGTTAAATTCTGTGACAGAATATGATTTATTTTTTAGCTGTGTGACACTGACAGTGTGTTCTGTATGTTTGTGTTACCTGTATTTGTATGTGTCAAGTGCCAGTCCGGTGACCTCCACCCTGTGTTCAGTCAACTGTCTGTTACAGACCAGGGCCACCATGCTGATGATGTAGATAACTGAGTCCGCAGATCCCATCCAGACCTGGTCATTGTTAACTCCCAGCATACAGTTCTAAAAACAGAGAAACAAAAAGACATCTGACACCAAATATACAAACAAACCACATACTTGTTCTAGTATATTCTGCTGTTTAAATCTTAAACTAGTGACAGTAGCTAGTAGCTAAAATAAGTGATCAGCAGGTAATAAGTCAAATAACAAACCGACTAAACTGATTCATTGTTTAAATTATTTTTCCAGCAAACATTTCCAGCCACATAAGTTTTTTTAGCTACTAAATTGTGAGGGTTTTCTACTTTTCTTTGCATTATGTGATAATGAATTGATTGCCTTTGGGCTACTGATGAGACAACACAAACATTAATAGATGTCACCTTGGGCTTTAGGCAGTTGTCACAAACATTTGTGAAACACAGTGCACTAAAACAGCAGAAAACATACACAGTTAATGTCTATTTAATGGTTTTAAAGCTGTCTTTAAATGAAACTACTTTTCACTTCGATTTATTGAGAAAATAACTGTCAGATTGATAAGTAATAAAATAATCATTAATCCTCTTATATGAAGAAAAATGGGGTTGTCTACTCATTATAAAACTTACAACTGGCTATTTTCAAATTCAAGTTCAGCAAATTTATTTGGGCTTGGATTAAACAGAATACTCAGTTTTGTGCAAGAAATTAATTGGGCCATATTTCACTTCTCCACTAGGCGGAGACATTGTTCTAATAAACTGCAGTACGTCGCTACAAACTGTCCTTTTCGCACTATTACATATTATAAGTTTATATTATCCTCTATGTATTTATCTTCAAATTAAACAACACAAACTTTTTGTAGAAAATGCAGCTATTTTCAACAATGTTGCTCAGCCACAAATTAAAAAGAAAACCGAACAACTTTAATCACACTAGGACTTCTATTGTCCTAGAATTTCACTGCAATTTTTAGCTTTACCAGCTGTCACGTTTTATGCAACTACTGTACAAGTAGGAGCACTGTCCAGATGGTTAATACATGACCTGCTAGTGAACTGTGTGCAAACACTGTGGCTGAGCCTAGAGAAAAGCCACACTATCTCTTTGACAACACATTTCATGTGACTGTGACCTGCATGCTTGGAGTAAAAGTCCATGATTAGCACAGTCCTAAGAGGTTCCACAACAGCCTGAATGAGTAATTACTTTTTTTTTTAAGTTTACGGTGCATATACTGTAGCCAAAATGTCTTAACTGGCTTTTTTGTGTAGCTATGTGTCTAAAGGTTTACATTTAACTAATATATCCTTTTTGAAAATCTCCATGTTTGCAAATAGAAAAAAATTACCTGCAGGCTTTGAAGAAATCTCCTTATAGGCTTCTTTAATTCTGATTGTTTATAGGACAATTAACCATATATGCTTCATAAAAAAATAAAGCACCTGAAAATAATGGACTAAAAAAACTGGATGAAACTGGATTCCTGCAGGACACGGTTAAATGCTCCTTTTGCCATTTTCCTTAATTTCTCTTTTGCAACAACATCTAAATCCCTATAGCACAAACCACTCTGGTGTATTTGTGTATAACTTCATACTAGTCCTCTTCTTTTTGTTTTGTTAAATTAAAAATGTTAGAAAATCCCCAAAAAAGTTTGAAAACTTTTAGTACTCGGCCATTTTTGACACTCCTTGCTAGTGAACACATGTCGGAAAATATCAATATCCTGCTCAGTTTATAAACAGCGTCCTGTCTCCTGCATCTCTGTGTTGTGCATTTGTGTTTTGTCATGAAGTCTTGTGTTTCCATGTACATGGCAGTATTTCCTTACCAGTCTTGCATTCCCAACCTGAAAGGTGTGTGTGAGGGACCAGCTGGAAGCATCAAACACCATCACCTTCCCACTGCCCACAGACACCCACAACTGACCTGAAACACACACACGCAGTATTTATCAGTTATTTCTCAACACCTTATCAACCTACAACCGCAAATGTTTACTTTTTCAGAAGGCAAAGAAGAAATATAAATATCACCACCAACTGAAAGCTACTAAAACATTTAATCACTTTATGTGTAGTTACCAAAGCTTAATGAAGCCTTTTTAAAAAACAACTTTTATAGTAATTTGGACGTAGGAAAACAACAGAACTATCACAAACTTCTCAGGAGTGAAGTGAAGTGAGAGTTTTCCAACAGTGACGTTCCAGCACTTCAAATGCAAACACAAAATTTTCTGCAGCCTGCCTCCACCCATGCTTCACCTAACGGTCGGATTTCCTCCAACGTATTCATTGCTATTTAAAAACACCATCAGTGGAAAAAAAAAAAAAAGAAGTAACATCCTGTATTTTATATGCAGAGAAACAGGGAGGGACGGTGGTACATGAGGGGAAGGAGGGAGCTCAGAAAAAGCTTGAAATAGAAAGTGGGTGAAACTGAGAGGGGGGGAGAAAAGAAGGAGTGTGCTGGCCATGTGCCAGGAATTCAATTCGGTGACCTATATTCAAAGTAGAGACAGAGTGAGAGTCAGAGAGAGACAGGCAGGGAGGGTCTGAATAGACAGATTTGTTCTGTTCAGCAACAGAAAACCCAGAGAGCTGGCTGCTATAGAAGAACTGAGTAGTGATTATATATGTGTGGATCTCAGCTTGTGAGTGTGTGTGATGTGTTTTAGTGGTGGGGGTCAGTCTGCCACCAGCCGGGCATCTAAGTGGCCCCAGATGGTCTGTCCACTGAAGGCCATGGCTATGTAGTTCTTTTTAAGATGCTTCCTGACAGTCTTCCTGCCACGTAATGCTCCAGTCTGTCAGCCCCCCCCCAAATAAAATCAAAGCAAACAGTAAACAACTCGTGTGTTTTAAGGTCAGATGTGATGTCTGGGATTTCCATACAGGAGGCACTTTAAAGGAAAGGCCAACATAAAATGTCTTAGTAACGTTTTACGCCACCAAAGCCTCAATCTGAGAGCTCCTTGATGTAGACGCAACATATCTCTGTAACACAACTAAACTCATCTGGTGTTTAAATGATGGTGATGGAGAGAGCTGCGTCAAGTCTCAGTCTCGGCTGGACTGAGATCTAGTCATTGTGAAAACCATATGATTCACATCATTTACATACTTATCAATCCTTTTGGGATTTCCTTAATTTGTCATCAGTCTGTACAGTTCATATCATAAACAGCTCCAGGTGTTTCTAGTTAACAAACAATTTTTTTAACTCTGTACAGAAATAAACTCACTTTGATTATTCACGCACTTCATGACTTATCACACAATGACAAGACTCAAAAAGATGTACAATGTCTTTCCAAACATTTCTAAAAGTATCCATAAATAACAAATTATATTTATTCTCTACACTTTGACTATATTTTCTTTCCTAATTAAAAAAACTACTCCTGGTTCTGCTCTTTCATCATTTCAACATAGTTCTGTAAAGATTGCACAAACCTACAGCTTTTACTATGAGTAATTTCTAAACAAGCTTCTTGCTTTTACACTATTGAAGTTGGAGTGTAGCAGTAAACCAGCCCGTCAAATAAAGGATACATTTGTTGGTCCAAACAAGGCGTTACAATTACAGGTCAAAACAAAAGCAAAAATTTACTGCATCTATTAAAATATTCCCAGAGAGGGTTTGGCATCATAGCTGACATTGACATTTTTGCTATTGTCTTCTATTAAATGGGAACTTCCCACTTAACCTGCTTTCACATGGTTTCCCAGCTCCCACTGGAGAAGCAGCCTTAAGGAGAGGCTTTCCTTACAAAATATTCTTGTTGACGTTTACATTTCATCCGTAAGGGAAACCGGAGAAGGAATTGTTGTTGAAAATCTTTATGTGCTGTTTTATGACAGTCTTTTAATGTTTGAGTGAAACGGATTGAGTGAGAGATAATCACACAGCAAAGTTCGTCTGTGTCTGTGATTGTGAGTTGGTGAATCTCCAGATTAGGAAGCCAAAATCAGTGAATCTCACATGGACCATTCACAGGGAGAGAAAGAGAAACCTGATGCTTGTCATGGCAGTGATAATAAGAACACAAGAGATATTGCTTGGTTACAGGACACCCTCTGGAGCAGAGCAATGAATGAGTGTGTGTGTGTGTGTGTGTGTCTACCTGGTGTGTATAGGAGTACATCTACAGCCTGAGGAGCAGCAAGTTCCAGGGAAGGGTTGATTTTGTGTTTCAGCGTCTCAGCCGTTGTCTTGGGAACCATCATGGGGACTAGAAACAAAAGAGACATAACTAACCTTCACCAGGTGGTGACTTCCCAAACACACACTACAAACCCCACACAGCAATAAAACTAAAACACACAATGCAACTCATGAGTCATTAAGGGACATAAAGAATGAAAATGTGTTTTAAATCAGCTGAAAATGCAGCGTCAGCAACCAAAATGACCCTGTTTACTGCCATCAACGCACACTTACATGTGCTAAAAGTTATGAGAGCATTCCAATGGAAACCTAGAAGTCAAGTTAAATTATTTTTAACCAATCATTGGGCCCCTCAGTGACTATCAGGCACTAGACATTCTCTAGTCCTAAAGCCAAAGCTGCTTTAATTCCTACCAACACACACTTGCTTATTAGGCAAACTTAGTAGAACAGTAAATGGCAATTAAAGTAAACTAGAAAAACATCCTCTACCTTCCATCTTGATGCGGTCAAAGTGCGCCAGCTTGGAAGCAGCGTAGATGGCCTTGCTGCTCTGGAGGCTGCCCACTACTGCATCCATTAACAGAGCATTGGTCAGAGCCTGCTGCATGTATTGGGGGTCCTGGAAAGAAAGTGCTATTTATAGTTATAACAAATTTTACACCTTGCAAAATCTAATTAATCAGTCATTCATCAAAAACAGATGAGTCAACTAACCTAATCTAAATTAATATAGTGAAGAATATTCATTATTGGCCTTCTAAATTACTCATTTTGGGAGAAATAATCCTAAGTAAGAAGAAAATAATGTAATTTACATAGCTGAGAAGCTGGAATAATCACATCTGATATTTAAGCATAAAAATGACTCAAATTAATTGACTAGCAAAAAGTTCTGTCAATCAACTAATCATTTAAACAATAAAACACAATAAAACAGATTGCCACTTCCCTGTCATGTATTTAGCAGTGCTCAAAGAAGAATACTAGTTAAATTTTAAATCTGATGGGGTTTTAAAAGAGCATACTACAGTATATTTTTAATAAGTACTATCAATTTTGCCAATACTGATGCGTATCCATCTTGTCAGACAGGCTGGATGTAAATGTTAAATCATAATACACTGTCTGACTGTGCATAAAGCAAATAAGAGGAATTGAGAAAAATGTGTAACGAGAGAGAAAAAAGGACATCTGGTTTCGCAAAGGAAGTCTTCAGCCTTTGTTCAAGAGTGTGAAATTATGATTTATGGTAACTTATGGTAATTTATGGCGTGCCTAATGAAATTTCAGTCACCCACACAGGTCACGAGAGTTCTCTGTCTCACTCTCTCTCTCTCACACACACACACACAGCAATGAATACTTAGATGAAGGCAAGATATGAGTAAGCAAGACACCAAATTATCTTTGTTTTGTATAAACTTATTTGGCCCTACCCCCTTCATATTATACATCACTTATTCTAAAATAATTTCTTTCATTTAATGGAGC
>JAUMHL010000003.1:9161975-9173960 GCA_032362345.1 Sandelia bainsii
TGTCTAAGATCACACCAAGAAATTTTATTTCATTTACTCTTTCAATATACACATTATCAATACATATTTCTACTTCTGTATTTCTCTTATGATTTTCATATAACATAAATTTTGTTTTACCTCTTCTCAGTTTATTTCTTTATACTGACATACACACACTCTTCAGTTACAGCTTTACCTTGTGTTGGTCAGCCATGTTACGACCAGCCCACATCTCTTTGACCATTAGGTTCCAGAGCTCAGTTTCTGTTTTCAGATTGGCCTCGAACGCCTCCTTCCTTCCTCGAACACGAAGCTTCAGACTGGGGATTCGCAGGAGCAGGAAGGGAGCTGACGACACCTTCACCTCCTAAAGAGAAAGAGATAAACATCAGATCTGCATTACTAAATACGTAGTCTGATGCTGATGCACGGACACATCTTTCAAGCTTTTAAAGAAAGTAAAGTGATGAAAAACACTTTCTTTAACTTTTCCACATGAGAATAATCACCTGACTGAAAAGGCCATACTGTTGACCACTTGTCATCTTTCCTTTTCTCTCACCTCTAAATCTCGGTACTGTGCCACCTCCACATACCCCGGTCGTCCATCGGTCAGCAGGAAGAGCCGTCGTTGAGTCATGGCGATCTTGCCCACACCCCGGCTCGTCTTGACTGAGGAGGACAGCTTGAAGACACACTCGCTGGGTTCAATGTGCTCCAAGACAGATGCAGGCAGGCACACCTGAAAAATCATAGAAGTGTGAGATAAGTGCTATAAATGCTATAAATGTCAGTGCTCTGCATTACTTACATTATCCATATACGGTATGCTAAATTATAAATACATATCTTGAACATACTTAAATAATTTATATGACCACCGGAAAAATTGATAGAGGGCTATTATGCCTATGTTATAAACAAAAAACATATGCAAACCTCCTGCGCCTCAGCCTCAGTCTCCTTCCAGATGGTGTAAAATACTCTGAACAAGTCTGGACCAACCTGCTTCTGATGACCTTCAACAAATACACACAACCTTTCAAAATGAGGATGTTTTGTGGATTTTTGGATATTAATGTATAAGCAGAGACAGATGACTTTTGACACAGATATTTAAAATTTGAATCGTCATTTACCAAGAAATGGTTGACTAAGCAGGCTTTATAGAAACACACAAAACATCTGGTAGCTGACCAGGCTATCCTGTCTCATTCCAATCTCCCAGCATGCCTGCAGTGAGTAGTTGGGGGGGTTGACGTTCTTACTGTATTACAACAATGACTACATACAGTCTTTTCTGTCCCACGTATCCAAGCACCATCACGTACAGACACAGCCCCTGTGTTATGGCCACTGAGCAGTAGTAGTCACAATTAAAAAAAAGATTTTGTATCAAACATGTATTCTGTTTACATATTTATTCAATTTATTTCATTTTATAGTAGGTGTATATAAAATTGTGGAAAATAGGGCATTTTTTATTTATTCTGTTCTATTGATGAGAAAACTGTGAGTTCAGTCTGTATGTCTTTCACCAGGCGAAGTCAGAGGCCGAAACAAAAACTTGCCCACTATATCTAACAAGTCATGAAACTCTTTTTCCAATAACAGAAATTGGAGGGAAAGATAAGATCTCACTTCTTCCTGCTTCCCAGCTCACAAAGTCGCCTAAAACCTCAGCTTATGAAAAACTACCATAGCTGCCCTTTATCTTATAAAAATAAATACCCCTCATTAGTCAGTCCATACTTTTAATGACCCATGTCATTTCCTTGAATCCTTGATACAACAATCTATCCTAGTTCACAGAATTAGGGTCAGGCCACTGTAGGTCTCACACTGACTTGACACTATTTGCTGCTGGCTGCTTGTAATGTTTATAATATGTGAACTGAAGCTCATGTTATAGCTGTATTTAGCTGTGCTCTGAGTGCAGACGTTGTCTAAATGTGTAAAACATTGAACAGTGAAAGAATGGTCATCTGACAGAAAGGATGTTACCGATAAATAAAAGACATGTAGCTATTTTCATCATGATACACAACTCAAAGTTACCACAAGCCACCAGCTAAATGCCTGTAAATGACCACTGGAACTCTGGTTACATAACACCAAACAGCCCTACATGAAAATCACTCTTTCTTCAAGAAGCAGTGAGGTAATCATTAACCTGAGGAATAAATGTTTGCCTGGAAAAAGAGGAAGGAGGGGTGTAGCTGAATGTGCAGCTGAGTGTGTGGGTGCACTCTGAGGCAGTGTAAATACAACACCTCTGTGAGAAAACCTCTGCAGGACAACCTGTTGGGAATGGGAGAATGTCCAACCTGCTCTTATATGTGTACATTTATAGTACATAAAGTACATTATATTACTGTATATTCATAATATAATAACACAACACGTGTACATGCTGTATACTACAGTACTTACCCACAGTTAGAGCATCAAAGAGTCTGTGTATGGTTCCTTGATCTTTTACAATGCCGGACTCCTGCACACATTTCACAAACTCCTCCAGCTGCATGTATTTTTTCGGCAGCTGAAAGCGTTTAACAGCACCTTCCTCATTACTGTCGCTGTTGTGCGCAAGTTCGCGCTCCTGGTCCCTCTTGACACGACTGATGAGCCGCTTGAGTTCTGGCCGTCTGTCCACCTGGGGACAGATTTTGACAATTATTTATTATGTTTTCATGTAGACGGTTTTGCTTTTCTCCACATGATATTTGGTGTGTTGTATACCTCATCTCTCTGATAGTTGATGTCTGACAGATTAAGTTACAAAGAAGGGACAGGACTGTGGTAATTTAAAAGTAGCTTGACCAATGTACAGTGTATCTAGTTCTCTATGATTTACTACAGGCAAGAGCAAATACAAGTCCGTAGCAAAGTTCAATTCAACACAGAGTGCTTACTCGTGACAACTCAAACTGACCTGTAATCGTTCAACTTCTAGCAGTGAGTCAACCAAACACTTAACCATCTGTGAGGGGAAAATATCGGAGTCTGTCTTATAGAGACTCTGGAAGTCCTCCAGTGCATCCAGACGCCTGTTTGACACAGTGTTTACCAAACCACGCAGGTAGTGGTACCTGGTCAAAGACAGAGAGGAGTTGGGTTAGGCCTATTGCACAGAAGTCAAGCTTCCTTGAGACTTATATATTCTGTGTAGGATATTGTATAATATATACTAAATTAAAAGTTTTAGGTCTGTATCAATGATCTAAACCAGAAAATTATTTTAATTTTGTTAAATCTGACAAATTTTGTTTGTTAATTTGTCAAATTAAGCTTAATATCACATATACACAGACAAAAACATATGATAATGAGAAATGAAATATGAAAAACTATTCAAGATCATTCAGCTATTGTTAGCAAAAATTATAAAATAATTTCCTCTGTACAAAAACTGTTTTCAACACAGATTTTAGTTTCTGTTGTCCTCAGCACCTGGCCAACAGAGAGGATTCATCAGGTGGTGTAGCATTAATGGCCCTCCCCAGTGAAGCCACCATGTCAGAATAGTAGTTCTGGACATAATGATAAGCCAAAGGAGGGGGAAATTCCGGGAGACGGAAAACCTTCACCGCATCCTGAGGAAATTTCAACCCTGAAAGAAGACAAAAGAAATGTAACATAAATTGACTTTTAATCTACTCTATCCAGCTGCTTTTCCTCTGTTGGTACTGACCAATATCAGGAGTCATCTTTCTGAGAGAGGCAGGTCTTTTGAGGCTGATGGTTGTGATAATGTCACTGACAGGTTGCTCCAGGTTGGGCAGGCTGGCACCAAGCCTCTTGCTCAGCCTGTCATCAGGGCTGGTGTAGCCGCGGTAGCCAGCTCTGTACAGATCAGACACGGGAGGACGTCGAGGAGAGTCCGTCATTGCACGATTCCTGCAGAACGAGGACAAAGACGCAGATTTTGAGGTTGAGGCTAATATTGAAAATGGGGAAAAGATCTCTTACTGTTGATTTAAATTATGGTCCAAATCAATATTTATAGTATGACATTCAGGCAAGAAACATTTTATTTATGGGTGGCATACAGAACAATAAACCCAGGTATCTTATGTGAAACAATTATCTTACTGCAGAGACAGAGACAAGTTATGCAATCCAGTCATTCACAATAATAGCGATAATGATTGTTCACAGAGTTTTTTTTACCTCTACCTTGTTTAACAAGTAAAACACCTTTAAGTCAGCTCTGGAATCTCTGGCAGTGTTTGAGAGGAGAAAGCACAGGAAGTAGCTACTGGAAGTGATTATTCATTTGTAAATGCACACTGTGAAAGTCTGACACTTGTTTTGTTGTTGTTTACATGTGTCATGTAAAGTGTAAGAAACCAGAGTTCTCACATACTGTGGGGATTTGGTTATTAACAAAATATACATTTATTTAAACTGTGCACCAAACTGCTATTATGTTACTTCTGTTTACTTCTGTCCTCTCAATCATGCTTTGCTAATTACCTGTATGACATCATATAGGCATCATACCTGTATGCATTGTTATGCATGTTCTGCTCCATGCGGCTGAAGGAGTCCCATTTCCTGTTAAGCCTGTCTCGCAGGAATGAGTGGAAGATATGAGTCTCTAATACCTGGGAACAACACCAAAGAGAAGCAAGCAGCCCAGAAAGTCAGAGTTTGTGTGTGTTAGTGTGAACACTCTACCATATGCTGTGTTTGCAAATGTGTGAGGGTACCTTTTCGTAAAACGGCTGGTCTGCTGGCTCCCTGGTTCTCAGAAACTCCTCGCTGTTAAAAACTCTATGTTCATGGCTTAAAAAGTCCTGGACGCCTCTAACAGAGTGACAAGCAGGAACACATAGACAAAAAAAAGAGAAAGAGATGCAGAATGATAAAAACTATTTTATTTGGACTCTGAAATTATTCTAAAACGTGTTAATATCTTACGCACCTATTCTCGTATTATTTCTAAGTCTCTTGAAGAAGAGCCCTACCTGAAGATATTGACCACTAGTTCCAGAGTAATGTTTTGAATCTGTGTGTTCAGTCGTCTCTGCCAGTCCCTGCGCTGGCATCGCAGGGCATTGGCATCAGTGGCCACTCCAAGATGACACAGCTCCAAGTCATAATGAAGCTGGAGACACTCTGCCCTGCGCACACACACACGCACACACACAGTATGTAAGATTTATGTAGTCAAGCCTTCACTAAGTTAAGCTGTGTTGCATTTGTAATTTGATTTAGCAGGTACTCAGTGAATTGTAGATTCCAACTGATACAAGCTGAGGGACCATTACAGATTAAACTATTAAAATTATTTCTAATACATATACATTCTGGTTGAGCACAGCTATGAGTTGCTTCTGGGCATCTGTGTATTTAAGACTTTTATTTTACAGAATTACTCTATCAAAAAATAGATCACCAACATTTACAGCCAACAGTCTACTTTTACACTTTGGTATATGTGTTACCTTGATATAAAACTCTCAGCTGCAGCCAAGGGAATAGCTGGCAGGTCCACTGTTTCAGACCATGATGACTGAATGATGCCATTATCAATATTTACCAGAATTAGGTCCTCTGTCTCCTGTGCACAAACATAGACACATGTACACATAGAGGCATTTATTTGAGGTACAATGGGCACATATCATTACTACACAGCACTATACTGTGCCCTGCTGTGTTGGACTAACATTCAGCTACGGACCCACACTGAATGAAGATGTTATTGTTAAATTCTGAATGTGAAAAAATTGAAAGATTAGCCAATACATTACAGAGCAGTGTTAAACTAATATTTGGTTATCTATTAGCAAGCTCCTGATTCCTGCATAAGACAGCAAACACGGCAAAGATGTAGGTGAAGGGAGGTGCACGAAGCAGGGAGAGATGGAAAGACTGCAGAGGTTCGCTTTCAAGCTCATGTTACTGCTTGCCTAATTTTCAGAAGACAGCTACTGCAGCCTTAAATAAGCAAAGGTTCCAAGCATAATCAGAATTTCTCATCCTTAGTTTCAACATTTGTCAAAATCTCAAAATACCAAACTTTGCTCCCATAATCTTGGACAAGAAAGTTGAACTTAGTCAGATTTTTCTGTGTGAGCTGACAAAACGCAAAGAAGGCCAAAAGTGTAATCCACGATAATGATAACAAAACAATATGCTGGAGTTTAAACAGAGATAGTGATGTGGGTGTACTTACTGCAGCAACCTCTTCGTAATGACTGATGTGACAGCCCATCAGGAAGGCAGTAGGGGCCATGAGGAAGTCCAACATTCCTCCAGCCAAGACAGGAACATAGGGCTGCTGCCAGGACAGAGGCTGAAAGAGCGGTCAGCACAGCAGAAGGTAGATGAAAAGAGCGAACAAAAGAGACACTGGATGAAGTTTTAGAATAATTCTTGAAATAAAAAAACAGCATTAATGCCAAAATTCAATACTGTAAGAATGGAGTTCCTATTTCTAACACCTGATGTTCCCTGCGCTAACCTGCAGGCAAAGCAGCAAACTCTCTGCAACCAAAGTGAGTCTGGCCCAATCAGATGAGAAGAAAACCATCCTTTGTTCTTGGAGGAGGCAGGACAGCACCTAGAGGTGAGAAAGCCTCCTGAGTGTTAACTAATCTTAAGATTTTTTTCATCACAGAATATCTTCTTCATCCTGTCTTAATAAGCTTTTAATACCAGCCTCTTTTCTGCAGTACCTGAAGAAGTGTTCTGTGTGTGAAACAGAGGAAAGGCAGATGCAGGTCGATGTCAATAACAGGACTGTCCTGATCCTCCCTGGACGGAAGAACCACCTGAATAGGACGAAGGCTGAAGGACTAACACACAGAAAGACACACAAATATTGTGAGTAGTGTGAGGATCAAAGAGAAAAGAAAACAGACGGACAGAGGAAGCTTGACAGTGGGAGAAGAATCAAGGAAAGTCAACATCGAGAAAACAGCGTTTTTTTTTACCACATGTAGCTGTCCAGGAGGTGGTAAGGGCACCAAAGACAACTTGGCTGAAAACTCCTTGATTGTCTCCTCAAAGTCAGCTTGTCTAGCAGGCCGTAAGTGGACCAGGAGACTGAGAGTGTGGGCATAAGAAACAAAGTAAGCGATATAAAGAAGAGGTTTCGCATTACAAAAGGCAAAGCTGTGTCATTAATCATCCCTTATACAAGTATTTTAATAATATTATTACCATGACAAACAGTCTCTCAGAGCATTGTAGTAAGGAAACTTGGAGATAACACACACAGCAAAGGGTGTGTAGAGACGGGACTTTGATGAATTCCACCTATGGCCATTCTGCACAACACCTTCCAGACAGGTCTGAGAGATCAGATAATTAATGAGAAACAACTTTCTGCATTTTCTGGATTGTGTTTGAGCGTGTGTGTGTGTGTGTGTGTGTGTGTTTGTACCTGTACAGCTCTGTAGTACTGCACAATGACTCCATGAGTTCGGTTCCCAAAGAGGTCAGTAAAAACCAGGAAGTGATAATTGTCTTCTTTCTGTTCATTGGCTAACTGAAGACCACCTATGAAAACCAAGAAGTCTGTCATGTGAGGGCATCACCAATGCTGAACTAATACTATACCATATAACCAATACTCTTTTTAGAAAGAGTGAGGGGAGTGGAGCTGACATGTCTGCCACTGGAGACAGCAATATCTAAACAGTGCTTCTCGAGGTCTCTGATTAAGGGTATGACAATGTCCAATAATGCAAGGTTTACCACTAAACACTGGAACCAGGTTGATCCCGTGGACCACCAGCAACATAACAACATAATCAATTGACTGATCTCTTGATTTCAATTATCATTGTGCCAGCTTTGCATAATGTTTATCCCCAACCATAGCGCACCAAGACAGAGATTCCTCACAACATGTTATTATCTAGTTGGATCAATTGCTATCAAAGCTTGCCATGAAATCTGACATAATGACGAAGACAACCAGCACAGCAGGTTGCCAGGCAAAAGAAAACTATGTTATTAGAGATACACTTGTTTTTCTTGACTGTCTAGTGTGCTCATAAAAAGAACAGATGTGTGTTTTTCATCTCAGCGGTGCAACTGTGTAGTTGAATTGAAAACACAATACTGAAGTGTGTCACAAAAGAAACACACTATACCAGGGAAACAAAGCTGAGGCAAGGCAATGAGGTCAAGATCCTTTGGAACACTGATGTCCTCTGTGGCCGAGGACACTTCAGCATGATTGGCTGTATCTCCATTAGATATTGTCTCTGCGGCACGATCTCGCCTTTTCTACAAACAAGTACAAAATCAATTAATTTGTAATTTATTTTTGAAGCAGATCATACACAGATGACTTCTAAATGTTCCCAAACCAATATCCACATTTAAGGTGATGCGATGACCAGTCACAAAACAGAAACAATAACAATTAAAAATTTCAAATAATAATTTTAAAATAATGTTCCAATAACTATAGGATAACTTCCTAGAGGTTCAAACAAGAAATGTATCTTTATCATTTCAAACCTTCTTGATGAAGCTCTTCCTACGCGGGACACGGCTGAAAGCTGGACCAATAGCATTGTTCTCCTTGGAAACAAAGGGTGGGGCATGGACCTGTAATACCTCCGCTTCCAGCTGGAGGCGGTCATCTAACTTGTTCTGCTGATGAAGCTGCAACAGAGTTCCGGGGTTGAAATCTAAGCTGCAGTGCATTATCAACTCAGTTACTTTCAGAAAAAATGTTAAAGTCGGTGTTAAAATGAAGCTGTGTTAAATAAATGCATGAGTATAAGCAGAGGAAAGTCTGCCTGTATAGATCTAAGCTGGGACTACATGCTGTTGAATACCTTTTACATGTAGCATTAGCATCTCTTGCTGTTCTTGCTGTGGAGATGAACTTCCTAGGCAATAAAGTTGTGTTCAAGATTATCTGATAGCAGTAGTCTCCACTGTTGGGAACCTAGCTGACATTTTGTGGACCCAATTTGACTTACTGAACAGTAAATATCATGTGCACTTCCAAGATATTAGGATCCATGTTGACTAATATACAGAAACGTTACAGTACTGAGAAATTATTCAGTGATTCAGATTCAAATACCTCTGGTGTTCCTTAAATATCAATAATCAAGAGTGTACAGTATGTCGACACCAGAAGCATGCAAAGTGTAACTGCTGCCAGTGTTTGTTTCTTTACAAACTCGGTGAGACTACTTTAATTTGACAGTGTGCAGGATTTTGCTGGTGCTTGTTTGTTTGTTTACCTGTAATACATCTCGAAGTTTATCACTGGGGGCTCCGACCACTACACATGCCTCCAGCAGTCCAGACGGGAGTTCTGCCATCACATCCAAGCACACACTGTTGCTAGAAAAACACACACAATTTGCATTTCAATTATTTATATACACATACACTGCATTATACATTTGATTGACACAACAAAATATACTGTAAGACAGGTATGTCCAAAGTCCAGCCCGGCTTCGGTTTTAAAATGTATTATTTATGGCCCGGGACAGACTGGGATTACAAAAATCAGCCCTTGCATTTTGGCCCAGACCAGCCCCACATATTCAGTCACGCTGGTAAGGAGTTGCGGTCTGACACCAGAGTTCTGGGTTCGCATCCCGGCCGTGGCAGACAGGTACATCATCATTCATACAACTGCACACCAGCATAGAGACAGGGGCAGACAAATGTTTTTCATTTGTTCACTCCTGTGAGGCTTAGATTTGGTTACAATGCCTTTTAAAATGATAATTGTGACAATGAAAATAAAATTGTTATAAAACAGTGCATATGTACTACTACTGTAAAAAAATGTCTGAAGGGACCATTGGCCCCCGGGACACTTCACATTATCAAATCTGGCCCTAGTTTGGACACCCCTGCTGAGCTCTGTTACCCGCTGCTCTTTTCTCTCTCCTCTTTCTACTCACTCCAACCGCAGATTACCGCTCACCCCGAGCCTGATTCTGCTGGAGGTTTTTTTCCATTAAAGGGAGTTTTTCCTCACCACTCTTGCCTAGTGCTGCTCAAGTGGGACTGTTTTCTGCATTATTCTGTATATATTATACTATTGTGTAAGGTCTTAAACCTTACACTGTAAAGTGCCTTGAGATGACTTATGTTGTGATTTGGCGCTATATAAATAAAGTTGAATTGAATTGAATTAAGATAACAACAACAACAAAAGAACAACTGTTATACAGGATTTAAAGGATTTTCCCATTACAGTGAATCTTGCATTTCCATCTATTTATTTTATCTAGACAGATTCTCAGACTATCGTGATATATCTCGATTTTGACACATAATTCACCCAACGTTATTACAGTATAAAGAGTCATTAGTATAACTAGATAACATGTTTGGGGACAAAGCCAGAGGAAGCTTTGGTGAGGTCTGGACTATTTCATATTTTCACCATGGTGAATGTTTAGCATTCGTAGCAAGAAGGAAGGTCTTGGGTTCGTACATGCCATCCCCTGTGGGTCCTTTCAGTGTGAAGTTTGCATGTTGTCCCCATGCTTGCAATTAAAACCATGAGAATATTTGTTCCTACTTACTGTAAGATATTACACACACACCATAACACCAACAAATCTATCCTACCGCAACTTCCTCCAGATGCATGCATACATTACACACCCAATCAAACTCACATGCGCACACACTGACACACTGAGACACACACATAGTGGATCTATAAACATTCAGCTCACACACAGCAGATGCTGGGGTTTGGGGATGGGTGCAGCAAACCACTTTTGTCAACAGCGTCAAAACCACAGAATGGAAACCAAATAAATGTAAATGTAACTACATGAACGTGAACAAAGAGGAAAATGCTAAGGCAACACTTGTTGAGCAAGTCCTTGAGAAACACTACTACTTCTGAGAACCAAAAAAGAACACAGAGAAAACCGAAAAAAAGAAGAATCCTTTCTATTAATTATATACAATAGGATATTGTTAAGATAGTATACACAAGACAAAGTAATCCTGCAGTTATGTTTAGGCAGATTCTTTTTTATTTAGGTGTTTTTGGCCAAGTCATACACCTGATCTGAAATACAAAAAGCCACATGCTTCCCATGTTCCCCCTGGCAACTGCAAAAGTGCATCTGGGGGTACACATACCCTTGTCCAGACATCATCAACACAGAGTCCATATGAATCAGCGTATATATATATATCTACCTGACTATCTGTGGCAGAGAAATCAAAGAAAAAAACATATGAATTGCATTAGCTGGACTAGAGGCTCCTTCTCTCTTTTTCTTATTTTTTACCATCTGTTTTGTCATTTTCTCTTCTTTTTCCACCTTTGACATGCTTGCTTGCATGCTCTCTCTCTCTCTCAGTCTCCAGGCCATTTCGGCCTCTGACTAAACACCCTGCTGTGTCACGGAAACACAAACACTTAAGTCACTTATTCCTGAAAACCCCTAATTTTGTAAACCCTTTGTGTATGTGTGTGTGGTTATAAACTCAAAAAAGTCCAACATAGGTCTTTTAGAACTTAGATCTTACACACAAACTGTCAGGCTCTTTGACACACGCAGAAACATTTAACAAAATGCAGCTGTCATGAATGTGAGACTAAGACAGACAAACGTTTTGAAGTTGTGTGCCTTCCAGAACAGAATCAGTCCTCCATTTACATTTGCTTCACTACAAAAACACTGAGTGGAATAACTCTGTGCTCAGAGCTTCAGTATATTACATCTGAAATGAAATAATGCATCACACATTACATTTCACTTACATTGATACCACAAAACTACTGTAAAACATCTTAATATACAGCTCTGGAAAAAATTAAGAGACCACTGCAAAATTATTAGTTTCTCTGATTTTGCCATTTAAAGGTATATGTTTGAGTAAACATTTTTGTTTTATTCTATAAACTACTGACGGCATAACTCCCAAATTCCAAATACAAATATTGTCATTTAGATATCTGTGAAGATTCTCAGTCATCCAGGTCATGGTTATCTCAAAAAAAACGGTTTTTAATGGCAACTGGACTTG
>JAUMHL010000003.1:9174345-9203644 GCA_032362345.1 Sandelia bainsii
GCCGTGATCGTATAGTGGTTAGTACTCTGCGTTGTGGCCGCAGCAACCCCGGTTCGAATCCGGGTCACGGCAGGACGTTTTAAAATGGGGATAAAGAAATAGGAATACTTTGGTTTCAGCCAAATGCGTGGAGAAAGAGCATTGAAAACATGCAAACAACATCATCTGATTGATTTGCTCATCTTACATTAATGGAACAGTATTCGTGGAGTATCGCAACCTCTTCTCCAAAACTTTGTGCTGAGATCACAGACATTCAAAAATATTGTCGTGTAAGCCTCTATGCCTTACTCTCCACAGTCAGACAGAAAGACGTCCTCTTCGGGCATAGTTGAAACAGAACTATCACCTCGCGTTGCCAAAAACCAAATGTAACCTTTATAAAGGTCATAGAGTACAAAAATGACTTACCTAGAAGTAAATAAATTAAACTATAAATTGATAAACATAAGTATATATAAAAGAATATATAATATATAATACAATGTTTGTGCAGCAGTAGAGTAACACAAAGACACGGGCAATACTAAACATGTCTTGGTTCATTGGTTCCATTTAGGCTTGGAATCAGTGGGTGTAGGCTTAATAACAAATGCACCGCTCTGTATTAAAACAATGAAGTTCAACAAGTAACTGGCAACTGTTTGATTTAGTATTCACCTTAAGCTTCAGTGACTTGCAACACTTTCATGGACCGTCCGCCGTGATCGTATAGTGGTTAGTACTCTGCGTTGTGGCCGCAGCAACCCCGGTTCGAATCCGGGTCACGGCACAGTACCAATGCTTTTAAAGTAAATCAAAGAGAGTCACATAACACATGACGACACGCATTCATTTATCTCTAGAGAGAAGAAATCATAGGCACGGCTCCTATCTGTACACTGTGTAGCAGCCTAACAAAACGTATGCCACGTTAATGACAATGCACTTCAACTGTGTTTTAATTATTACAGCAACTTATTTGAAAAGAGAAGTAGGATAAAAGAGTAGAGTGTTAGTCATCACTGTTGCCTTCCACCACCGCTGCAGCCCTATGTGTATAACCCATTTGAGGTCCGTATAGGTACATTTCAATACTGTGAAGTGTTAAAGCAAAGATAAATCTTGTGTATGAGATGCAGAACATATTTAGACGGCGGGTAATTTATCATTATAAATCCTAACATATTAATTCTGTCACGCAGCTATGTGGTTACTGGCAGAACTGAAAATTAGCTCTACTTACTTACTCTATAAATAGGCAAATATCGCATCTCTTTTTAGTGTTTATTTTCAACAACGTTTATTGCGTTGAAAATGCGAAATAGTTGTGCCAGTCTGTCAGAGGATCACCTGATCAGATCAACCGTGATCGTATAGCGGTTCGTACTCTGCGTTGTGGCCGCAGCAACCCCGGTTCGAATCCGGGTCACGGCAGGATGCTTTAAAACGCAGACGGCTAAAATGAGGCTTTAGACACGTTTTAAATTATTATATATAATCCCCGCCACTGAGAGTCAAATATAATGAGCTTTTGTGGACATACCCAGACTTACTAAAGACTATAGGATTCACCCAGGACCATAAAATAACAACATAAACCCTTAAAACAAATGAAAGCTCATAACGTCGGGCAACTCAAGTTTACTGCAATGAGAATTTGTGATCGCTAGGTGTCATGTTTGAGCCAGTACACAGAGACGAGAAGCACAAACTGTGTAAATCTGTGTTCCTTTGAAGAAAAGCAGCATGTCTGTCTAACTGCAGGCTACATGTGTGAGCTTTTATTTATAATTCAGCAGGCTTTGACTGATAGAGCTACATAAAAATGAGGTAGTAGTATTTCAGAGGAGTTGGCTACTGTTTTCATCTGTCTGGGGCAGTTAAAGTTGTTATAGCGGGGGTCAATTGATACAAACCTGTTTAACACAAACTGTGTGATAAGTACTCTAGTAGTGCTAGTAGTGGTGTTTGTCAGTAGTGGAACAGAAGTAAAGTTACTCAGATACTGTAGCCTACTTTTGTGGTTTTTGTACTTGTGTATTCCTATTTTTTACAACTCTAAATTCAGGCCTATATTCATATAAGTATATATATTGCAATTCTATATAATCTTGTTGTATTACTACGTATATTTCTATGGTATTGCTACTTTTAACTAGATGAAATATTTTATGTATCTTATTTAATATCTCATTAAACTCCTGCTGTTTGTCAGGGATACATAAGAAATATTCACATTTACTGAAGTACCAATACCACAGTGCATAACTACTCTGTTACAAGTAAAAGGTCTGCATTCATGGTTATAGTACAAGTGCAGAATGACTCTTGCTCAGAATTATGTATAGGCTATTTTATTAATGGATTTTAATTATTGATGCATTCATGTGTGCATCTCTTCAATGTTGCAGCTAAAGGTGGAACTAATTTTAATTATCTTGTGTATTCCTTAAAGCTCTAATATGCAAGGTTTGTGAATCAGTTAGGGCAACTTGAGACAGGAAAGCAATTATTTATTCTGGGTAAAGTTAACTAAAAGGCCACATTCACACACATTTGCACCTAGAAGCTCTCCAACAGTACAACCACAGTCTGACCTGCTGGCCACTGAGCAGCTCCACTCGAGCCTTGCTCAAGGGCACAACAGTGGTCTTAATGAGAGAGGGGCAAACACTGCTTCATCACCTGTCCATGGACAAATTATGAAACAAAATAAAAACCTGGTCACACACTGGCAAAAGACAACCCACCCCTCCTATAGAGGACCCAGTCATTTTGTCTCTAGTTGTACTTGTACTTAGGTAAAGTACAAGTACTTCAAAGTTGTCCTTTACTTAGTTCCTTTCCCCACTGGGAGTAGATAGTTTAGTATGCACGCATCCATTCATTCATGGGCTGCTGTTTGCTGTGCCCCGGGCAAGGCTTTCCTCACAGGGAGTAGTTTGGTCTCCCTCTCTCCCTCCCTCTCTCCCTCCCTCACCGCAGGCAGCAGCCATATTGGAATGCTGGATGTGGAGAGAGGGGGAAGCAGGAACAGGCGACGTGAGAGGGGGAGAGAGCAGGGGAGAGCAGGGGAGATAGGAGCGAAAAAAACATTATTCATAAGTACTCCCAGCTACAATAACATAGGATTTACACACTGTTAACATCTTCTCACGCCTGTAAAGTCAACACAAACCTCTCGGACGCCTCCCGGAACAAGTCAGCGTAAGTGTTGTTGTGTTTTTTGGGGATTATTTCACGAGAATCACGGGGATGCGGTTAACGTTCGTCCTGGCTGCCGTTAGCTGCTTCCTCTCTTAAATATGTGACCCTGTTTGTCTTTTTTTTTTTTTTTTAAACTTTACACTAACTGGAAAATATCGGGCACACGTATCTTAGCTTTACAGCACCGTAACCAGGAGCGAGTTCTTTTCTCTCTCAGTAACTTGGAGCAGTTGAAGAGTAGTGACCCACTGCCACTAAACTCCACAGTCACATGTGGTTAATGTGGAGGAACATTAAGGCTAACCTGCGGTAAATACGTGTACAGGATTAACCTACATTTTGCTCCTAAGTCTCTGTTTCAGTTTGTTTGTTTGTTTTTCAAACAACGCTACGTAACAAATTTGCTAGTACCGTGATTTATCTCCAGAACAAACTGAACTTGCTGAACTCTTCCTTTCTGTCTTTATGGACTAGTTATGTTTACTTTAACACTTTCATAACCCCAGCTAGCTAACTGACCCAGTTATGTTGGGTTATTCACTACACGACTGTGTACATTAGTCAGGTATATTAGGATATATGATGTACCTGCACACACTTCTCTCTTTCTGCTGTTATTAATATGCTCGTATAGTTGATCAGGTGCAAATGGTGCACTGCCACATGTTTAGTTTTCATCTTAGTCTAGTCTTAAAATTAGACCTGAAACCGATCCACAGAAAATTAGAGGCTCATTTGTTCAACTGTTATTAATTTCAGCTCGAGCTAGCTAAATACATACTGCTTCTAGCTCTTTAAATGTAATGATTTGCTGCTTTACACTATTATTTAGTTCTTTATTGAATATTTTGGGGTTTCAGTCTGTTGGTCATACAAAACAAGACACCTGAAGACGTTGTTGTTAAGTAAACAACTATTTGACTGATTGAATCAATTAAAAACATGTCTTCTGCCTATGAGATAACATACTGTAAACAACCTGAAATTACTGGTGCAGTACACTTAATAGCAACTTAAAGTCTTGTCCATAAAGATCTGGTTTAACAACCAGTTTTATCTTAATGTAATATAGACAATATATATATATATATATATGTGTATGTCAGCATACGTATAAGTTCAAAGTTGTTGGCAAATGCAGCTTAATCTTCACAGAAATTTGCTCAATGTTCTGCAAGTGCTGTTGGACTGAGCCTGATTTCCCTCTACTTCATATTTCAGATGCAGATCTCATTGAATGGATTGATTGATTGATTGATTGGATTTGACTATACACAGCAGTGCAGTACACAGTAAAAAGATGCAGTAAAAGGTTCTACATACAACATTACATAGCTGTGCTAATAAAAAAAACAAACCCCACACCCAGCTCAACTAACTAATCTACAAACTAAACAGAAGGACTACCCTACACAGTAGGACAGTTCAAAAGGTGCATGTGTGCAGGTCTGTGTAATAACAACACAAAGGACAAGTAACAGTATAGTGCCGACTAGTACTGCATCTTGTGCAAATCCGACAAGGCAAGAGGTAGTCGTTTGTGCAGTTCCGCATCTGTATGGAATGATGTTACCTGAATAATAGCTTTTGTCGGGATGACGTCCTGTAGCCACTACTTCCTACATCGTAACAAGACAAAGTTTTAATGCTTTGTCTCACACATTTCTAGTTCAAAACACATTATACTAAATGCTTTCAGCTATAAAAACCAAATATTCTCACAAAATATTATTTTAAATGTATTTGTTTAGAAATGATGCCACCATAGCTGCTTTCTACAGGTTTTAGATTAAATTTCTGAATTAGCAAACCAGCAGGCAATTGGTTTATCCACTTGAGTTTGTGTTGAGTTTGTGTTTATTTCCTCTATGGCTGCATTCATTCAGCTCACTTAGGATGAGTATTACACCATATGAAAAGTGATATTTGATTGCAGATTTCTTTGGGCAGTGATCACCTTTTTTTATATTTAGCACTCAGCCTGTAAGCATGTTTATTATGAAAATAGTGTGATTTCATTTAACTTTATCCCATTCATGTGTTATTTGAACCATCTAGTCAAATACAGCAGGCTACTCATTGGCACCTAATTTGGCATCAAAAGACAAAAAAGAAAGCAGTGTAATTCATTATTGCGAGTAAAACGTATCATTACCTTCTGTGTGTAAAACAAGTGTAAAACAAGAATTGTTTTGCTTCAATCTCTGGCATTGGAAAATTTCTTTGTATGGACCATCTACTTTTTTGTTTAGGTATATCTTTGTAGTACTTTAGAAATGTTTATTTAGTATGCTTTGATGACCGTAAGCTGTTTGGAGGGAATGAATAGGCTTCACAGAGAGCAGAGAAAATATCTACACCTTTCTGACTCCACTCTTTATGTGGCTGATCTACAGCAGACTAATACAGGCGTGTGTGTGTGTCTGTGTGTAAATTGCAGAGCAGTGCAGGAGGCCTGTATTTATAGAAACACTTGACTACACTCCGAGATCTTACAGGAGCAGTCCACTACACTGCACAGAAGGCAACTATTTGTATTCAGGTTCTTGTCTTGTTGTGCTCTGTTTTGTTTCATTTGTTAATTTCTTTACTTTTCTGCTCGGTGCAGTTATCTGCTCTTTATTCTTCTCATGTTTTTGAGTGTATTTTTGGCAGACAGGCAGACAGTGACAAACTCTGTTAAAAGAGAAGAAGGTAATAAAGCAGCAGTCTTGTGTGAGTAGATTGCAGTATTCGGTGTGACTCATAATGACTCTTAACGAGTGATATTAATCAATGCAGACCCATACTGTTTGTTTGGAGAGTGTGTGTGTGTGTGTGTGTCATGAGGAATTCATGATACCAAATGAAGTAATTTGTCAGGGGTGAGGGGGCAGTTCTGCTCGCTTCTTCTGTTTCTGCAGTTTTCTGCACTTTTAAATAATTTTTTTGCTGTTTTCCTAGCAAACTCAGTTTTTCCAGTGATTTTCCACTGTGCAAATACATGCAGGTGTGAGCAGGTTTAAGTTGTTTTCTCATGTCCTGCACAAATGTATGAATGCTATTTGCAAACTAAACTCAGGAAGGAAAAACCATGAATGAGCAGTTGAACTGACCAACTGGGATTTTTTGTTTTGCACAAGTAACTTAATATGTATGTTTAATTTTGAGTGTGTATACATGTGTGTGTGTGTGTTTGAGCTGACACGCATGTGAATCTATGTGTCCTGAATTTGTAAATTAAACTAAATTCTATCTTACATTGAACTAATTCCTCTGTATGCTCTCACATGTGGTTTCAGCTGTGAAGGAAAAGTAGTGTGTATTTGTGTGTGTGTGTGTGTGTGTGTGTGTGTTTGGAGACAAGAGGCAGAATGAAGGTCCATTCCCTTTGCTTGTGGGTTGGTTGCATTCAGGAAGCAGCCCCCACACCCCTCCACACACACACACACACACACACACACACACACACACAGTGCAGTTACTGTACATCCTAAAACATGCTGTGTCCCTCAGGAGCTCAAAGGAAAACGCCTTCTTCCTCTCTGCAGCAGCAATGCTACTCAGACCTCTCTGAGTGTGTGTGTGTGTGTCTGTTTGTGTACCTGTGTATGTTTGTGCATGCTTGTTTGTGTGTTGGTGCGCTCTACTAATGACCAACTAATGACTAAAGATAACTTGAATACACATCATCTTGGTTATGTCTGTTGAAAGCATCTTTTTACTCCTTAAAGGTAGGTTTAGCAATATGTGCATGTTTTCTTGTAATTTACTTAAACTTCCTTGTGCATACATGAACCAGCCATTTCTCAGATTACCTTTCTGCAAAACCTTGCACATTATTGGCTTTCATTGCTCCCAATAAACCCAATTGTGCATATGTAAATTACCTTTTTAATAACCTTATATGATATTGAACCTACATAACATTTCATATAATGAATGTCTTTGAGTGTGTCATTGGACTGGTAATTTGTACACCCATCTTTTCAAACAGGTGTCTGTTTTCTTTACAGTGTCCCATTTCCTCTGTGATCAAAAAGAAACAAAACGTTTAATAAAGACCACATCTTAGCAGGTTTCCTGAGCTTGACTTAACTGTTGTTTTAGTGTTTGTAGAAGGACCACTGTGCAGCATAGTGTTTTTGCTGTGTGTAACAAAATTTGCTACAATGGCAGGAAATGGCATCGTAGTTAATGACTTATCCCTCCTTAGGGCATGCACACACACGAGGACAGACACACACACAGTTGGAGTAAGACACTCGGTCATGCAGGTCACTGGTGCAGCCTGTCAGATAGTGATTAATGGATCTGGGATACAATGATTCCCTCTGGTGTATGTATGTACTGCATATGTAAGCCGGACTCCTTGACTTGATTCGGCAAAGTAATTACTGTTCTCATCTCTTAATTATTCTCTAAGCAAAGTTTTAAGTCTAAAAAACTGTAACAACAACATATATTATAAGTAAGCATTCACTCTCCAACACTCTCTATGTGTTGTGTTTGAGAGGACAGTCGGCCTAATGACATTGCAGTGAGTCAGAGAGGAAGAGAGAGAAAGAAGTATTTGTTGGGCTTTGTCATGTAGAAAGAGAGAAAAGAGATGGGAGAAGGAGAAAGCTGGGTGGCAAAAAGAGAGACGAAAAAAGAAATAGAGAGATGAGCCAAGAAGACGGAGAGAGAAGGAAAAATCCCCATGAGATTTATTTTAGCCCTAAAGTTTCCAAAACATGAAAACATTGTTGGCTTTTGCGTATAGATAATGTGTCATTACCCACTGAACATGAATCAAGTTATCTTCTTTTAACTTTTAGGCAGGATGTTTAGTTTTCACACAGAAAAGTATTGGTGGAAGGTTTCTTTTACCCCCTACTGTGCTTGTCCCTTTGTTTGGCTGTTCGTCAGTTATGATGTCTCAGGATACGTCTTACAGAGAAGTGTCTTAGACACTAATTGCGCATTGTTCGATCAGTAAAAGTACATCAGAATATCTGATCAGAGTAACTGTTTTTACTGTATTTAAACACAGTCTAATCCATACAAATACCAGAACATAAAAACTATACTGTAACCCCCTGTAAAACTTTTATATGCTGGACCCGTTCTTGATGGGTTTTGTTACTGTAGCAAAGTGCCTAAGCTTGTTGACTTTATATTTACCATATCGACATGAGAATGGTTTGATCTTCTAACTCTGTCACATTAGTGTTGGTTGGTTGTTCTGATTTTTGAGCTGTTGTTTAAGCTGTGGAAGTTCCTGATCCCATACATTTTTAGCATGAAACGTGTTATATCAATCTGGTAAATGTGTCTACATTATAACAACAAATCCAAACGGGGAATTTTTATATTCTTAAATGTTGAATCAAATGTTGAATCAATTACTAAACAATGACACATACTGTGTGCAATATTTAAAGTCAAAAAAGAGATGTTGAGCTATCATTGGTTGTGTGTAGTACAGAGTGACTGGTTTCATGGTTAAAAGTGGACACAGAGCCTTTTGTAAATCACACTGCTTTGCAGAGAGAGAGAGAGAACGAGACCTAGGCAGACATTAGTCTGCTTGGCCAATCATATGACCTCATCTCTTCTGTAATTTCATGTACAGCCACACAGAGAGAGGGAGAGAGATTAGAAATGAAACACCTGGATACAAGCCATAGGTGTGACATCACACATATTACACAGGTGTGCTTCCATAAATTAGAGCTGCTGAGGTCAGACGTGGGTATAATGCCACAGTGTGTGTCTGTCTGTGTGATTAGTCACTAGCAGGCGTACTCGTTCAAAAACGGTTCATTGAAGAACAGTCTGTCTGTCTTCCTCTCTTTGTCTGTTTTAACAAGTTTCTATATAAATGTTGGATAGAATAATCACAAACAATAGAAAACAAGATAATTAAAGAAAACCGATGGTTGTAAAATAGCTGCATTTTTCATGTTGTAACGTTACAGTGAAGTAAGGTAACGTGGAAGCTTTTGGTAATGGTGTAAACATGTTTAGTGGTTTTGTGGAGTCTATTATTCATAGTGACTGATGGAGTTTCGATAAAGTTTGTGTCTGGCAACAGCTGGGTGGACTGTATGATTTAACTTGAAAATGCATTAACACTAGAGGGTGATGTTACCACACCAACTCACCAAGCATGAACAAGATAAGACAGAAGCAGAGAGGGGGACAGAGCTTAGATCCATTTTCTAAATGAAAATCAGAGTGTGTAGTGGTGCGCGCGTGTGTGTGTGTGTGTGACATCTTGGCCTACTAATCCACTGGCCCATTAATCTGTTTTACTCCTTCAACTCTCGTCTTACATCTGCCTGCTAGTGTATAAGCATGTGTTTCTGAGCACGTCCTTGTGTGTGTGTGTGTGTTTCACAGCAAGACACACAGTGAGATAAAGAGAGAATCTCTCATCTATGGTTTATCACAGTGTCCAGTTTGACCAATAAGCTGTGACAGACTGAATGTAATAACTAAAATCACTGACAGCGAGACAGCACACTGATTATATGACACTTTGGGAACATTTTGTGGTTTATGCTTCATGGCACAAATAGTGGAAAAGGTCATGTGGATAGTTTTGCTTCAGCAAGCAGATTGTTGCCATCAGGACAGGGAAGTTCATATCCTTACATGTCTTCAGTGATTCTGTGTAATTCACTCTGTCTTATGGGTGGGTTTTTGGTATACCACTTTGGTTCATACTGAAATACCTCAACAACTTTTGGATGAACAGTATAACCTTGGCATTTTGTACAGACATTCATGGTTCCCAGTTAATAAATCCCATGACTTATCCTCTTGCACTACCACGAGGTTGACATTGGTTGACTAAAATGGCTCAACAGCTATTACATGAATTGTCATAAAAGATGGACACCAAGTATGTTAGTGCACTCACATCATTTTTTTTTTTTTAATTTTCCTGTTTTGTGGAAACCAGTCCTTTAATGGTCCATTTCAAATTTGCACCCGAAATGACGTCCTTTCGAGACTCAGGGACAGAGTCCCTCCTCTGGCTCGGCCCAAACACCGCCCACGAAAACTCGCAGTCCGCCGTTGTTCTTCCTCGCTACAGCAGACTCACTCTGCAAACAGCAAAACAGTAGCAGCAGAGCACGATGCAAGATGTGACGGGACATAACACATTTAGTGTAATACTCAAGGTAATTTTAATTCATCTACATGTTTACATGAAAAGATTTGTATTGGCAGAGTGTTGTTCACATTGTGATTTATTGTGATGTATTTAAACTGTTAGATGGCAGTGTTATATAAAAAAGTTAACATTTTTTACTCAGGTGTTATACTATAACAGTTTTCCTAAAATTGGATTAAAAAGAATAGCAGTATATTGCCTTGGTTACAGTATTTCAATACATTGAATGGAAATATGTAATGCTGTATTGTGATATGTATTGAATTGCCAGATTCTTGCCATTACTCAGCCCTGTTGTTAAGTAATCTGTCACGATTTAAGCCCATAAGGTGAGTAAGCAATGCAGTCTAAAAATAAAGCAATGTGTAAAATGGGTTGAGGCGGGTTTACCCTCCTTTATACCTCTACATGTGATTTGATTACATTATAACTAGATTAAATGTGCATGCATTATGAAACAGTCAGACTATTTTTCCTGTGGCCCCATTTACTTTTTTTCTTGTTTGTTGTTTGGAAGTTAGATGATTTCTGTAGGATGGTGCTGAGTTGAGATCAGTGCATCATGACTAATTGAGTAGCTCCTCAGGGATGCATTTGTGTTAGAGGCAGAATAGCTAAAGGCACCACAGCTCACACACACACATTGACTAACCCACACTCCTGTCCCTCTCATGTTATGTCATTTTCAGCTGTCTTTTGTCCCTACACTTTTTCATCTTCACTTTATCTGCAGTTTTTCTATGATGTTCCATTACATTGTCTCTTTTTACTCCTGTTTCCTCCCTTTTTTTCATTTCTGTTCTTGCAGTTGTTTCATCTTTTTTTTTCTATATCTTATCATGTATTTCCCTCCTCACGTGCTTTCCTAACTGTCTCTTGTACATCTGGCTCCCTCTCTCCCCCTCTATCCCTCTCTTGGGAGACAAAGACACCCTCCCCCTCCTGTCCTTCCCCCTCCTTCCTCCTTTTCTCTCTTTTGCCTCCCTCCCAATTTCACAGTCATAGGCTGCTTACTGCTCCTCTCTCTCGTTCCTTTCCCTCTTCCCTTAACTCATGCTGCTGTATACCCCATGTCTGTGTATTAGCAGTATCAGTAGTTGTAGTAGTAGTAGAGGAAGGAGGAGCAGGAGGCAGGAGTGTAAGCTTAAGCTGACATTAGCCTTCATTACTGAGGTAGCTGGCTAGCACGTCAATACGCTAACCCAAAGACCACAGAAGCTCAGGATTTTGGCTTTTCCCAATTTAGCTGTCTGTCAGAGGATTATACTCTTCTCTTCTCTTCTCTTCTCTTCTCTTCTCTTCTCTTCTCTTCTCTTCTCTTCTCTTCTCTTCTCTTCTCTTCTTGACTTTAAATGGAAGGACTATATCATGGTAAGAGTTGATTTTATTGTACAGTAGTATTTAAGTGTTGCTGGTTGCATGCATGTGAAATAATTTCATATACACTTATATTTTGGCATTTTTATTTATTATGTAAAATGAAAACTAAAAATAATTAATGTGTTATTCTGTAACATTTAAACTTAAAAATAATCTTGTGTGTGCGTGTGCACAGTGAATTCATATGTGTATGCTGACATGCTATATGTATTGGAAAGATTTAGTTGTACTGCAGCTGGAAAGTCCACATGAAGTGTTGCTGATGAATGCAATAGTACCAGTAGTTACTGGCAAATCTAATTGAAGCCATTCCAGTATTTCTCTGAACAGTCAAAGCTCTGCTATTCTGTTTGATTTCATTCTATTTTGTTGCCTTCTTTTGCCTCTATGTTGAGGGAGGCATATGTGTGTGATGGAGAAAAAGGAGATGTAAGTGTTGGCTTGCCTGTACTGTATGTAGGAGGCTTCAGCTTGAAGTATGCATGTACAGTGATGGAGGGATTGGCACTGCTTGTGTGTGTGTGTGTGTGTGTGTGTGTGTGTGTGTGTGTGTGGGAGGCAATATGTATGAAGGAGAGATGATATGTTTATCAAATTGGTGGGTTGTGTTTGTCTACAAGTGTGGATCCTTATGTAAAAAGTTGGCCATGTGGCTTGGTGTGTAGGTAATAATATGTATTTGTGTGCATTCAGGTAGTTTAGCTGGCACAGCTTCAGATGTGATACTGGTCTACTGTTAGTTCTCAAACAAAATCAAAGAAGTATTTAATTGCAATTGATTTTCAGTGGATAAACAAGTGTAATGTGTTTTAATTGATTTTTAGTGGATGTCAAGTGTTTTAATCTATTTAGGTACCATTTAAAACATTTCAGAGCTTAAGCTATCTTAAATAAATAATTGATACTTTATTGATCCCCTTGGGGAAATTCTTCTTTGGACAGGCTGCCCCCTGTGAGGCACCAAGGGTTAGGGTATCGGTGTCTTGTCCAAGGACACCTCGACATGTAGCCCTAATCTTAACAGCGCATTTACCCTCAATCTGTTGTGTTGAATTATACATAGTATATCTGGTCTTCGTATGACACATTAACATGCGTGACGCTCCAGTAAGCCTTATCTGGCTGCACCTGAACTATACACACTTGAGTGAACGAGTGTGTCACAGTGTGCATGCTTTTCCAGATAAATGTGTACGAGCACTCATGCGTTCATGTGACCTTATTATGTTGCATGCGTGTAGGACTTATCTGTGGTATGCATCATATGTGTGTGTCTGTGTGCAATGCATTTTGCTGTCTATTAGTGTCAGGTTTTGAATAATCTCTTGATGTTTATCTGAATGTGAATAATGATAAGAAAGTGTGTGTGTGTGTGTGTGTGTGTGTGTGTGTGTGTGTGTGCATGTGGCAGGTGTGATTGGTGCCTCAGGCGTTATGTTGTTGTATCGTAAGACTGCACGCTCTTAAGCAACCCATTGTCCAGAGGGTCCCACACAGGCGTGAGGGTGAGCCAGCTCAGCCAGAATTTTAACCATTAGGCACAGAGCAACGAAGCAGAACAGCTGACTGCTCCCCTCTGGTTAATTCAGTTGATTCTTACAGGAGAAGTGTTTTTATTATTGTAGGAAAAGAACATCTACCTCTATTTCTCCTCAGCCAGTTTACTCTGTCACTGTTGCACTGGGTTTCACTGCTTTAACTTCTCTAGACAGCATGACAGTTGCTTCAGCCTTTCTATCTTAAATGCATGTGAATCCAAAGCACCATAATCTGGCTCTGCTGCACTGTCTACACTTGCAAAACAAGGGGTTCTAGACACTAATATACACATGAAATAGAAGTTGTCTCTCAGAAATTGAAGAAAAACACCTGGTTGTAATGTTAAAACATTATATTTTTTCTCTGATAACAGTCATTTTCATTTTGATGATGGGATGGGCTTCTTAATTAAACACAAAGAATTTCTTGTTTTTCTTTTTATAACTTCTCAGTTTGAGAATGTTTTGATTTTCATTTGTAACTGCCCCCATCACTGACCCCTCTGACATCTTTCAGTCTATGATTTTCTGTAAACTACTGATCTGAACCCAGCAGTTTTAACATCACCACATAGCAGACACTCTCTTCATTGTTCTGTCTAATTACTGTTACTCCAAACCTCTGGTTAGTATGCAATTATACACAGCTTGCAGACGTTTAGACTGAGAACAGTGTGTGGATATATCTGTATGTAAAGGTGTGTCTGTGTGTGTATGTAAAGGTGTGTGTGTGTGATAGCAGTGTTTTTTTGGCTTTTAGTGGGTACAGTAATAATGCTGAGTACACACACTCTTAAAGACGCCACTTAAGAAATGAATAAAAGAAGCGGTCTGTATGTGTATGTGTGTATAAAATTTGGTAAGACCACCATGCAGCAGTCAAAATGAATATAAATTGTTCAGATTGTGGTGGTAAAGACATTTAGCTAAATTGTTTATTTGTTCTTTTCTGTTGGGTTTTCTGCTGAGAGCTATAATTCTGAGGGAAACTGTGTTTAGGCATGAGACAGTTTTTGTGCTGCCTGAGCTCATATTTATTTCAGTTACACTCCTCCACAATAGATTGTGTAGGTCATAAACTCACAGTAGGGAGCTGGTGGATTTAGTGAGATGTCATGGTGCACAGAATTTATTTTTTAACATTCCTTATGATTAGTTATGAAATTCGCTGCTTATAATTTTATTTTTTGTAAAAATTTCTGAAAAGAACCGTGCTGCTCTTCTCGTCTTGCTTCTTGTTCTTGACAACAGCTTGAGGAGCAGGTGTTTTGGGCTGGCTGCCAGTCAGTCCACAGGCAAGTGCAGTTGTGTGTGTGTATGTGTGCGAAGGACCCATCGCTCCATGATATCTGTGCAGTGGAGGCTGTTAAACAGATTGGTATGTAATTGGCACCTGCAGAATATTCCTTTTAAGAAAAAAAATACATATTCACTTTATTGTCAATAACATATCTGACATTAATTAAAACATTTTTTTTTTACCATTTTTGCACACATGTATGACTCTGGTATATGTAGACACCTTTTACATTTTCCTGTTTTGTGGAAACCAGTGCTTGAATGGTCCTTTTGAAATTTGCGCTTGAAATGATGTCCTTTCGAGTATCAGCCACACAGTCCTTCCTCTTGCTTGGCCCAAACACTGTCCACAATAACCTCTGCGAAAACCCGCTACACCATGCTGCGGATGTTCTGTGGTGGCCAGTTTCATCTTCTATACTGTGGTCTGAAGGTGGCAACATGACGGTGGCAGACGCTAACAGGCTGAATAATCTAATCAGGAGGGCTGGCTCTGTTCTGGGTGTGGAGCTGGACCCTCTTCATATTGTAGAAGAGTGGAGGATGCTGTCCTAACCCCTGTCAGTCCTCCCACTACACAATGTGCTCGCTGGACAGAGAAGCACATTTAGCCAGAGACTGATCAATGTGAAGTGCTCCACAGAGCGCCTCAGGAGATGCTTTCTGCCAGTGGCCATCAAACTGTACACTGTAATCATTATGATTATGATCATTGTCAGTCTCTTATTAACCCTTTTCATCTACCTTTGGATCTCTTTGTTCCCTCTGGGATTAATACCGTTTTTTGAAATCTTTTGATGTTTATGGCATCACATCTTAATATTTTTCAGGCAGCTGGCCAATCGTGCAAAAAGGTTTACATGAAGCAAATTTATTGCAAATGTTAAAACTAAAAGTTTAATGATATCTACCAAATATTAACATTTGCAGAGAAAAGAACAGTTTTGTTAATATTGCAGAGAATACGTATATTGGGGATTTCAGACACATACACAGTAACTGTAAGGTCCTAGTTTTATATCACAGTGATTGTCAATAATACGCACAAACCATGAGTCATCTTGCTGGCATTTCCTTTTGGTGTGTGGGCTTTTGACTTACCATTGCATCGTATACTGTATGTTGACACCCCCTGCTGTCATTTCACCCCGTGAAATGACAGCAGGGGTTGTGTGTGTGTGCATGCTTAATTAGTATTTATGTGTACATGAGGGTTTCTAAAGTACTTAGGCACTCATCTTCCTCCTACACACACCCCTATCACTGCTCTAACTGGGTGTCAAGTTCCCAAAAGGCTTCTCTCGGGCTTCCTGTGGGAGTTTGGGATCTGCATTAAGGATGATGTACCTGACCACTTGCTAGGAAAAGAAGACATTATCTTTTGGTTCCGGTTAACATCAATTGAGCAGATATAATTGAATATTTTCATCTTAGAAGTGTTGTCAGTTTGCTTCCCATCATCTGTTGTCTATAGAGCCCCTACTGACTACAGAATAAATCCCGTCACAGCTGTCTTTCTTCTGCAAAATAAAGAATAAATACTGTATATAACCAGCCTGTCCTCTTAATGTTTATTAATTCACGTACTGCAGGTCTCAGAGGAGCCAGTGCAGGCACCTCCATAATCTCATATGCAGATGTGAGTGTCAAGCAGCTTGATTAGTTCATTCATCTCCTGTCACAAATCTGCTGTGACACAGAAAGAAAACAACATTCAAAATTTGTTTAGTATGAAAAACACATGAGTGTAACTGAACAACGTTTGTGCACATTCGCCTGTATGAAAACAAAGAATCTTAATGTTGTTTTAAACTATACCTGAGATAATACCCAGAAGCAAAGCCTGTGAACTCCGGCATCCTTTAAGAGTACAACCGTATTTCACACTATAGTTTATCCACCAAAGAAAGTCAAGAAGGTGGACTCAACTCATTTCACACTGCTAACCTATTAACAATAGCCATGATCTTCTGCATTTCACATTTGCCTCTTTACATCAGCAAAGCTTTGACACATCAGGGATGCAGGCCAATTATGTAACAATGGGATATTGATTTTTTTGAAACTATCAATATCCTGTTGAAAGGTCGAGAGGATATTGATTTATCTCTATTTAATTTGACATTTATTGTGGAGCAGCCACTAGCACTTTCTTTGTGTGCACCTGCTGAGGAACTTTAACTTCAGTCATTGCTATATCCTTACATGATGATTTCCGTATTCGGTTCTATATTCAGTTCAGTTAAACAAACCAGTTAACTCTGTTACTTCTATATTTGTCTTCCAGATATTTCCAGGATTGCCTACTACACAGGTAAGCAGCTGACCCTTAAAACACCTGCTATATCAGAAGAATTTAGTTGGTACTATCTTGCCTTTTGTAGATATAACAAGTAATACTTCAGACATTTCTGCCTTTCTCAGAGTACTGCACCATACACTATAAATGTGTTTCACAATACTCACTGCCACCTGTGAGGAAGCAAGACAATTAACAGTAGAACTGACTTTATAGATGACCGGATATTTCAAGGATAATACCAGAGTGTGTATGTGTGTGTGTGTGTGTGTGTGGCTTTGTAAGCTATCAGTACACTCAAACAATCACTTAAAACAAAAACAAAAAAGGAAATATAAATTATCTTCTAGCTTCTAGCATGTGATAGCACAACAACACATCTCCTTACAAATGTCAGTGTCACATCCACATGTGCTGTTTTAGTCATTGTAATGTGACAGTATTTCAACTTCACTGTACATTTGACATAATTACAATAAAATAATAATTTAGAGATATAGTCCTGACAGGAAGAAAAAAGAGTAATAAAATATTAACTTTATACATTTTTTGGAAAGAAGACTGTCTGGATTTGTAGGTAATTTCAATAGGATAAGGATACATCAAAAAAGCTTTACCTGTAAAAAATTTACCTGTACCTTTCAATTTTTTTTGCATTTAGTATGTAGTGGGTGTTGTGTTTCGCTGCTCTGTTAAAATAATTATGTCTTCACAAACACACAGCAAGATGGAAATAGAGAGAGACACTTTGGCTCGGTCCCAAAAGAGCTCTTCCCATTCATGACGACATCCGGCCATCTGACAAAAGGCTTTCAATAGTCCGCAGACACACACGCACGCTCCCTTCCAAAACCCCCTGCTCCCACCAGATTTTCATAACAATGCCTGAGATGGAGCACAAATTAAATGAGACACACACGTGCACACAAAACACACACTGTTCGGCAAGCTTTTGTGAACAAATAACAATAAGATTTCAAGTTCTTGTCAGCGACTTTGCCGTGCGTGTTTGTGAAATGTTCAGTAAGTTGTTGAGGTCTGTTCAGGATGCGTTAAGCTATTTAAAAGTCTGTTTGATTAATGGCGGCTGGCATCTGGTCAGCAGTAACACTCACAGCGATAGGTGCCACTTACTCGAAGGGTAAATTTACACGTTACCTTGGAGACAAGCCCTCAAGGCAGTACCTCAGCAACTCTGCGAGGGAGCAAAGAAAATTGTATGACCCCAAAGTACAGGGTGAATGACTTTGAATGTGCGGTATGAAGGGTGATTAACTGAGACCTTAATGTTTGGAAGTGGATTGGTTGGCACAAGTTTACAAGCTAATTTCTTTTTTGAAAGAACATTTTTATTTGCTTTATTTATTTGCATGTCTAGCACATGCATATAAGTAGAATTTGGGTTGTTGGGTCAACTTGCTTTAAATTTGAATATGTCTATTCAGGAGATATTTAGCTGGACTTTTTGGAGAAGTACACTGGAAGGTGATGGAGATCTAGTTTTGTTCTTCTGCTCAGTAATGAATAATAACTGTGTCTGACCTGTTTGTGCATTTGTGTTTTTGATTTTATCTTCCGTGAAAGAAAATACAATAGAATCAATTTTTTTAATAGTTATATCAAGTTATATGTAATGTTCTCTTCTTTTTTCATTTACATTTACTTCAACATTGTTCATATGAGATCAGCGTAAGTGCTGCTCTGAGATCAGCTTTATGTAAGTAGGAGGGGTTTTCAGTGAATGGAAGGAACATGATTAGCATATTAATAGTTTCTAGCTCCTCCTGTTCTTCCACAGCCCTCTCTCTTGATCTCTCTCATTCTCAACTCAACTTTCTTTGGGTTGTGTTGCTCTGTCCTCCTTTTCCTCTCATTCATCTTGAAACAATTGCCGCATTTCTCTGTCTCTGCTTCCTTTGTTTTTCTGGCTCCCTCTTTTCTCTCACTTTCTGTTTCCAAAAGAAGAAGATAACTTCTTGCGTTTGTTTCTCACTGAGAACAGTAATTGCCTCTCCTCCTCTGTGACCACTAACCGACTGGATATCCATTTAGATCAGTACTGTACAAGTTGGATTTGCTTTTAAACTTTTGCTGGAGGAGTAGTCTTCTCATCATTACAAGGACGCCACTGAGTCAAAAAGACCCGAATTCTCTCCTGAGCGACAGTCACTTGACACTTCCACGGCAACTGTGTAACTATGGAGTGCAGGCATGGGGCAGCAATCAGGCAAAAAACAAACACTGTGTTTTCATCACAGATGGGCTGCTGAGGACTAATGAAGAAGTGAAAAAAAACATAGGAGGAAAGAAGTTTGTGGATGAAAGTAACTTTACGTCTCGGGGGAACTTATTTGATTTTACAACTGTGGATACCACGAAAACACTAAGAAGACAAAAGTTAACAGAAGAAATTCTTTAATGGATGAGAACATTTTACATTTTTATTGTTGAAGCGTTTTCTGTAGCATTTTCACTTTCCATACAAAGTGTCAACAGAGCTAAAATAGGCCTTTTTGGAAGTAACTGTGGGCTAACAAAGCTGTTGACAAAAGTTGGAGACAAAGTTCCCTGGAGACTGTGTGCGTGTGTGTGTGTCTATTATCTGGGTTATTTTTGACTCTTCGTGCAGTGTTAGTACCTTAGTGTTTATTTATGTAACTTCTCTAAACAAGAAGCGCACGTATTGTACATGATGCGTGGCTGTGAAGCTGCAAGCTGTCTATCTGTCCTCAGTGGAGACAGACACAGGGAGGGACAGACAGGTGTTTCCATGGCGACAAGTGGGTGTAGCCCTTTCCACATGTGTTGGGACAGAGGTAGGAATAAAATCTCCACTGCACATACACACAAGTCATATAAAGCCCCTCCACAAAGTGACATCTGACTCCATGGGAACTGACTTGGTGTAAAGCCAAAGTTACCGTTGCTCTGCTGAAGAGAGAGAGAGCGAGAAAGAGGCAGGTGTGGAATGTCAGTGGAGTGATTTGTTGACAGTCATTACCATTTGAAATTGGCAGAGTAACTTTGGAGAATATTTTTATCTTATTGTCATATGTCCCTCAACAACGTTATAGTCTTTCATTTGAGTAATGTCAGTGTTTGAGTGTGCATCCATTCTCTGTCTCTCTCTCTCAGGAGTAATTACCTACTAGAACATATCAATTTTCCCTTAATGGAGGAGAAATAAAGGAAAAAGAAGAAGCAAAAAAATAGAGTGAAAGAGATCTCAGTCTCTACACAGTGTCATATTTACAATAGCTCACACACAAAAACACACACATGCCATGCTTGCTGATATGCACTGACATACAGAAGGTAGTTTTGTTAGGCATTCCCAGCTAATGTTACCATGAAATTCCAGGAAGTGTGTCAGTCAGGACTTCTTAATCAGGAAAAACGTCAGCCTGAGGTGCATTGTCTTCTTTGTGTTTTGGACACAAGTGCTCACACATGGAACCTTGACCTGGAGTACTCTATCTTTGTACTTCTCTCTCTGGTATCCCATTGTTTGGTGTATGTCATCAAGCCAAATAAAGTCGCAAGAGACATTTGCTGTACAAAATTTATATCAAGAGGACAGAGTAAATTGGGGAGAAAATGGCCCAGTCCACAACATCAAAAGTGCCTCAGTGTGTAACTCACAGCAGTGAGAAAGAAAAAGTATTTGTTTGTACTACACAAAATAGACAGGGAACAACTAGCTGATTAACCAACCATGTTCAGTTAAGCTGAAGATTTTGCTTTATTTTGCTCTGATTTAACTGTTCATTGTTTGTCAACACCCCATTTCTTTTCCCCCCTTCCCCAGAATATGACAGACACCTAGCAGCGGCAGTGTCAGCAGGGAAAACCATGGCAATGGCCTACCTGGACCCAAACCTTAACCATGCGCTACTGGGAGGCGCCAAGTCACGGCTGAGTGCGGGTGGGTCGGACCGAACCATGGCTGCCGGCTCCGTGGACAGGGTTCTGAAAGTCTTCCATTACTTTGAGAGCAACACTGAACACAGCTGCTGGTCGTCCAATATCAGATATGGAGATGCAACCGATGTCAGAGTAAGAAAAGACGCTTTTTTACTCTGAATATGCACATTATATGGTGACTTCCTAACTTTAAATGTGCTCTACAACAGCTCAAATTATAGCCTCAAAAATGAACACCAGTCTGACACAATCTCAAAGATAAGGCTTGAATTAATCTATATTTTTCTTACTGTCAAAAAATCCCATGAAAAGATCAAAATCGTCCATGCTTTTTGAATTTCCTACCCTGTCTGTGGCACTAAGCCCAGTTCCCTTTGTTCTCAATGAAGAATTTTAAAAACTCTACAACCATGTTCATCATAATGAAGGAGTGTGTTATTAATGTGATGTGGCACAGAGGAAGCTATGTCATGCTTTTGTTATGTAGACAATGCTGGTTTTACGCTTTTATTTTTTGTGAAATTGTATTAGAAAAAAGACAGTTACCCCAAAAGAAGCAACATGGCACTAATACAAACATTACAAAGCTACAGAATTTGAAGAAGATTTATTTTGTCTGCTTTGCAGTGCAGTTTTACTCTTTTCATAGAATTTGTCAGAAAAATACAGAATATTGCCAACCCTATTGTAACTAAACTGAATCTTTACAGTAGTTATATGTAGTGTGGGCAGATTGCATTGGATTTCACATGCATGTCTTATACAGAGGTGACTTTTGCTGTTAGACCTTTGACAGGGTCCTAGTTGTCTGCTCTGATAAAAGAAACTCAGCACAATGGGAATATTTTGCTTACAAATGCAAGTAACTTTAGGGCACCCTCTCTGTGTGTCTGTGTGTGCATGTCTGTTTACCAGTGTAGGTTTACTTAGCAGTATGCTTTTAGATCCACTCCTATGATGTAGAAACAACTTAGCACTGCTCAAACGTCAGTGGTCATACAGGATGTGTCACTGCAAATATCCCTCTCCTCCCCTCTCCTCTCCTACAGTATCTAGGTCAGCCCCCTGTAGCATTTTACATGGCAACACACATGGTTCTGTGAACATCATTGTGCATGTGTGTATGATGTCTGTCAGCTTGTTTGGGTGGGAATGTCATGTTAAGTTGCTTGAAGTCACCTACACACACACACACATGCACATGTGTAGACCGATGCCCTCGTTTACCTGATTGAAAATGCCAGACATAAACTTAAGCACAGTTGGCACATTGGGGAATGACAGACTTCTTTATAGCATTGCAAAATGTTTTTGTCCACTGGGCATCTCTGTTTTATTTAGTAGTTGCCATACTGATATACATGTGTTGGGTCACCACAACTAGGACAGTACCACTGTGGATAAATACAATACTGTAACTGCAGAATGTACACTTTATCCTTACGTAGGATCTGTGAATCTCACAACTGTTCTAAAATCACATTTGTATCGCTTTTTTTAATTTTAAAATTAAATCACAATAAAAATCCTTTGCACTTTGTCTGCAGGGAATCATTCAGAAGATTTTAGACATTCACAAAGTGCGTTGGACGTCTTGCTTTGGCCTGCGTCTCAGCAACAGCCAGTCGAGAGACCAGGTGCACTGGCTCCATCCTGACATGGGCGTTTCCCACATCAGAGAGAAATATGAACAAGCACGGCCAAACGAGGAGTGGAGGTAAAAGATGTGTTTGTGTGTGAGCATTTATCAAACACTCAATCAACTGTCATTAAGCAACATAATATAACTTAGTTAAGACTGTGTTAGAGTTTGCTGAAGTGAAAATGCTGTGTTCAGTGCCACTGGATCAAGTTGTAAATCTGACTGTGGCTGTAAGCCAACAGGAAAAGATAATATACAACTGAGGGAGTGTTATCAACTACAAAACTGTACTGAATGAAGGTTATGACTGCCCAAGTTATGAATGCTCCACTGAAGGATTTAGATGAACTCTTGTGCCCACAGCTTCTGAGTTTCATGTGATATGATTGTTTTCTGCGATACAGTGTGGTTTGTTTCATATATATTTTATTTATAGGTCTTGTTTGTAGGTGCATGACTTGCATCTTTCAGGCTTTTATTTATTGATTAATCAATTGTATATGTACTGTTTTTTGTTAGTGACTAAGCAGGATCCTGAACTTTAGTACAACATGCTTTTGGATAAAAAAGCATGTTAGATAAATATAGGTTCAAGTGAACTGACAAACCACAGATGTATATGTAGAGAATAATAAATGTATCTAGCCCAATCTGAAAATGATGATAGCTGGTGTGGTAAATGAGCTTTACCTCCTGGTTTCCCCAGGACAGCTGGGTCTAGTTAGTCTGCCCAATTGTATAACAATTATCTATCAATCTCCTCTCCTCAGCATACCGCTGACTTTGCTTTCCTATTGCTTTCCTATTGCTTATTAAACTGAATTATTTTTTAAGTAATTTACAAAATTAAATTAGTGGAGCACTGTATGTCCCTGGTATTTAGTGTGTCACTAGTGATTGTCCACTAAGCATACCCAGAGCATAGTTGCTTGACTATGCAACTTGACAACTTCCTAAACTGAAGACACTCCAGTGGTGTTGTTTAGTACATAAAGGAATCATCCTAACATGTTCCAAGGCAGTACAGAAGCTTGGGTCTCAGCTAAAAATCTATGTTTTGCTGAAAAAATGAATGTGCATCTCTTCCTGACACACTCACTCTCACGTTCTTCTTCTGCTCTGTAGGTATGAGTTAAGGATCCGATATCTTCTGAAGGGCTTTATGCAGCAGTTTGTAGAAGACAAACCTACACTCAACTTCTTCTACCACCAGGTACACACACATGCATAGACACACAAACACACAAAATCCTCCCGGCAATAAAACCTATTTAATTGTCTGCAAGCACTTAACACTGAGAAATATGGCAGTGCTACACTGTTTGTGCTTTGCCTTTGGGTAATCTAGGTTGCTTATGACTCTGTGTGTGTTTATGTGTGAGATAACAATGACAGTTTTTTTTTTGGTGTGTCGTTCAGGTGAAGAATGACTACATGACAGAGATCGGGGATCAGGTGGAGCAAGATGTAGCTCTCAAACTGGGCTGTCTAGAAATTAGGTAAGAAATGCTCTTAGTACTGATCTGTGGGTCAAGTTTAGTGCTGAGTCTGTTTCTTAATGTGTTGATCTTTCCTTTTGTATCAAAAGCTAAAAGATTATATCCTAAGCGATCATAATCATGTCTGAAACCATAACTAAGCTGGTATAGTTACACAGCTACAGAAGAGTTACAGAAGAGTTTGAGTCATTATACAGCTGTTCTTGTTTTGTGACTGACCATGTTCTATCTCTGTGTGTCCCACTGATTTTGATTCCAGGAGGTTCTTCAAAGAGATGAGAGGAAACGCCCTGGACAAGAAATCCAACTATGAACTGCTGGAGTAAGTATTTTCTTCTTGAATAAAGTCCTGCAGCAGCACACGTCAATGCGTCTTCTTTTAGTTCAGCTCACAACCTTTCTGGCACAACAGTCCCTTCTCATTACATCTTTCTTTACCTGGAAACATGTTCCATAACCCCTCAGAAATGCCAGAAAATTAAAGTGTTACCCAAGATTCTCCCTCAGTTTTTTGGTACAGTGTTCACTTATGTTTAACACTCATTCATGCTTCTATTGATTCATATGAGATTGGCTGCTCTGTCTCTGTCTGCTCTCTTGTTTTCTCCATGTGTTGTCCATTAAATATGAACCTACTCCCTGCTTGATGGATGTTGATGAAGAACATTAACAAACTCTGGCCCTAACAAGGCTCGGCTCTAACATGGTCTGATTCTAATGAGCTGCCCTCTTCCAGTGATGTCTTTTTTCTGTCCGTCAACCTAACGACCTCTCCAATTAACGGAGAAGAATGCTCGTTCTCCTTTCACTGATATCTCTTTGTCTCTGTTTTTCATCCTCTCAGTCCTCCCGTATGTCTCTCTCTCTTTGAATCTTCTCCATGTGCTCATCCTATTTTCTTCCTCTCTTTGTTTTATCTCTATCGCTCCCTTGCCACTTCTCTCTCTGTTAATTGGTAAAAGATGTTGTGTTGTGCATATTCTAAACCAATGAACGAGGGCGAGGGATAGTGCTGTTTGTCTTTTGATATACCAAGCTGCGAGGAGGCTGTGAGGTGCTGCTGGACAGTTATTGAGCTTTTTGGGTAGTGTCTGACACCGCTGGCTGTAGTTGGGGTTGAATCTGTGGTGAAGCCGTTCTTGAGAGAGAGTTTTACGAACCTGTTATTTTTCACCCCTGCTATAACTTTTTCTTCTTTGAGTAGCAAAAGACCACAAATAAGCACCTAATTTTACATTATTAATTAATTAATTCATTATTTTGTAATTTCCAAGAAATTCCCTGGTAGGATCTTTGTGAATTTGTCTCTTAAGTAACACCCAATATAAACTAAAATACATATCCATTGATTATTCTTTTATATGTTTACCTTTAGTCAAATTTGTTTTTTACATTTGCACTTTGTAGGTTATGTTGTAAATTAATTTGAATTAATTAATAGGGAAGGCGGCACGGTGGTGTAGTGGTTAGCACTGTCGCCTCACAGCTAGAAAGACCCAGGTTCCTTTCTGTGTGGAGTTTGCATGTTCTCTCTGTGTCTGCATGGGTTCTCTCTGGGTGCTCTGGCTTCCTCCCACCATCCAAAGACATGCATGTTAGGTTTATTGGTGACTCTAAATTGTCTGTAGGTGTGAGTGTGCATGGTTGTTTGTCTCTATGCGTCAGCCCTGCGATGGATTGGCGACCTGTCCAGGGTGTACCCTGCCTCTCGCCCGATGACAGCTGGGATAGGCTCCAGCACCCCCCGCAACCCTTATGAGGACAAGCGGTTAGGAAAATGGATGGATAATTAATAGGAAGTGCAGCAATTGAACATTGTTTATTTTTTATTGTAATTTGTGTCAAATTACACAATAACGTTATGCATATTATTATGACAATTCCGAAATCTCAGAAATAGTGTCACCAAGAAGAACACTGCAACAGGAAAAATTCACAGTGCCAAGTGCATTTTTTGCTGGTTTCTTCCCTCATATATTGTATAGTAAGATTGTTTCAACAGACTCACATACACATGTTATAAGTGATAGGCCAGTGGTGTTTTTGCTGCATTTCCACACTGGGTTAGTTTAGAATACACAGTAGTTATTTTCTCCCATTGGAGATCAGCTGGCTATAGTTGGCAGTAGTCCTTGTGGTTTGTGAGTTAATGTTTCATGTTCAAGCACTGGGCCTTTGTCGGTGCTTGCTCTTCGAGGTCTCTCAGATGTGTCATCTTTCAGAGTCTGTAATTTATTTGTTTATGCTTCTCGTTCCTCATGCAATGGACATAGGTTCAATTTTAAGTCAAAGAACTGTTTTAAGGATGACAAAAAAGGTTAAGTTATCTAATATCCATATGTTTTTTTAACATATAGGACAATCATTTTTGTTATTACTGAAAGGCTTAGACAACCAGATGGCAGCATTTAAATGTGTATTTATTGCATTTTTCTGTTATTTGCAACTTAATTAAAACCATCTGAACTACTTTAAACCACTTAGACATTTGAAATACTGTAATAATCATTATTAATTTGAGACTGATATTTGATCTCTGTTGGAGACTGGTTGATGTAAGCACTCAGCCTTTTTCTCACTCTTCTTACTCTTTCTCCTCCTCAGCCTGTACTCGTCTTTTCTCCAGAGTTCTCTCAAGAGTTTGAGTGATTAGCTAGCTTCCTGTTTTAGCTCTGCACGTCTTTCGTTGTCTCTCTGCTGTCCTCTGTGCCTCTCCCTGTAGCTCTCTTTCTTCTCTTTCTGTTTTTCCTCAGTACCGTCTCTTAGGAAAAGATGAGTAGTGCTCTGTAGTCAGCACTTAGTCATAGCTTTTTGTTTCTGTTTTCTGGCCCTTGTCTTGAGTTGCCCATCTGTCTGACTGTTTCTATCTGTAGCTGTTGTGAAAGGGAGAAAGAAATAAGTAGCGCAGATCAGATAAAGACAGAAGTCAATTAACATTCCTCAGCATATTTAAAGCATATTAAACATGCTTCTGTATCTCTCTGTGTTTCTCCTCACAGGAAAGATGTTGGTTTGAGACGTTTTTTCCCAAAAGATTTGTTGGATTCAGTCAAGGTGAGAAATCAGTTTTGAACTTCTTACAATAATACAGTATTGGCTCTTTTCGCTTGACATATGTGTGAGAGAAATAGCTCAAAAAATGGTATGTGATCAAAACTTTGATGTTCTGGTGGGGCAAGTAAGTGCTCTCCACAATCAGCAGTTGCTGCCGTAGTGTCCCATCTGCTCCGCTGGAGTTGCTCAGTTCCAAAAGAAACTGAAGCGTGTGGTTTTTACGAGCAGCTCTCTAGAGTCAGTGAAGACTCTTGTGAGCCAGTTTTTTAATGTGTTACTTGATGTGTTGTGAGACTCTGTCTGGTCTGGCTGACTCGCAAAGAGTGAGGTGAAATCTTGTCCCACTGTCTGATCAAATTTATCTGAATGAAGACGAGGAAGAGAATGGATAGTAAAAATAGAAAGAAAGATAAAAAAAAAAAACACACTTTTATCAGAAACCCTACATACACAATATATGTTGATTACACAAGCACCTATTCAGTTGAGTTAGTTCTGACATGTTTTGGTTGTGATGGTGGCTTTTGTTGTGTAATAAATAACGCCTGTCAGTGATAAATTTATGACACGTGTTTATGATAGGGGTCTTTGTGTGTGTGCGTGGGTGTTTGTGTGTTTTAGAGACACAGTGACCCGAAAAGGTCCTGATGTCAGCAGGCGGAGAGACAGATGCTCTGCACAGGAAAAGAAAAGGTGTGTGTTGTGTGTGTGTGACCCTCAGGTCATGTTTAAACCCACTTTCTCTCTCCAACAATGAGGAGGGAGGGGGAGTCGACAATACTTGTCTCCTTCTGGGGACCCCATCCATGCCTGTCTGTCAATTCTGTTTGACCCACCTCCCTCCCTCGCAACCCAATCAGCTGCTCAACCTCTCCTCTGCTGTCCTCTGTATTTTCTGCTTCTTTGGCTGACGTGACAACATACCCTCCCCTGAGGCCTTTTATAAGCCATGAAGATGCACACGTTAGCACGCATGTGTAGTCAAACATCTATAAAGTGACACATTTACTTACTTTTAATTTACAAATGGCTTATTAGGATTTTTAATTTGTTAAGTATAGATAATTTAAATATGCAATACATGTCCAACAGCAAACAAATACATGGACAAGCTTGGACAGCTTGTTGGCTTGCACTGTTTAAGTGTTATAGCAAATAGATATTTTGGGATTTTGGACCTTTTCTGCTGTATTATAGACCAAGTAATTACAATGCTGGGAAAAACGTATTTGCCTCTCTTCCTCAAAAAAACCTAGCTTTTTTCCTTTAACAAATGAAATCATCATTTAAATACTGCATTTTGTATTTACTCAGGTTATCTTTGTGTGTAATAAAATGTGTTTGATCTGAATCATTTAAGTGTGACAAATATGCAAATACTTTTTCACGGCACTGTATTCAGTTCATTAAGAAAATAATCAACACATTAAACAGAGCTGTTACTAATGAAAATACTCATTAGTTGCAGCTCTAGTTGGCTGTTTTAAAAAGGCAGTTGTGATGATGATTAGCAAATCATATGTTTGACACATCTGCTGCTTTTTCTGTGGCAAACAAACATAGATTTCTGTTAGAGAGAGAGCGCTCAGCTGTCTTTTACGTTTCTGTTGTTCACTCTGGTGAAAGAGAATGGTAGTCATTTAATGGGATTATTCCCACTCAATGGACTCCACTTCCACATACATGCACACAAACCCCACAGCAGATGGCTGTGGTAGTAAACAGTGACTGATGGTAGAAGCTATAAAGAGCAGCGTCTGTTCATTCATATTAAGAGACCGGGCAGCAGGTTTAGTAATGTTGACCTTTGGTGGCTGCATAGATCAAAGTTTGAACTCAGCTTCCGCTTGAGCTGATATTAATTGATGATCAGTCAGTTAATTCTGCAGAAATAGTGACCCATCTTAATAGTTGTAGTCGCGCTGAACTGAATGGGACTTAATTTAATTAAGTAATACTGTCAGGACACGACATAGACTTAGATGTATCACACTATTTAAGTCAATGAAAAACTACAGCTTTTATTTCTGACCTGCGTCTTAACCAAAACGTTTGAGTTGATCAAAATAAGCGTGACTCTTATATTTGTCCTGCCTACAACCGGACTGAAGACTTACATCACTTTTAAAATAAAACAGTTTTACCATTTTAGGCCACTGTGACACAATTTAATGCTGGATCGTTGTGCAGTTCAGTCATAAAAGCAATTTAGTGACAAAACTAGTACTGAAACTCCACATTATCTCCAGCTACAACTGGACCAAATCATAGCTAAAGAAACACAGAGACAAAATGCACACAGTCATTTGTCTGCTGTAATCAGACTGA